>JAUMHP010000052.1:8654090-8696402 GCA_032361065.1 Enteromius trimaculatus | reverse complement strand
CCGATCTATATTACAGTCAAACAACAGGTACTATTCCAATTTTTTTTTTTTTTTTTTTTTTTTACAAAACACATGAATGATGATCACCAGTGAGACGGTGGTAAGAGCATGGGTTTCAAACAGGCACGGTCTCCAGCAAGTTATTTTAAGAAAGTAATCATTTCACTGTTGCCATAGGAAACAACAGTACTATGACCCTCCATTTCCAGCATTGCAGGCTTTGTGCCAAGGTAGACACAAGGAAATACATCCTAGCATGACAATAGACAGACCGCTTGTGTCAGCACTGTACTGTACATGTAACACAACTGGACACTGAGGAGATCACATTTGGAGCTAACTCACATAGACTGTTCAAAATAGCAGTAAAGCTTCAATTTTAGCATCTCTGAAAAGACAGGACAAGAGGTGACCTTTATCGGAACAATGCAAAACTGCTAGTTGGGGAATAAGCAAAAGATATCAGTCAGAATCTTATTGGTGCAGAACTGCGGATATTTAACCTTTTGCAAACCAAGGACCCTTGTTGTATGGAACAGTGACCCTGTTATACATAAAGCATGGCCTATCACAGCTGGCATATACTGCAGTACCATTATAATTGACTTTTATATGTTATGATGCTTACATTGCCACCCCCAAATAATAACTGTACAGATGTTCAGAGTCATGTATGCACATGCTACAATTTAATTTTACTTCTATTAAATTAATTTTAAATGATGTAATGCTTAAGAAATCTAATGTGGTAGGGACAATGAAACGTTTGAATTCAATTTTATTAGCTTCAGCATTATTCAAACTTTTTTATTTATTTTATCTATATATATATTACTATATTCTGTTTTTATTCAATAAATATTTTGTACAAAATACAAAAACAATAAAAACAATTCTACAACCATTACAAAACACACTGCTATTTAAAAGATATTTGACCTTTTTAAAAGCCCTCTTACTGTATGCTCATTTTTTAAATATAAAATAAAAAATAAAATATAAAAACATTATGAAATATTATTACAATTTATTAGAACCTAGGCCATTTTAACATTTAACTTGTTTCGGTGATGGTTAAGCTGAATTTTCAGCAGTCATTACATTTTCTGTGTCACGTTATATTTTGAAAGCCTTGATATGCTGATTTGATATTAAGAAATGTTTCTTAAAAACAGATCATGAAATGATTTATAACATTATAAAAGTATATACTATCATCAATTTAATGCATCCTTGCTAAATACAAATATTTAAAATCTGAAACCAAACTTTTGAAAGGTACTGTATACTAAATGCAGTATTTCTCTTCAATCGCCTCAAAGAAAAGAATATGTAACATATGGCAACCAATAATTGTTTCCCTCCATGCTGTCTGCAATTATCATTGTGCACATTGTGTAAAAGCAAGATATCAACTTAATTAAAGAAAATAGTCTACCTTGCTGGATTTTTTGCTGGTGGCAGATCCAGGTCTTGTGTTGCTGTTGAGCTGAGATGAACTTGAGCTGACCAAATCGTCTTCATCATCGTCTTCATCGAAGTTCATGCTACTGGAGATTCCTTTGAACAAGGAAAATATTGAGGTGCAAATCAAACAGTGTGTCGATAGCAGAACATGAGGAGAGAACAGCAGCAGGCATAAAGCAAACATGGAGGCATTATGCAGTGCAAATAACTGCACTCTGATGCCAAAAGAGCATACGGCATGAAATTTAGCAGACGCAACAAACTGAGTACATTTGGATGTTAAAAACAAAACAAACTTCACTCTATTAATCTGTTCAACAAATTAGCAGAAAAAGGGACGCACAGGACAAAATGTTTGTCCACAGTCCAGATCGGCTCAAACCAGCTCTAATAAGTCATGCAGACAGTAAAGACATAATCTAATCCAAATACGTCACGGAAGGAGGAGAGAGAGGCAGACACTGAATCTAAATGCTATAGCACGTAAGTACTGTAGATCTCAAAGTGTTAGTCGCCAGATGATGATACATGTTAAGTGATCAGTAATACTGAGGAACAATCTGCAAATCTGCATGGCTTAAGATCGTTGGGGTAGGGGTCTCTCCATCTGTCTCTCTCTCCGCTCTCGTTTGCGTTACTCTGAGGACTTTCGCTGGTGTACCTTTCTTCAGCATGGTGACCCGTAGGTCCTGTTTGCCCTGTGACTGTGTGCTGCCCACTGCCTCACCCTGGCCCTCTGCCTCGCTCTCCTGGGCAGGTGAGTGGCCCACTGTCAGGATCTGAATCTGGTTGCCCAGCTCCTGACCCTCATCCTGGAAGGCAGCGGGCCCATCAATTCCTGTGGTACCACCACAACACAGTAACACTGTTAACTCCACTACGTCAACCATCCTGAATCCACGCTGGTGTCACAGAATAATGGCGTTTATGGAAATATGGAGACAGACATTCAAATTTGATATGAGTGAATGAATATCTCTGCAGAGTCTACAGTAATTGATAGCCCTTTGTGACACAAACACTACCAGTCAAATGATTATTAGATTTTTGTTTTCTAAAGTTTCTTAAAGGAATAGTTCAACCAAAAATAAAACTTCTGTCATGATTTACGCACCCTCATGTAGTTCCACATCTGTGTGAATTTCTTTGTTCTGGCGAGCACAAAAGAAGATATTTTGAAGAAGGTATGAAACCATGCTGTTTGGGGTCACCAATGACTTCCATATAAGGGAAAAAAATACTTTGGGTGAATTTTTGGATGAACTATTTCTTTAAGGCCCATTCACGCCAAAGACGATAACCATGAAGAAAATGATAAAGATATGGTTCTAAACATCATTTTCGGTATTAAAGAATAGAGTCTACACAACATCTATAACGATAAAGGCACAGATAAATTATATCATTTTCATAACGATTTTTTTTCAGCTGAGGAACAAACATACTGACATCAGAATCCATCCTGCTATAACAAGCTTGAGAATTTAAAGGGGCAGACACACGTGCGTTTAGAATAAACAGACGATATCATGTGCTGGTGTGAAGGACCATTATTGTTATCTTTATAGTTATTGTTCTTGGTGTGAAGGGGGCTCACCAGGGCTGCATTTATTTGATTAAAAAATTCAACATAATACACAGAAATACTGTGAACATATTTTACAATGTAATTTCAAAATCCTCCGGGGATCTTCATTGTCACACGTTCCTTCAGAAAATATTGTAAAATATTGTAACGGTTATTATCATCAATGTTGAAAACAGCTGTTGCTGCTTTATATTTTTCTGTATTATTTCTATTTAATTATATTTTTTAAATTGTAATAATATTTCACAATATTACTTTTACTGTATTTTAATCAATGAAATGCAGATTTGGTAAGCATAAGACACTTCTTTTAATATCATCTTTTATTAACTCTTTGCTGGCAGTATATGCGATTTACAATCGTCTCAACGGACTTTGCATGTGCTGTTGCTTTTAGGCACCCTTGGGGTTTCAAGAATTTGCCGTCATCTATTTACAGATGCTCTTATGTCAGCCTGCGTTTTGTATTTCATCCAATTATTTACTATCAGTGAAAGAACATGTTGTCCCAGTCAAACACAGATACATGCAACTGTCCAGATTATAGCTACCCTCCCTTCATGCATCCGACCAGGCCAAATCAAGTCATTATAGCTATCTAGACCCTTTGTCTCCCTCCAGGGATTCATCTTCTAAACAATGTCAGAGAATTAGCTCTGACTAGATGGCTGAGAGGCGTTATTGCTCGTGATTGCACAAAAATTAGTATTGCATTTAGACTATGATTGTCACTGAAGTTAAAGTGACCTGTGATGGTGCCCCTTAACAAGGTTAGACAGAGAACATTGATCGATCAAGAATAGTCTCCATAAAATGAACAAGATGTTTGCATCAGCTTATTCATTCAAAGCTTTAAGTCCAGATCTAGCATGGCTGAATTGAAATCATCATCGGAGAGTCGTAGATCTGTTTTTGTTGATAACTTGTGTCGAGGGCCACTACATGAGTGTGGGGGAGATAATGATGGTTCAGTTGTCACAGTCTCAGAAGACGACTAGCAGCACTGTAATAAAAGAGCAATGAGTGAAGAAATAGCTGTGCTCAGACACACACCACAGCTACTGGAAAATGTGGTTTTCTTTTTAGGCATTTCTGACTTAGTCTTATTTTTCTTCCAAATCACATCCAAACATGTTTACAGACAAATGTTGTGATTGTAAAATCTAATTTGTTAAACGAAAGAAAGCAGTCTTCAAACCTAACTACACTGAAAAAGTACATACAGTATGTCTTGTAATTACTCATTTTATTTGAACATTTCATACGTGATCCAACTCCACTTATTTACCTTTATGTCTTATCATAAATGATTCAACATATTTTTGAGTGAGGTTTTAGTTAAATGCTTGAAATAAGGCCTGTGGTTAACTCAAGCTATTTGCACATTCGAGATAATACCTGTGATTTAAAAAAAAAAATTTTTTTTTACTTGTCTTGAAAAAAGTGGCTATACATGGTTTAATGGTTGGTACGGAGGTCGGTGGGGACATTAAAGGGATAGTTTAACCAAAATTAAAAATTATGTCAATAATTACTTAACTTCAAAACTAAGACATTTGTTAAATGTGATTACCCATAACAGGAAAACTCATCTACTTACTATTTCGCTTTTACAGCCTCGCTGTGTTTACACTGAAGGCCATTCTAATTAAAACTTGTAGAATTTAAATGCATACTGAAAAACAAAATCAAAGCTCATAAATCATATATTTCACAAAATGATAGCATTTTATCATTTGTAAAGATTATCTTGATAAACCAAATGAATACGAATTTTTATATATTGTTGGTCAAACAGCTTATTTTTGGCAATGATAAAAATGGAAAATCCTATTGATTTTTTGTCAGTGGCTAATTTTGGGTTTCCGGGTCGGTCTATTCAAATACATCATCACTGTATTAAACTCAACTTTACTTTTTTATTAAATTGTAAGCTACTTTATATCCATGTCAGCTACTCCACTAAAAGTCATACCTTTAGCAAACAAAAAGCAAGAAATAAATGTTTTCGCCCCCAAGAAATCCGAATGCTCCCTTGTGTGAGTCATTATGGTGCTGACATTGAGCTAAAAGCATCACTATTGCCACCGCTTGATGGATTGAGCCCATACGTCATTTGTCTATTTCACGAATGCTTGTGTCTTGTATTGATGAAGGCTCAGAACTGCTCTTGGAAGGCAGACAGCCCCTTGCTCCTAAGCAGTACTAGAGAGGATTTCGTTATTCCTCGAGAAAAGATTGGCAGTAGAACAACGGTTTGGTTTCTCTCCAGGGCCACGTTCATTAACGCCCTGTGCCACGCTCACAGCGAGATGGATTTAGATGAGGGAAAATTAAATACAAAAACATGGTACATAGAACATGAAGACATGAAAAGATTGTATAGCTGTGGTAGTTTAAGCAAACACACCACGTGGGAGATGGTAAATTACAGTAGCTGCTGTTTGACTTCAATTATGTGCTTTTTATCGGTTTACATTTTTCCACCTGAAAAGCAAATTAACTCTGTTTTAAACCTGTAAGACTCTCTTTCTTCTGAACATAACAGAAAGAAAGTACAAACAAAATAAAGAAAGATATTTAACATCATTTAATTTAGTCTTTTACAGGAGAAAGAGTGTCATACAGGTATAGAATGGCATGAGGGTAGGTAAATGATAACAGAATTTTTATTTTGGGGTAAACTATGCCAAAGGTAAAGTCAAACTGTAGTATAATGATAAAAATAATAAAAATGTTAACAGACATTGTTGTCTGACATTTTCTTTATATGCATGGCAACTTGTGCAAGGTGGTTGTGAAATCAATGTAAAAAACATAGAAAAAATGCAGAATAATTTATATGTTTTGAAATAAGTCTCTTATGCTCTACCACGCTGCATTTATTTGATCCAAAATACAGTAAAAAATTGTGTGTGTGTGTGTGTGTAACAGTCTTTACTGTCACTTTTGATTAAATGAATGTGTCCTTGCCAAATAATAATAATTATTAAAAATAAAGAAATCTTACTCATTCTTTTGAACAGAAGTGTACATCATAAAGCAACAAACAAATATTTCATGCTGTTGTGATGCATGTGAATATCCTCAATCTTTACCTCTGTACAGAGCAGGTAATGCTGATCACGACACAAACTGAATCACTGGATGACACAAATGTCCTTTACACACACAGATACACTCACACACACAGATTTTCGTGCACATGCTGGGCCTGATGGTTAACAGGCTGCTCAGCTGACCTTTGTGCTTGCCCTTTTTCTCCTTCTTGGCGCTGCCAGTCTGAGGAGTGGAGGTAGGCGGCTTGGTTTTTTTAGCCGAGCGAGGGGCCTGAACCTCTGCTACAGCTTTAACTTCTTCCTGTTCCGCTTCTTGTACTAAACACGGAAGTGCAGGATGAGCCAGCAGGAGCAGATAAGATAGTGTAAGAGAATACCAAAAAAAAAAAAAAAAGGAAATAAAGAAAAGGGTTAAAATGATTGAGGAGAAGAAAAAGAGTTAGCAAAGACACAAAGTAGAAACAAAGCTTACGTTTTCACACACAGAAGACGGCAACAAGCGCGCGCACACAAAAAACAAAACAAAAAGACCCTGAAATATTCCACTGCTCCTGTACACCCCTCGGATGCAATTTTAATTCAGTGGCTGTCAGAACAACGGTGAAATCAAAATTCCTTTCCTCTTACAGTCTGCTTCTTTTAACTGTCCTTCAAGGCCATGAACTGCTGTGCTTTCACAGGCCTGGGAGGATTCATCTATGCTCTCATGGAACTGCATATCACTCTGGGTTTGACGCGTGTCAATAGCTACAGTACATCACTAACACTGAAAGGAACAAAGAGATGAGCCTGTCAGAATGAGAGAAAGGTGATCAATGGTTTAGTTATAGAAAGAGACATAGTCTTGCTATTTTTGAAAAGAGAGAGTGACGCAGAGTTAAACAATGGAGTTACATTTTGTTACTGAAGCTTTGAGAGAATTCACAGGTGAATAAAGGCTGCTCTGTTTTAGACTCTGTCTGCCTCAAATTCTGAGTAAAGACTCAACGAAAACCCTTAAACGCTGAAATTGTCAAATTATAGGGCCTAATCATAATCAAATCTTAACAAGTAATTATGGAATCCATAATTAAAACACTTACTGGAGACTTTTTTTAAGACTATAGTCAAGAACAGACAGCATATTAAAAGTACTGAATGATTATTGTTCCAGGAAATACAATTGTTGTGCATTTGCGTCTAATCCATACAAATGAACATACCGGATAGTTACACTAAGGCCTATTATTTACCTTTCCTAGAACTGGATATGACAGAATTATGACATTTTAATCAATTTAATGTCACCTCATTTAATTATAATTTCATGCAATAACATTGCTTCTGCGATTCAATTAAAAATTCTTATATATGCCACTTCATATCATCCAATAGGGCTGACAAATACAAAGAAGGAAATAGCATGCACGGTATAATCAACTACAGTTACAATACACTGCAGCTCATGCTGGATGAGCACCAAAGGTGCTCTCTCATTGATGAGACAGCACAACACTGAGGGAAACAGGGTAAATTATTCATAATACTGTATACCGCTAGTATCAACAGACATTCCTCTCTTTCATAACATGACACAAGCCTGTGAAGAAAAATACCAGTCCCACAGCACAGGTGTCAAATCATCAGCAGCAACTGTTAAACTTACAGTATGACAAAATTATCATCATTAAAATATGTAAGATGTGTCTCAGCTTTTAAACAAATAGGCAAAAACTCCTACTGAACTTGCACTAGACAAAGGTCTAAACTACTGACACAGTCAGAACACTGTCAAAAGCACCAGTATGCCATAAGCATTCAAAGACTGCTTACAAAATTAGAACTGTAATACTGAAAAAATTATTTCAGTAATTAAAATAAAGCTGAAATAAAAAGATGTGACAACTTATGTTACAAACCATCAAGTATTAATTCAAGCTAAACAAAAATATTTTAAAAAATCATAAAAAGACAAAGGATCAACTTATCTGATCATATAAAATATTAGAATGAAAAGCTAATTTAAAATATTAATAAATACTGCAATAGTATTATATAAACAATATGGTGCAAAATGCTTTAAATTAACAAGGTACTGTACACGGGTAGCTGACAAATAAAATTTGAACTGTTCTTCATGGTGTGGCAGCAAAAAAAAAAAAATAACATACGAAAAATGTATCTTTATTCTTAGTTACAGATATCATGAGTATATATATTTATATTTTTTAAATAAATTCTTTTCTTTTTCTGTAACAATATTGATACGTAATATTGTGACAGAATTATATAAGAACTACCCACATAAGAATTCATTAAACACTATAATGTAGATTTATAACACATATAAAAATGAAATGTTATTGCCTGTGTTATTCTGCCATTTCATTGTGTACAGCTTAGCCATAATGCCAAACAGAAACATAGCATGGCAATTTAGCACAAACGGCTAAAAAAATGTTTCCTTTCAATCGGTGACCGACAAATCGGGATCTCGCCAGAGTGTAACAAAACAAGCCAATGGGCGTTGGCAGGCACTGATTGCATCCAGCAGCAACTGATCACTGTGTGTGAGTATAAGTGAGCAGCTGGTGCATGCATCATTTATCCTTTCGCTTCAGATCCGAGTGGTGGTGCATCACTACTGCTTATTCTCTTGAATTAAGCTGACGGAAGGAGTGCAGGTGTTACAGGGTAGCAGCAGTGGTCACAGTCTCTGGGCAGTCCCCTGCCTGCTTCAGCACTAAAAGAGCAAACTCTGAAAGAGCAACATGGGTGATCGCGTCTTTTAAAAGATGTTGTTTCACCCGTGCATTTCTGGGTGGGGTTGTTTCCTGGCGCCTAAGGACGGTCACGATTTCTGCCTCACATGTCTCACTTCGTCCCGGCACTCAGGGCAGCACTGCATGCGTTGGTATCAGAGGTGAGTTCACGCCCCAAAAGAGAGTTCTCACTCCTCAAGCGCTCTCCAGCCGGTGGCATTGCCATTGGAGTGGGGCGGGCCCTCTGAAGGCCAAAGTGTACTGGTCGTTTCCTTCAGTGCTTCTCATGGCGACCACATATCGATCGCTGCATTGGAGGGCAGGCCCTCTCTCTCCAGGGATGACGACTCCACATCCCAATCCTTCAAGGCTGGATTCTCACCCCTCCTGTCCACTAATGAAACGTCACACGTCTGGCTGTCAAAAGCCTCATGCTGGGTCCTTGCACTTCCCCCTGCACATGGAGTAAACAAGTGAGTGTTACAGGGCTGGGTCCCTGTGTTCCACCATGCTGCCCCACCGCGGGTTCATTGGTGGTTACACTGGTTCCTCTGTCACGGTGTCTTGGAGCCTGGCTAGCGCTTCACAGTCCGTCTCGGTGGCTCCTGCAGACCATCCGACTCGGCTATGTGATTTAGTTCGCCCGGCGTCCCCACAAGTTCAGGAGCATCCAGCACATCTCAGTCAGGTCTGTCGATGCCTCTGTCTTGTGTGCGGAGAATACGGTCCTGCTGGTGAAGGAACCAATAGAGCTGGTCCCTCCAGCCGATGTGAGGTTTGGGTTTTACAGCCCCTACCTCATTGTGCCCAAGAAAGGCAGTGGTTGAACGAGCTGTCGTTCAAGAAACAGAAACACATTTTTGGATGCATATGTCCCAGAGTTTTGCAGCGATCGACCTAAAGGACGCATACAGTACTTTCATGTCTTGATCCTCCCGCGACAAAGGCCATTCCTGTGGTGCACCTTCAGGCTGTCCCTGTCGGAACAGGGGGTGCACATTTTCAATCTCACATCTCAACGACTGGCTCACACTTGCACAGTCTTGCACTTGCACTGACTCTGATGAGCTGTCTCGATCAGAACTTCCTGGAGAGTGGAGACTCCATCCCCAATTGGTCCAGCTGATGGTCCAGCATCTCCAGAAACCACCCATTGCCAGTGATTCTATTTCCTAACCAAGGCAACGCTCAGCACAGATGCACTGGCACACAGCAGGCCCTGTGGCCTACGCAAGTATGTGTTTCCCCCAGTGACACTTCTAGCACAGACACTGTGCAAGATCAGGGAGGACGAGGAGCAGGTCCTGCAGTCAGTTGAATTGACTCCTGACTGCATTGGACTCAATCAAGAGGGTGGAGAACCCGCAGGCATTTTTGGTCGACGAATCGTGCCTTGAGTTTGGGCCGGCTGACTCCAGTGCAACTCTGAGACCACGACCTGGCTATGTGACCAAGATTTCTACTAATCCCTTAATGGATCAGGTGGTGAACCTGCAAGCGCTGCCCCAGGAGGAGGCAGACCCAGCCCTAGCCTTGCTCTGTCCTGTACGTGCATTGCTACAGTATGTGGATAGAACTCAGACTTCAGGACTTCAGAACAGCTCTTTGTCTGTTACGAAGGACAGCAGAAAGGGAAGGCTGTCTCCAAGCAGAGCTAGCCTACTGGATGGTGGATGCCATCACCTTGGTTTATGAAGCACAAGGTGTGTCCTGCCAACTCAGATTACGTGCTCACTCCACTAGAGGTGTCGCATCGTCCTGTGCGCTGGCTCGTGGCGCCTTGCTAGCAGACATCTGTAGAGCTGCGTGCTGGGCGACTCCTAACACGTTTGCTAGGTTCTATAGCTTGCGTGTCGAACTGGTTTCCTCCTGTGTTCTCACCTCAAACGGGTAGTGGCACAGAGAGGCCAGGTTCAGAGTCGGCTTGCAGCATCCTTATGCCTTTTCTCCAGAGAGTTCCCTGTTCGGGCAAACCCTGTTTAGTCCTCCAGGACTACAGCGGCCAGATGTGGTGGAACATTTGGCGCCAGGCCTTTCAGCTAATGAATTGTATCACTATCAGACTAGTGCCCATATGAGTGACCTGTTGGAATCCATTATGTGTATTCAACGGTACACTTACTGGGGCCATATTTTCCAAGCAAACTACGTTCTCTAGAGGATGCAGCCTGAACCGTCTCAGAGAGTTCCATGTGTAATAGGGCCCTACGGGGTTACTTCATGTGATTAACCATTTAGCCCCCTTTGGAAGGTGGCGACTCCAAAGTGTGCCTCTTCCAGTGGAAGGGCATGCTTTCCCAGTGGTATCCAGTCCTACTGGTTGGGTTGCTCCAGGAACAGCAGTAGTGAACTCCTCTGTGTAGAGCCCTGTCCTATCATCTGCCTTATAGGAAGGATCAGGAGGCCTACACAGGGCACTGTAAGGGGGCAGCTTCTGTGTCGCTTTGGTAGGGATCCCGATTTATTGGTCAGATTTATTTGTCAGTGACTTGACTCATAGTGACCGACTGAAAGGGATTGTCTCGGATACATATGTAACCCTCGTTCCCTGAAAGAGGGAATGGGGACATCACTGTACACTGTACCTTTGCTGAGCTGCTGGGCCTAGCTCGGCTCTTCAGTGAAAACATAAAAGATGCATGCACCAGCTGCTCACTTATACTCACACAGTGATCAGTTGCAGCTGGATGCAATCAGTGCATGTCAATGCCCATTGGCTTGTATTGTTTCACTCAAAGTAGATTGGTCTCTCTGGCGAGATCCAGATTCCTCGGTCATCCGATGAATCCCGATTCATCGGTTCTCCTCCAGAGAACGAAGCTTACATACGTAACCGAGACGTCAGCTCACAAGTCTGCCA
This sequence comes from Enteromius trimaculatus, assembly GCA_032361065.1. Classification (NCBI taxonomy): domain Eukaryota; kingdom Metazoa; phylum Chordata; class Actinopteri; order Cypriniformes; family Cyprinidae; genus Enteromius; species Enteromius trimaculatus. The sequence continues at coordinate 8,684,687 of JAUMHP010000052.1, read as the reverse complement.
AAATAAAAAAAAAGACTTCTCATAGCTCAGAGGAAAGACCCCTGACACTAGCAAATGTTTTAATATAGATGATTGAGGCCGTCATTGACATTGTAGGAAGGGTTTATCTAACACTGAGCAGTCTGGGACAGAGATCAATAGAGTAACTCTAGCCAGTACCGCTGGCAGTGTGAAGAATGGCAGCATTGTTTGCCGAACAATCAGCAAAGAAGCATTTCCATTTTCAATCACCAGCATTTGTGAGCCTCTCTGTTTGAGCAGCTTAGGTCGATATTGGCATGTCAGCATAATGACAGTTTGGAATAACATCCCATGGCCTCGAGAGTGAACATGACCCATGAGTCTCTGTGGCATTATGGTTATTTGAAATATTAAGAGAGATTGTTTTAGCTATGTGGCTTTGAACTGTATTTTGTACCGTGGTAGATGGTGCTGCTGTTGCCGCTGAGGTAGCTCTCCACAAGGGGAGCCTGTTCCTCCGATTGCCGGGTCCTGCGAACTCGAGACCGCCCGTCCAGATTAGACTGCACCATCAGGGGCTCCTGACGCTTCTTTTTCTGTTTCTGTTCCAATAAAGCTCGCTACAAACACACATTAACAGACACATGCATGTCATCTTTAGTGTGAAGTCAGTGTACATTACAGTACAGTATTTAAAGCAGATTTGAGATACTTGTATGATGGTACTCTATGAAATATATAATTAAACAAGAATAATGTTCAATAACTGAAACAGAATAACCAATGTATTATTTAAATAATGTAGATACAGTATGAAATATGAAGAGAATATCAATAAATGACTACACCTAACTTTATCTGTTTTTTCTTTAAGCATACGTGTGTCTGACATGAAAGCAATGCTAAAATAAAAGGTAGGAACAAATAACTGGCACAAAATATATTTAATGAGAAAATCTTGTAAAGAAAGCACCACAAGGCACAACAAAAAGCTACTAAAATTACTGCAGTATTACAGCAAGTTTCATTATTGAATGTTCTTCATTGTACATGGCACTGCTTTTGTATTTCTGTGCTCCTGCCACAGCTTAATGTCGTCTTCTGAAGTTTTTATTTCCTTGTAATTTCTTTAGAGAAATAATGCAAATCTTCCAATATCAAAAGGATACTGCTGATGTGAAAGCATCTGCAGCATGTTTTGAAAACCTAAACTGATAAGCTAAAGAAATTTGAATAATAATCATAATAATGAATGCTTGTGTAATTCATTTTATTTTGTATTACTAGATATGTAAGTGATAATATTCCGCATAATAGTAATTCATATGAATATCCATTATACACAAAATATATGAATTAAAGATGGATTAGTTGCAAACATATGAAACTGAGAGCCTAGATGAATTCTTATTTAACTGGGAGAGTTCAGAGGGTAGAAATTGATGAAATTGAAGAAATCACAGAATAAGTTGAAAAGGGTTGAGTCGTTATACACATGTGGAATTTTCCCATTTTAAATATCTTGATTGGATACCTATTGAAAGTAGATTAGAATACATTAAATTAAAAATGGTATATAAGATTATAAATATTAGAGCTCCCTCATATTTAAATTTTTTTTTTCTTAGAAGAAATGAAAAACACTGTTATAAAACTAGACAAAGTCTTATGGATATTACATTGTGTTGTTTTAAAATTGTATATTTATAGGCCTTTTAGATACTCTGGGGCACCTTTTTTTATTTTTAAGATAAGTTACCTGTGAATAAAAGTTGGCTTGTTGAGGAATTTGTATTATGTACATGATTATTTGTGATTTTTGTAAATGTGGAATTTCATTGTAATTATTGTATTAATTTTAATTGTTATATAGTCCACTCAACAGATGAGAATAGTCTTTTTTAATTTTTATAATGAAGAAAGAGAGAGACAAGAGTTTGCCTTTTGTCAAGCAGTCATCTTTGTTGACTAATCAAAACATAGCAATCAAATACAGTACATTAAATTTTAACCCACAGTTTTTCACATTAGGAAAGAAATGAGTATAAAAACTAAAATAAAATAGAAATAAATCTTATTTATGTTTAAAACAACTCACATAGCACAATGAAATCAGATAAGTAACACTGGTAAGTAATAACAGTACATGTTATATTGTATTTTTGTATCCTCACTGACAGTTAATAAGTTAAAAAGTCTTCTGTCTGTTTCTATCGGCCGAAATACGTATGCCATCCGCCATATTGTAGCAGTTTTGATGTGAGTCAGTATATACACCCCACTAGTCAATATTAACCTTTTAGAAAACAGTATTTTTAAGAAAGAGAGACCTCAACAGAAGCCTCAGCCATAGGCTTACATATTACAAAATGTTGATATGCTCATGATGAAAAAAAAATGGTACTTACAGTACATACTTGCATAGAAATAACCACTTGTAAATAATAAATAAAATATAAACAATCAATTCAATACTCCTGTGACCTGGACTCCACGTGGGAGTCACAATAATAGAAAAAATTCTTTCAATTTAATTAGCATACAGAAATTATTTCTGAGGAATCATGTGACACTGTTTGTGTCATTGTGTAATTGTTCACAAACAAGAAAGTCAAAATGTTTATTTTGTAATCAATGTAACACTGTACTATGCTAGTGTTACCTGATGTCAATTGTGCCAACAGTTTGGACAACAGTTACTGTACTGAAATGCAGAAAGCTTTGCTTCTTACGTTTGCCATATTTCCATTTCAAAAGTACAAATTTACACATCACTGTATGTGGGATATCGATTGAAAGAGACTGTTTCAAAATGTTTGAATTATTAAGGATATGGTCAATCTCCTATATTTAGCTGCACCCTTCAGCCACTGTAAGGCCATGACATAATAATGGCCCTTATTTCCTCTGATATGCTCTTGGCCTCTTCTGCTTTTTCCTCTGTAACCTTCCACCAAGCACTGTCGTTTACTCTCAGCTGTTGACCCTGATCATTTTCTGGATGTTCATCCAGTGTCAGAATATATAACTCTTGTTTTGTCCTCTGTCTATACATGCTTTCAAATTGAAGGTTCATGAGATGCACCTTTGAGCTATTTCAAAGAATTGGATTATCTGTATTCTCTACATTCGTGAAAGTCAAGATTCACTTGCACAAGTCAAGGCAAATTTACAAGAAGTCTAATGTGTAGAAATGTGTAGAGAATATGCTTGAGAGTTCTGACAGCTACTGTAGATAAACTATTTAGCATTTAATGACTTATACGATGAACTAATAATGTCTCGGTTACCTATTCTAACCACGTTTGAATAGACGTTATGTTGTGACGACAGACTGGGGTCATTACTTGGGTGCCCTGATTCGCTCTGATAAGAGAAAACGCCAGTCATAATTGGCTAGTGGAATTTGCATGCTGAGCCACTCCCCGCCGAGCGGGCATAAATAGGAAAGCAGGTGCATCCACTCATCAAATGTTGCTGAGGAGCCGAGAGCAAGTCCCTGGGCCCCCAGCGATGGATCGAGGCTGTGGCAGGGGGATATAACGTCTCCATTCCCTCCATCAGGGAGTCCCTCCAAGTTCTCTCTTTTTTTGTTACAGTTTGGCGGAACGAGGGGGAGCAAGCCTTCCGTGGAAGGGCGCTACGGAGACCACACCCTGCCGTATAGGGAGGTAAATGTGTGGTAACCCCGCAAGGTAGTACACATATGAATATGCCTCAGGGTCTAGGCCGGCCGGTCCGAATATAAGGCACTCTTCGCTTACTGAAAATGAATGAATGATTGTAATGAAAATGATGAAAGGATGAAAATGCTTGGAGGTCCCCGATCCTCTTGATGGAAGTGAGCGCGGTCAGGAGCGCTCTCTTAAGAGACAGGTATTTAAGCTTGACTGAATTCAGCGGCTCAAAGGGACCCCTCTGAAGGCCTGCTAGCACAACAGAGAGGGCCCAGGAGGGTATCAGGGGCGATCTTGGAGGGTTTAACCTCACGACGAGATCATGCTTTCTAATGGACCGGCCATTCACTGCATCGTGATGGGCTGCGATAGCAGCCACATACACTTTCAAAGTAGAGGGCGACAGCCTGCGCTCCAACTTTTCTTGCAGGAAAGAAAGCACTACTCCAATCTTGCATGATCAGGGGTTCTCCGCACGAACAGAACACCAGTCAGCGAACAGACTCCACTTCAAGGCATAAGTTCGCCTCGTAGAGAGGGCTCTTGCCTGAGTGATCGTGTTAACCACCTCTGGTAGAAGAACACTTAGGTCTGCCGCGTCCCGTCCAGGAGCCACACATGAAGGTTCCGCAGGTCTGGACGCAGGTGCCACAGGGTGCCGTACCCCTGAGAGAGGAGATCTGTATACGCCAAGGAGCCACATCAAACAGCCTCCGCTTCCTTGAAGTTTCTCTTTAAGCACTGCTTCAGGAGAGAACTGCATTTAATACAGATCTCAGCTCCGAAGCAAAATCTGATGAGTGGATGCACCTGCTGACCTTTTTATACCCGCTCCTCGGGAAGTGGCTCAGCATGCAAATTCCACTAGCCAATTCTGATTGGCGTTTTCTCTTATAAGAGCGAATCAGGGCTCCCAAGTAATGACCCTAGTCTGTCGCCACGACATAACATCATAGTGACTGACAGACAGGGAACTAGATGTTTTGAGGGGTAAGATAATTGCACAGAGAACTATATAATACATTTGGTAAACACAATATCAGCAACTGATAATGTAGGAAACATACAAATGTACATCAGTTGCATGAATTAGCCAAAGCAATAGCAACTTGTTCAAAAGAATGTGAATCTGCTTTTATGAAGTGCACAAGTGACTTGATGATGTGGAGGTTAAAAAAGTAGTTTTGACATTTTTATTTCTGATCTGAGAAATGCACCAAAAGCAACAGAGAAAAACTGTAAAACCGAGAGCTCTCTGACTCTCCATAGACAGGGAACTACTGTACCATGACCAAGGCCCAGAAACATAGCAAGGACACTGGTCAAATACGACATACAATGTGATAGTCTCTCCACAATGGAAGCTCATTGCTGCTGATGGGATGAAGAGAAGAAGAACTGTTGAATAAAATATTTTTCTTTTCTTTTTTTGGATACAAAAAGTATTCTCTTAGCTTCGCAATCTTACAGTTGAACTGCTGATGTCGCATGGACTATTTTACTGATGTCTTTGTTTCGTTTCTGGGCCTTGATCATGATCATGTTCCCTTTCTGTCTATGGAGGGTCAGAGAGGTCTTGGATTTAATTACAAATATCTTAATTTGTGTTCTGAAGATGAAAGAAGGTCATACGGGTTTAGAGCAACATGGGAGTGAATAATTAATGACAGAATTAAAATTTTTGTGTGAACTTACCCTTTAATACTGGAGTAACGGCCGTTTTAAGGAATACATTTATTTTAAAAATATATTCAAATATAAAAGATCAAACTACAATAATATTTCCTAATATTACTGTTCAAACAAATGCAGCCTCAGTGAACATAAGAGACATACCATTCTAAATAGGGCAAATACATAGTGATCATTCTCATCCACTCAGCTCCATTTCCATTCTATAATTTTCCCTCAAGGAATCTAACTGACCCCAAGTAGTCTGACAAGTCACTCAAAGTCATTTGCTCTAACGAAGACAATTCTTCACAAAGTTAAAAAAATAACTTTAAGCAATGGGTCTCTCCATCAATGAATGAGATTCATCCATGACAAGAATAAGTAACAAAGTCGGAAGAAGAAGATGAGCACAGAAATAATGTTTAAACTTTAAAAACTTTTGAGCTTCAACAAAAATGGAACGGAGCCACATAACGAACCACTTGGAGCGCACAGACTGTGTTGTTTCTTCATAAAACTTTCAAAACCAGCCACTGCAACACACCTTCCCTTCACACACGACTGCATGTTCATCCCAGCATGGAATTCCCCACTCAACATTCTTCTCTTTCGCAGTAACCTGACGTTATGTAAAGCTATAGTCAAGAGTTCTGGGGAGATCCCTGTGCTGGAGTCTATTAAACATTAAAGGAATCCTTGAGCATGTAGTGGGCTTAAGACCAGGTCTGTCCAGTCAGGCAGAAAAACACCGCCCCTGTGCTAGCTGGTGGGTGTGCAAACGGAAAATCCTTAAATGAGAAAGAACCTATTACTACGGATTATGCAAGCAGAAACACCCTATTAACTGCTGTAAAAATACATATATTATGCCTTTTTTCTTAATTTCCATTAGGGATTTCTCAACACTATTGACAAATCAATTTTTTTCAATATTCATGTTCATGATCCAATATCAATTTTCTAAATTCTTTTTGTCCGTGTTGTTGTCTAATAATCACAAAAAAATTTAGCCACGTTTACAAAGTAGCAGATTACAGTTGTCAGTCCTGTATTTGGGCCTTTAAAACTTTGGGACTTAAGTCTCAAAATGTCTCTTACACACGGCAGCTTACGGTTGTGTTTAGAATACCGTCTGTATGAACATGCAGCATGAGTCAAGTCCGTTTTCCTTTCTAGTAACCATAGTGACAGTGACCGAAGAAATATCAATTAGTCTGGGTACCGCTCAAAAAAGTTCTATACCAATACCTTGAGATCAATAACGGCTCCTGAATGATACCTTTTTCGATACCTATTTTAAGAAATCAGTTTTACCAAGATTACATTATCTCAAAATAGACATTTATACAGACACAAAGCCTCATCTCCAGAGCCACTAAAGGAGGCTATCCAAGTTCAAATAGTTTTCAGTTTACACATCTGTTATCCTATCTTTATACTAGCGCATGTTAGATTTAAAATGCATATAACTCATATAAAGAATCATAATTTCTATTAATTTTCAATAATTACATTAGATGAACATTAGCAGCTTCAAGCTGTCTGCCTGTATGTTCTTTTCCACAATTACAGTTCTGACTGTAACGCATTTTTCAGCAACATTACATGACAAAAAAAATGTTATTACAAACACTTGATGGTGGTTTGAAAAGAGCTTTGAGTAAATGCAGAATATAAATCTTATTTATTGTCTTACAGTGTGCATGAATTTTTGTGTAACAAGCGCTTTTGGTTAGTAGCCTATCCATGAAAGTCTTTTCTGAAAAGCAGTGAAAATGCCAGTATGGACAAGGATCATTTTCATTTTAAAACAAAAACATACCAATAATGTAGCTTTTCAAGGGTGTTGGGATGTTTTCACACTACTGCTTCACATGTGAGCCACATCTCTGAGTCTAACTGTCGTAAACTAGGTGTGTTCTATGAGAAGCAAAACAATCTAAATGCAGGATGACAGCCACGATATTAAAGAGTTTGCCTGGATAAGACATAAAAATATTTTGTGGCATATTGGTTAATGGTTTAATGTTAGCAAACCTTAGTGATTTTTTTGCAAACATTTCTTTGAATAACATAATAACTATCATTTGAACAAATGATCCAATATAACATAAAACAAATGAGTACTTTTTCATTAAATCTTTATTTATTTTCATTTAATCTTTAAAAATGTCAATAATGCTTACATTTATTAGTCTTTTTGTTAGCTTGGGCAGTTATGCTGTGAAAATTCATACCCATTCATCTGAAGTGCTATCTTCTCCTTACCCCTTACCTTCCAACCAAAAGAGAATCGAGACACCAAAGGGAAGGGCTAAGAGATAGAAATGGGATTGGGCCTTAAGTTTAGGTGGAGAGTGGAGCATTTAAATCATGCACAGAACACAAAACTGACGGGAGCTGTGAAAAACTGACCGAATCTAAAACTTTCAGATGACACACAGCTCAATTCTCCGTCATTGTAAGTTACCGAAAACACACACGAAAACTAAGTAAAAAACACAGTCCTTTTCACAATATCATTAAAACAATTTGACTTGATTTGGAACTCTAAAATTTGTCATCCTTACACACAGACAATGAATTTGTGTGTTTTTAATAATGCTTCATGTTCCAACAAGATTGCATCTCCCTCAGGGGTTTCTATACAAAGCTCATTCTATTGGCGGTACCTTGTTGCTTGGGGAAACATGCCTTTGTGCAGCGTGCACAGATCTCCATATTGATGTTCTAATAAAAAGTTGTTTATCTGCGAACACATCGTCTAAACACGTTCGCCTCTGTTCTCAAGAGCTGATGCTAAACAGCTCTGCCAAATAAGCCATAACATTTTCAGTATCATCGAAATGGATCGCTCTGAATACGTGTTCACGCAGTACCTTAAAATTCATTGAAATGCAGTGGTCAAAGACTCCTGAGGCCATGCGGAGCACAAAGAGGCTGGCTAAGATGTTGCTCAACATTTTCATACTCGGCTCCTTCAAGGTTATTATGCAAAGCAGACAGGCAATAAACATGGTAATTTGGTCTCATGGTCTTGTGAAGAGTGTGGGAGGTTCATTAAAGAGCAGCCGAGCACTGTGGGCTAAACCTATTGGCTTGAGTCAAGATTTGGAGCAAATTATGCTTGTCTCCCTATCCAGCTGTAGGAACCACTGGTGTTTACAGCACAACAGCAGACAAACAGATGCAAAGCACCCTCAAGGAGATATCCTCAGTGTAGAGGCAAGGAACATAGAGGTTTGTTGTGTTTGCAGCTCATTAAAATCCTATCTCCCATCTACAGCCCACCTTTAGACATTTTGGAGAGGTGAAGAGAGGAAGGTATTTGACGTACCAAAAAATTCTGAGCTGTCAGTTTTCTCTGAAAAAAGGCTTCAATGGTGAGGCAGATGCTCTTTCTGTCTCCTCTAACACCCTAAATCTGTCCCAGCTCTGTAGTTCTGAAACTTTGAGAATGCGTCACTGAATCTTTTTATATCTGTCTGACATTTGAGAATAAACCAACCAAATCTGTATGAATAACACCGTAATCTCGATACTGATGGCTGCAAAAATTTCACTTAGTGTTCTCACTCTTTCATGAACGCCAGATTCAAGGACTTTCAAGGACATTTTAAAGCACCATTTATTTTATATCAAGCACCTATCAAATTTACACCCTAGTAGTGTCATGAAAGTACAGTACTTAACATTTCACTTACACGTACATGTTAAATAAAAAAAAAAAAAAAAAAGAGTAATTATCACAGGCAGGAAGCGAGGAGACGTTCGGATTCATTTCTCAGACTCTTTTATTGAAAACACAGAGTGAGACAAGCAGGGTCGATCAGTAGCATACAGGAATGGAGTAGATTAAGCATGAGAGTAGTCAGTGTCGTGGGTTGGTAACAACAAACACAATCCAGAGAGCAAAACAGAAGCGGTGGTCAAAACAGGCGAGGTTGGCAACAGTAGATCAAAACAACAGAGATTCACACGGATACACACACGACAGGGAGACACTGCAATTGGACCGTGGCAACACACAAACACTTCCGGGTTATATACACATAAAACTAGTATAATAATAAATAGTATAATAATGAGCAGGATACTGTACAAACAGCCAATCGTTATAGTGAAATAAATCTCTTCAGGCTGTTTCACGCTGGCTGTGGTCAGGTTTATTTAACAACTCTCTGTAATTCATGCCTTATTATTATGTACATCAATGCCTTGTGTCACACTTTGTCTAAAAAATATTTCTTATGAAACTTGTGAAAAATTTATTGCGGCAAAGAATAACTCACAGATTAACTAACATGCACTGCCCAGAACTTTGAGGGTTTCCAAGGAACCCATCTGCTGTTCTTAGAGTCTAATACAATAATAACAAAGGATTATAAGCATACCCAATGCAAACCACAAGACTAATGAATACCACAGAGGAACGAGTCTCACAAACTGAAAGAATCATTCTTGGCATACGTTTTCAAAGCTGTCTGGAGCAAGTCTACTGAAGTATCAGCTCATAACGTAAGGCAAAGGGACTGAAGGCATATGGAATTTTATCAAAGGCATTTTCTTTAAACTGTCTTGAGAATATGTTTCCGTGAAGTGACTCCTCAAGATTGGATTCTTTCTCATTGTTCTCTTTCTGCCTGTTTTTCTTTTGTTCATTCTATTTGATTTATCCCATTTCCTTTGAGCAGAACCATCTGTAGGCAGTGCTGAAAAGAAACCAAAGCAAGACTCACCTGTCTGTCCAGCTTCTGTTGTCGCAGGTTTGTGCCCTCATCATCCAGGGTGCTGCAGGAGGACAAAACAAGATTAATGGGGAAACCTCCCGAAAAAGATGTGCCACAGCGAGAAAAGTACCAACAGAGATACGATTCAAACATAGAGTTTCTTTTGTGCATACAAAGATAGTCAAGGGTCAAGAGAAGCATACAGTAAATGAAAAATATAACCAATCAATGATTTAACCAAAGGCCAGTTCACACGCTCTCATGCCACACCTTGTGTTTCTCATGCTGAAAAGTAAGAAATAATGATAACTTGTTTATACAATTAATAGACAAGGATTTTAAGTTCTCTGCCGAGTTCATAACTACCAGCCAATCAGAAATGGGAATTTGTGGTTTCCGGGTAAATTACGTGATTCCGCCAAGTGCCAGCTTGCCAGCACGTTCGTTCCTAGGCAACATGGGTGCACGCTCGCACACAAAGTGGAATTCCAAAGAGCAATAACGACGAAGAACGACGAATGCGGTAGGTAAATCCATTCATTATTTATTTATTGGTATTATCTAATTTTACGATTCCTGGATGAAATCAATTGCCTGGGAAATATGCTGCTGGGAAATATTGCCAAATTCTGTTTATTTTTTGTATTACTTGTATTTTTGAAATATATAAAACTATTTATTTTATTTGGATGAATTTGTCTCTTTTATCAGATTTACCAATTGTTATAATTCATATTTGTGCTGTTCATTTATGAACAATAAGTAAATTAACCTGCTAACAATAACCTCAGATAATGAGGTTGATTTGCTGTGCAAATAGTTTCTGTGGCTCCTCCCCTATAGCAGATAAAATCTCACTCCAAACTTGTGCTAAAACTTTAGTCTTCATGGATTATCGAAAAAGCAACTGTGGTATTATCCTATGAATAAATCAGAACCGTCGCTCTCTTTTTAATAGTCACTAAATCTAAAATATAAAAAACAGTATATAAATAGCGCATATACGCATCAGACAGTGCTGCTGTGTTGATCATGCCTATGACTCATTGTGCTCTTTCAGGTCCTGTGAGGAGGGAGGTCTTTGGTGAAGCCTTTGTGCTTTGCCTGTCCCTCCTCTCTTTCTCTTTAATCAGCTATGACACATTCACTCCAGACCTTCTTATTCATTTCTGCCGCCTGTTATTGCGGAGCCGAAAGCTGTGTTAATTAAATGGCAATAGAGGGCTTCCTCTGTGGCTGTGGTGGGTCATGTGGAGAGAAGAAGTGTGACAGATGAAGGATGGTGTAGAAAATTATTTGTGCACTGAAATCTGTAAAGCACAACCTGGCTGCCGGTTTGACAGGAACATATTTTACAATTAATGATAGTATTGAGATGCACAGTTACAAAGACTGTAAAGAATTTAAAAAGGTTTACAGTAGCCGTGTTTTATTACCCTGCAAATTGCGCAAATTACAATTGCGAACTAAAAAAATATTCGAAAAAGCAGTATTTCTCAAAAAACTGCAATGAAAAGGTTTTCTTTCGCATTTACAGGTCACATGGTACTGAAGCTGTCTGCGGCCACTTGGTTGATGCTTGTGTTTATTCCAGCCGCATCACGCACGTTTCTGAAGTATCTCTCCGCGCTGCTTCTGTAAAGATAGATGCATACGCCTTCTTAGTATAAAATATATCCAAAATCCGTCAAATCTTGCCAAAAATCGTTGCTACTGTAGGCGTTATCACGAGAGGCAAAGGGTTATGTTTTAGTTATGTATAATGTCGGTTAATGGAAATGCTGTCATTTCGCAATACTTTTTTACCTACATTTATCAAATATCACCAAAGTTTTTTGTGCAAATCTGTGATGGAAACACGGCTAGTGTTTAAGAGTGCTAACAGCCATTTACTCATTTCCTTGATGAAATTATAAAACATGCTAATCAGACTAAATATTTAGACAGATAATATGACAAAACAATAGATAGGCTTATTGAAGATAGATAATCTTGCAGCTCTAAAAGACAAGTGATAAATGGACAGAAGACAGACATTAGTTACAAAATAGTTCTAACAAACCAGTACCAACCAGCCTGAATCAACATTGAAATTCTTGTTGCTCTAAGCTTGTCTTTTCAGGAGGATTATACGAGTGTCTCTTTCTCCCTCTCTCGCTCGGGTGGATATTCCAGTGCCTTGCTTCACAGAACTAAGAATCTCTTTCCTACTTTCCTATTTAAACCTGAGAAATCTCACTCTCACACCATTTTTATCACACATGCACATCGGCACGAAGGTACATGTCTATGAACACACATTCAGAAACACAGAAACCTATTCGATAACTCACACACTTACTCAAACCTCAGGATACAGAAAAAGCAATATTTGCTCGCTTTCCTGAACTCCCTTCTAAAGCTAAAATACATAAATGCACATTCACAAAGCAAAGTGTATAATGTCAGCAGTCGAGGGTGTCAGTTCCCATCAGATTGGCAAATAATGACATAAACACAGTGCTTATAATGTGGGTCAACAAGAAATGAGAGATAAATTGATATGTTCTGACAGCTGCCTGCACTATGCGGTAGAATTTCTCTCCCTAACCATCAAGCTTCTCTGATGACAATGACAATTCACTTTATGTGTCATTGTGTGTGTGTGTTTGTATGCATGTGGGTGTTTAACTGTATGTGTGTCTGTAGTGGAATCTGAAAATAGCATTTGCTGATCTGCATGCTGCACCTTTAACTGCCATTTGTCCTTCATCAAAACAAAGTACAAAGCAAAAATGCCAAAAAAAATCTTAAAATAAGATTGGCTCAAGATGCAAAATTGCATAAGACATCAAACAAGGCCTGCTTTTAGAAAACAGTTCACCTTTCTTCTGCTTCTTTTATATTGCATGGAGAGTAAATGATAATAGAATAATTTTTGCTGCTGTTTTTTATGCAGGATGGATGATTGCATATATTATACAGTACTCTACTGCACAGATCAAGAATGAAGGTATGTCACACTTTCGAGATAGCTTTAAAGAATTTAAAGAGTTATGCAAGTCTTTTCTTAGCGGCACATCATTCCGCATATTTCTTTTTCAGTTCTTTCCACCTGCAATGAACACTTGTTTTGATTCTGTCTTTTCAAAACTATCTGCTGCAATTCACTGAGTGCGTCACAGGACGACAACAGAAAAGCAGAAACTCTATGGATCAAGGCTCAGGGAAATTGCCTCAAACTGTTTGAACAGTTTTTTCAGTGTATCCAAGGACATTTTTGAAAGTGCATAAAAGCAAACTTGAAACTATTAATCGATCATGAAATGCATTCCACCATAGAATAAAAAATAAGGTAATTTTTCTTTTTAATCACATGAATCACACAAAACAAACTTGTAATGTAATTTTTTCCAAGCTTTACATTGGATTTTACCACTTTTTTTTAAGTACATTGGACTGATCAGGGCAAAAAACAAGTGTGTGTTTATCTACGTGCACACTAGCATGACAGTGTTCAAATGGAAAATAGTCAGAGGTACTTATCTTTCCATGTTTGTGGATAACAAGGTCCTTAACCCCCAGTGAGTTCTGTGTATGTGAGTGTGTTTGTCCATGTAGGGTCTGTGACCCACCAGAGCACACTGGCTCTCTAATAAACTAGCCAAGGCTGTGAAATTAGTGTTTGTGATGTAGAAGGTCCAGCTGAGGCAACCTCAGCTACACCAGCGTGATCTCTAAGCAAAATACATTTTTCATAGCAAGCCCCATCTGCAGGGGAGGAGGTGCTCATCACAGAAGAAAAAACAGCCACGGAGGGCCCAACGGCACTGCTGACTGAGGGCTACATGAGGGAAGGACACATTCACTGCCTGTGCTCACTGCTGTTTGTTTCCCTAGTCTTTTGGTACTGTAGGGGGGTGTCAAACATAAAAATATTGCCTATCATAAGGCAGAGATTCATATCTTGCTACATTACCAGTCTGCCTGAAAGCAAGACACTTAATAGAATATCGCCCTACTGCCGCTTCTCTAATTACTGACCTACTTTCTTTTTTGGATGGATTTCATTGCCCGAATTTCACATATGAGTAATTCAACTGTTCAACCGCGGCTCTAAGGTATAATATGCAAGAGTTTCAGTGTTCTTGCAAGGCAAATCTCTGCCCAATTCCTATCTAAATAAATACTAAAGAGTGGTCATCAGTATTATAGGACTGTCTTATAACAGTCAAAATACTTTCATATACCTTAAGAAGCACAAAGAAAGAACATTGCAGAGAAAAAAAGCTATTGCTCGTAAGTTCACTTTAACAGCCAATGACACTTGAGGTGCCAGTTATGTTTTTATACATTTGAGAAAAAGTTCGCATTTCAGCTAATTTTCGCAGTGTCAAATGTGTCATTTAAGAGCTGTATGAATGAAAATATCAGTAATACTTTACTTAGGCTAAAGCCTTCATGTATTATAAAAAGGATTATTAAAGGGCATAATGCATTATAATTATTTATAATGAACGTTGTAATACATTTATGTCTTGTTGTAAATAATTATAGCTGAATTTAAAACAAATAGCATGACAATAAATTGATATAATTGATAAGTTATAATATATTAACTGTGGTTACAATTATTCATAAGTCTGCACAATGCATTATAAGGTGCATTAAAATGAATAATTAATTAAAACTACCTACTCATTATAAAGGTTTTAAGTGAAGCATTACTGAATATTCTGTTTTGTTCTGCCATAAAAAAAAGTTTTTGACAGTATATTAATGGAACAATTGTTTTCCCTTTAATCCCACTACAAAAAACAAGTGAGAGATATAATTTATGATTTTCTTTTCTGCAGGTTTAGTTAAAACAAATGACTCATGTATGCCTCTCTTTTCATTTCAGTTCCCTTGAGCTCCTCTAGTGCCAAAGCTCGTTAGATTTCTCAGATCCATTCAGGTCACAATCACAGACCTCACACACAGGAAGCTGGGGTGTGGGAGAGGGCAGATATTCACAATCAAAACACACTCCCATAGAGACAGTCTTAGACCCTCCAGGGTAGGTTGAGCGGTACCTTTAGCTCTTTGCAACAAGCGGCAAGTGCTCCCTGATGTAATCTTTCAAAGAAAGAGTGGAGGAAAGTGGGCTTGTAACTTATAGCAACCAAGAGCCAATGAGAGAGCAGAGGCAATAGCAGCCATGGCAATGAGGCTCCTCTGAGAGGCAGCAGCAGTCATACCTCCAACAGCAAACATATATTTATGTTTATTTTATTGAAAAATATTTGTTTAATAAATAAATAAATATTAAAAATATGTATCAAAAATATAAAGCAAAACACACGCAAAGCATTAAAAAAAAAAGAAAAATAATCTGATCCCAGGTTATATTACTTGTCAAATATAAGTTCACACATTCACCAAGAAAGCAAATCAGCAAGAATTCATCAGGAAATACAATTATTACTGCAGTTATATATGCAATATGTTAGGCCCACAATTTGACTTTAATGGATACACAAAAATAAATAAGCAAATACGGGGAAAAAACTGTTAAATAGTTAACGGTAAATTAAAGTTAAATTTACAGGGAAAAAATGTAACCTGGCATTCCCAGAATTCCCTGCATTGCGTTTCAAATTTTGTTTAAATTTGATATTTTTTCTTTGAAATAACTCTGTTTCTTCTTAGTTGTTTCTTATCAGTTATGTTTATTAGGGTTTTGTGTCACACGTTATGTTGTTAAATGAATGTTTATTGCATATTTCAGTTTAATGAGTCTCACCATTATGGTCTTTAGTGTTTGTGTGAAGGACACTGAGCACCCTCTATTAGTGATGGGAAGTTTGGATCATTTTACCGACTCTGACCTTTGAATCTCATTTAGCAAAATCTTCAGCAAATCTTTTTTCAAGTCGTCTCGTTCATTTTAGCAAAATATAATTCAAATGTTACCTATTACCTCCCTAACACATCTACTGCGTATACAAATGGTGATCACACTACAAACAAGACAAAACTATAATGCTATTTGAAACAGAAAAGATTAACTCATTGTTTACCTGGGACTTTAATCTATGACCTTTTTAAAAGCTGCTTGTGATGGGCTCTGGTTCATCATGTGACTTTCTCATCATCACCTGCATTTGGCGCTTATCAAAGATACAAAACACTACAAAGCACTTTAATAGCTTGGTATATTAACATGGTATCAGTTCATGAAATTACGGTATTTATCCGTAAATTTAACTTAAAACCGTAAAACCTAAAACGGTGTTACTGTATTAAAAAAAAAATGTTTTACAGTGCACAGTTTCCACCAAAATATTAAGTAAAACACAGGAATAATGTATAAACCATTTAAAATATTAAAATAAATATATTTTTTTATTTGAATAAAATTAGTAGTTAGTCTGCTATAATGTTTTCATCAAAAGATGCAGCAGCATTTATTACTAACAGATAAATCAGATTAAATGTAGTGGAAAACAGTCACTAATTAATCTCATCTGAAACGAAATCTCATTTGTTGTAGCCCACTAGAGTTCTAAAAGTTCTCAAAGTTAAAAAAAAACAAAACAAAAATCAAACAAGATCAACATATGCAAGGTGACAATGCAGCAGTGACAGTTACATCAACCAGCTCCAGTAGGGCCATCTTTATTGCTGAGCCCTGTAATAAATTTGACGTCGGACCATAACAAAACCTCAGCAGCAACTGCACAACCGGACACTCGCAAACTAGCTCTGAGTGCTCAACCAGCAGCACGAGAAACACGAGAGTACAGACAAGGACGAGAGAATCACCTTTGTCACCTTTTGCAGCCCTGTCCACGAACCACTCACTATCCATTCACCATCCTCTTTCCCTCATCAAAGACACCAAACACACAAGCTCACTCTCTCACCAACAAACAGATGTACCTGTAAGGGATCCAGTCAGACGAGTGTTTGGAGCTCATATCTGTGTGTGTTGAAGGGGTTCAAAGCGCAGGGGGAAGGGTAGCGGAAGCAGAGTAGGACAGCAGCAGCGATGCCAACAACAGAGCCCATGCAGCCCAACCATCCCCTGCACTTCTGTCTCCTCTATCTACAGATATACAGTCTCTTCCATTCACTCAGCTCCTGCCTGCAGTCCGCAGCGAATCCTTTTTCATCGTGAGCCGGACTCAGCTGCCTCGCTGTGAGCCCAGTTCCCTCGGCATGTGCTGTTTTCTTTCTGTTTGTTCACAAACCCTCGTGCTTTATTCTTCCGTTCACCTTCACTGTGTGTCTCTCGTCATCGTCTTGTTCGCTGCTCTGTGTGCTGTGGCTCTGGCTCACTGCGCCTCGTACCGACTGCCTCCTTCCCTCCCTTCTCTCTCTCTCTCTCTCGCTCTCTTTCAGACCACTGTCATTATAACCTTACACACAGCCCTAAGAAGGGGAGAACATATAAGAGTGAATCCCTTTTGTCTAGCAGCTTTGATGTTTGTCGCGATGCTCTGTTGGTCCATCAACACACGCACACACACACACAGATATATACACGAGGCTCTGAAAAGCGGGAGCCTTAAATGCGTTTTCTGAGCCATGATTTATTCATCCTTTCATTCAGCGCTGGGCTCATTAACATGGGACAGAGCAGCGCAGTTGTAATTGTCTTTGATTTAACATGCTGAATCCAAACTCAGCACACCATTTTGTCTTTGTTTATTGGCTTTCTGCTTTTTTTTCTTTGGTCCCCCTGGTACTTCACTCAGCTAAATGAGGATCTGACTTCATATACATATTTTAATATCAGCATTATCACACTGCCTTCATTAGCCGCCGCCGACAACAAAGGTACATGAACTCCTCACCGCTGTGGATGTTGCATTTTAATGCTAAACTCATATTCAGAATTCAAAAACGACACATGACTTCTGATGCAGTTTGTAAGCAATGTTTATGCTCATTTAAAACAAATATCATACAGTGGTGTCTCTAATCTAAATGAAAAACAATGTTGGCCTGCATTGTTTTAAATGATTTGTCCTGTAAGCTGTCGTGTATCCTCATGCAGCCTTCTCCTGTTTTACTGTATATTAGCTTCTTCATCTCTCCTTTGGACTCACTCGTTTTTCTTAGTGTCACACTTAGTCATGTTGATTTAGTGCATGGCTCAGGCACACACTCTTCTCTGTGAATGGTTCTAGTAAAAAGAGTATATCTGGGACATTGTCCCATGTGCATGTTATTGATCTTACTGTCAATGATATATGTTATGTGTAATTTTTGTCAGTGAAAATGACAGACTTCTCTCTGGTGACGTATGATGGATTTTTCTATTAATTTAGTCTTAAACCTCAAACAGACTATATATGCACTATATTTCAAAGAATATAAAGTCTGCTTGCTAATATACTTTCTGGTGTTTTATAGAAAGCTGAATATATTTCAAGACTGCCAAACTGTAAATTTCAGTAAGTATACACACTAGTGAAAATATACTAAAATGTAGCTGAAATACATTTATTTCATGTTTAGTATACTACCAATACATTTACATATTTATGTATTTTATAAAAATACCCAGCAATTATACTTTGCAATTGTGTCTAGTATAGCCTACATAAAGCTAAATTAGAACAACTAATTTTGTGCTTAATGCAGTTTAATTGTAGCCTGGGCCCGCCCATACTTCCTGTGACGCTACATTCTATTTCGCAAGCAAGTCTGTCAGAGCTGCCGTTTTAGAGCATTTCCGTTCCCAAAAAAGTGGGAACCAATGAGAAACCCCCGGCAAGACTGAGGCGGGTGTAATGCAATGACGCAGCAGTTCTGCGACTGGAAACCATACCGGCTTTCAAACATGGTGTGTACCGAGTAGCAACAATCGTTCGACTCTGCTGTTGCAGCTGTCTTGAGAAATTTTCATGACAGGTTTTCTTTGAAAACAGAGCACAAGTAATTAAAGTAAGTAAAGACATTTTCCTACTGATTTAATGAAGCTAGCTACAATTGTTTACGGTGGCTTCAGGTTTCATCGCTATGCATACGTCATCGGAATGATGGGTTGTAGATTTGTCCAGTAGTATACAGAGGCATCTGATGGACGCAGGTTAAGCCCGCCTCCCAGAAGGCGGGTAGTAAGGTAGCTTGGCCAGACTAAGCTCCTATGAGCTATAAAATCGCGGAAGCCAGGCTAGTTTAATTGTGCAGAAGTAGTGCTGAGGTCCAACTAAAGATATACTTAAGTGTTTTTGATTGTGCCATCAACAGAAACAGTGACATTAAAACATATTTTAGGCTCCACTCACAGGCGATGTGTCAGTAAATACAGTATGTTAATAGATTCGAACTACACTTAGTATGAAATAAATGTATTTTAAATATATTTATTTTTTGCTAGGGCTTACATAAATACATACATAATAAATAAATGTTTTACATAATATGTTTTATGCAGACTGAGCATTAATTAAAAAAATCCTCAATTATAGTGTCAATTTAGAACTGGATATCGCAAACTAATGCACCTAAGCATGTGATATAGATCAAAATATTGCAAATCAGCATGTTTAAGAGAGAGAGAGAGAGAGAATCTGTGGTGTCAGTTTCAATCTCTCTTGTCGTAGGAGCTCTGACCGCACAGAGAAACAACAATGTCCCAAAGGCAGCTTTGTATTCCCTGTTATCAGAGTGAAAGACCCTCAACACTTATACAAATATATCTCATTTCAAACATTTAACTCAAATCAGCAATTATTTTTAATTATCATGACAGCATCTTAAAATATGACTCTGAAAGGAGGAAAGCTGCTGCTAGTTTGGCAAAAAGACGTCTGACCTGCATTCATCTGCTGCTCAAAAAAGAAACCTATTCTATCACGCCCTATTCAGTGGCCAAAACTGTTCCTCAGAGATCTGCAAACTGTCCCTGCAGGGGGCTGAGGTCAACATTCGTCCTAGCAGCGGTCAAAAAACAGCAAACAAGGTTGGATGCTGCTGGATCATACGCGCTCCGCTACGCTCCAGCAGAGGGAGAGCAGGTGGAAAAGCAGCATGGCTGGTAAATATTTGATGGTGCTGCAAGCCGTTTGAAGTCACACTATACTGAGCTCATCGCCTGGGCAGATCCATTAGTCAAACCTACGGCCACCGTGCCTAAAATTATGTAGCCCACCATCAAACAGTCCTAACAGCACGCACATGCTGCTAAGTTGATTGGCCGAGTCCCAGAAAGAGTCAATAAAGTGTAACACTGGCACAAATGCTAAGTAGATATTGGATGTTTTGATGCACTGTAGTGCCTCAGTGCTGTGACAGGGGGTCTCTGTGTTGCATGGGGCTAGCTACCACTGCCAAGGCCGGCATGCAGGCAGCTGCAGAGCCAGAGTATGAAGAGCTTTGTTAATAATGCAGAGACTCCATCAGCCATGCAGGACACGAGGTGCCAATGGGCGCTGATGAATGAACATAAATCCACACTGCTTTGTGTGTGAGCGAGTGTGTGCGTCTAAGATCTTTCTTTCTTATTCTGATCAAATGACACTGTCGTTGACAAGCATGTGTACGTCACATACTTGCACTTCTTGACTATCAAATGGCAATGAATAAATAAAATCACAATTCACCTGATCTGCCCAATGTGAAAAACAAATATACTCAAATAGTGTTGAATTCAAACTAAAGATATATCAAGGTATATTTTAAAGGTGCAGTGTATCATTTTTAGCGGCATCTAGCAGTTAGGATTCAAATTTCAACAAATAGCATTACATTAAATTACAATCCAGTTACACATTTTTCAACACTGACGAGAAAAAAAACGATACTGGGCTCTGCGGTTCTGTCCATCTTGCAACTAAAGCTATCAAACAACAGTTTTCACTATGACTGCTAATGTTGCACTAACTTACCGGTCCAGCAGAAAACTGGCAACTTTGGCATGGTTTTGAAAACACTTCTCCCGCATAAACGCCTTCCATCGTACAAAAAGCCACACAAATATTCATATATATATATATATAACATAAATAATACACACTCCCATGTCTGTTCACAGATTCAGTGCCTGAGTCACAGCCCATAGTGCCAATCCCGAATCCAGTTCATAGTTTATGGCCAGGAGAGCGGTTCCCAATTCCAGTCCCTGAATTACGGCCGAGAGAGCCGTTCCCGATTTCAGCCCCTAGATTACGGCTAGGAAAGCCGATCCCGATTCCAGTTCCTGAGTTACGGCCAGAGGGGCCAATTCCAGTTCCTGAGTTATGGCCAGAGGGGCCGATCCCGATTCCAGTCCTTGAATTATGGCCAGAAGGGCCGATGTCTGTTCCAGTCCCTGAATTGCAGCCGGGAGTGCCGTTCCCAAATCCAGATCAAAGTTTATGGCCGGAAGTGCCGATCCCGATTCCAGCTCCTAGATTACGGCCAGGAGTGCCGAGCCCAGCTCCAGAGTCTGCGCTGCAAGAGCCAGAGCCCAAAGATGAGGGAAGCCTCCCCAAGAAAATTTTGGGGGGGGAGGCTTATAGGGTCCAGCAGCAGCCGAAGACTTCCTGAATCTCCAAAGCCAGCTCTCGATTCGCCATGGCCTCCCAAGGTTCCCGATCTGCCATGGCCTCCTAAGATTCCCGATCCGCCATGGCCTCCCAAGGCTCTTAATCCGCGGGAGCGGGTCAGGGTCAGGGTATTGATTCATTTAGACTTCTATCTAGACGCATTTAGACTGATATTACTCAGAGATCATACAATCCTCATCAATAATGACATTAAAACGCATTTAATGGTTAATGTGCATTGTGCATGAGTGGTATTACACATAAAGTTTAATTATGCATGAAATAGTATGAAATAGTATGGACTTCTGGACCAATGATTTAAATAAAGAAGGCTATGTGCAGAATATATGGGAACATATGCGAGACATAAAATAGGCTAAGAGTCTCTTGTGCTCATCTTGAGTGCTTGTGAAGTGACTATGCACCAGCATCTGAGGACACAACCTGACGTCCTCTTTGATTGCATTATATATTCCTGCTTCTGCCCGCTATTCTGAACCAATCACAAGGTTTTCCATTTTAATTAGGGGATCGATTGATGTTCCAGTCATTCTAAACCTGCCTTTTTAATGAGCTCAGAGACGCAGGTTCACAAAACTACATAAAAATCTTGAGAAAGCACAACAAAAAGAAACTTAAACTCCATAATAGTCTTCAAGGCTTTCTGTCTCTTCTTTTCATGTCAATAGCTCAAGAGATTTAGGCAAAAACTAGATCACAGAAGCACAAGCGATTTCAAGCCCATCAGTTCTAATTTAAAAGAATCCGATGACCTCTTCATTAAAAACCAGTGAGACGGAAAAAGATCACTTCTGGAAGTATCTTCAAATTAGAAATTGCGTTACCACAAATATTTAGCACACAGACGCAAACCCTATTGTGGACGTCCTGACATTGCCTCATTCACAGCAAAAAGCCTCTGTGTTTTTCAGGACGACCAACCATGTGCTCAGCAATGACTGCATTCATTTAAATACAATATGGGAAAGCTATAAGCTAGAGGACAATTCACACAGTACAGAATCATGCACAGGTTTTATTTGACACCTCTCAGACTCAACAGAAGGGGTTTGACAAATAATAATGATTGTTGGAAATGTCAAAATGACAGAGGTACTTTTATTCAGTGTTTATGGAATTGTCCAATTATTCAGGCTTTGATGTACCAAACTTTAAATATTTTGGGGAATTAGCTTGGAATAACAGTACCGTTATCACCAAGGCTATGTGGGAGACAGAGAACAGATGCCAAATATTATAAAGAGACAGTTTGCAGTGATCATGGTGGGGATCACTGTGACGGGTCATCCTTAAATCCTGGAAAACTCCCAAGACACCAGAGTTAAAAGAATGGGTTAATATTATGACTAAGACAGCTTCGTACCGATGTTTGATCTATAAATTGCATCATAAGAAAAAAGCAGGGGTACCTGTGTGTATACTGGTCTGGGAAGATTTTTGGTCTTATGTGACACAATAATCTTGACTTTTTTATTTGTTTACTGATTTTATTATTATTATTATTATTTTCTTTATTAGTGTTCCCTTTCTGTTAACTTCAACCACTGTGTATTTGCATATTTTTGTAATCTATTTTGTAAAATTTTGTCATGTACTGGACGATATTAATAAAAAAGAAAAACAGTGAGATGGCAGCGGGTTTCAATGAGATGCAGACCTTTAGTGATAATGGGCACAGTTGTGAAGATAAACATTTACTGACATCTAATTGAGATTGCATTAGCAGTGGCTGGAAATCCCAGATGGGCAGCTGGGCAGTTTGTAGAGGAGGGTCTATACAAACAGAAGAGTCTTTATTCCAAGCCGAGGAGTAAATCTTTATGTGGTGAAGAAGAGAAAGAGAGGGGGAACGGGAAAGAGGAAGTAACAGAAATGTTGGCTGATGGTCTGCATCGATTCCCAATGACGGAAATAACAGCTCATGCCTGAACAGACCCATCTATAGGGTGACATTTAGATCTCATTCACAGATTACTCACCATAAAAGAGACAGACACAGTAGGTGTAAGGGAAGAAAAATATATAACACTTAAAAAGGAAGGACAGCCTTTCACTCCAATTGTTCTGCCCCCTATTTGGTCTAAATGACTAATTCATGGTTAGCATGGCTGCATTAGCTTCTGCTGACAGATAGTGTAACTGCACCATCTAGCAGCAAAAAACATCTTTCTGCATTGATGACTATTCAAAAGTATCAGTGTTTTCTTCAGCTTTTTTGCAAAGAATATTTTAACATTTTATTATATTATAGCCTAGTAGCTATTTTGCTAAGTCTGAGATAAGTCTGAGAAGTCTCATATTCCTTTTGTCAACAATTTTCTACTTGCTATAGTGGAGTATTACAAAGTCTTTTGCAGGGCAGTTGATTTCATTAAAAATGTATTATTTAAAGGAATTTCAAGTATACCTATTCCTAAGAAATTATGAGGTTTTGTTTAAATATAAAATATATAATGTTATCTTTAATAACATTTATTATTAAAACTAATAACAGCCACACAGCTGTCATTGAATTAAATGAAAATGCTAACAGACACTTCAAATAGAATGAAATATGTTACCTATCTTTAAAAAAAAACATCACTACATTTTCCTGACAGTTAGAAAAAAATTCAAAATTCTTACTTTTTTTACATCACATTTTCAGATATCTATAAAGCAATTTTATACCAAAATTAATTTCATATCAAAAATATCCTTTATCTGGACTACTGCATTAAACATATATGATGTGCATATATATATATTTTTGTATATATATATATATATATATATATATATAGTTATTTTGTCAGCACTGTATTATTTTCTGTCAGACTGGTGATAATTCAAACAATAGGTCTACATTAGATGTCTTAATGAGGTCAAGACTTTATCCCATATTCAACTCATTTAGTGGAGCAGAGCTTTAGGTTAATACGCCCAGATTAGAAACACGCTTCAACTCTAGAGAGAGCTATGACATGGCTAATAAGCCAGAGGTGTCCCTTGGGGAACCGAGTATGAACAGACTATACTGCATTTCAAAGATTTATGTAAATTCTGCAACGATTCACTCAAAGTCATGAGGTTCCAAACCGGTATGATCTTTCAATTAACTTTCCTTCCACTATGTCTCTCCCATCTCATTTGCTTCGATGTGCAAAAGCAAAACTGACCTCATTGTGGAACAAAGCTACATTTTCAGCAGCCATTAGGCCTCCATCATCAGTCATCAGTGTCATATGATTCTTCAGAAATCATTGAGAGTTTTCATTTGTGGTTGAACTAACCCATCAAGAAACATCTGCCAACACACGCGTGCTCTGTCTTTAATTTCTCTGTATCAGTGCACAATTGCCTAGGCACGCCGCTCTGAATGCTGGAAAGGGTCACTGCTACCATTTGTTCTGAGTGAACTGAGCTTCAAAAAAGGTCAATGAGATTTCAGGTGAAGACCCAATGAAATGGATTTAAGCCAAGCTACAGCAGTGCCAGGATCCTCTGAGGCAAGTAACATGAAAAACCCATATTTCAACGCAGTGGTTTAGACAAGGGGAAGAGAGGCGCATGGATGGCTGGAACCTCAGGGTTAATGACTGCGCACAAGCACTCGTCCCAGTTCTGCAACAGAACTTACGCAACATGTATGAATGAGTGTTTACGCTTGAAGGAAATATGATGTCGTGAACTCTCATGGATAGATATCCATTCATGCTAATGAGGGGTGACGCGTCTGTGTTCTGTGTATTGCAGAATATTCTTACACTGGTGATAGATCAGCTGCTTAAATAATTCCAGATCTTCAACATACTCCACCTATACGCACACACACACACACACACACACACATACAATATATTTTAGATCAAATTAAATTCATTTGAGAGGAAATTAAGATTTTTGCCTTGATTGTCTTGCTTTTAAGCTATATGATGCTAAACATTCTAAATTACTGCCCTAATTTCTTATCAATTGCTGAATGAAATGAATAATTTAAAAAGAAATTTTATTTATCCCAAGCATTTCAACAGTTTTTTTTTTTTAGACAGAGACCCATTTATACTATTAAGAAATCTACCTATTTTGTCTCTCCTAAGATCTCCTTCATTAGAAATACACAAGACAAAGCTAACACTTACACTAACAGAAACATAACCGTGAAACAACAGCTGCATTGGTCATGTAAAACACAGGTGCGGAAACCAGAAGGCACAAAGTGATTCTCATCTCGACATTGCAACACTACTCTCTGCAGTCTTGAGCAGTACAGCATCACTGCAGCCCACAGTTCCCCAGCTTCACTCCAGCACCAGATTGAAATATGCGCATGTATTGAAAATGATGTGGGGTTGAAAATGTCAGCCCGGTCAGGCCACTGGTGCAGTAGACCTGGAGAGATCCCATCTGTCTTTCTGATAACAGTAGCTGCAGATTACTAAACAATGTGGATCCAAACATGTCCTATATACAAGCCGTTTTCTAAAAGGTATAGTTCACCCAAAAATTGTAATCGTTGGGTCATCCAAGATCATGGACAGAATCACGGAATGTTAGTTTCATGATTTCAGTTAGACATGCTTTTTGATTAATTTAATTAGAATTTAGTTTGACCATTAAAACACAGACTAGAAAAACTTTAACAGTAAAAAATCCATCCAAATTTGGGAAGAAAAAACAATTTATGAATATAAACAATCTCCAAAGTTGTAAACCGCGATCAACTTCACCCTGCCCACAAACATTCATCATTTTACTTATGACTGATGTACGAGGTGGACCAATCACAGCAGACCGGGCCACCTGACCAATCAGAGCAGAGCAGGCTCATGGAAAGAAGGGGTTTAGACTATTAGAACTGATTCAAACAAATCATTTGAGAATCGCTGAAAAATGAGGTGATATTAAACACATATATTATATTTCACCTTGCATGCATGTTGACCTATTTTAGAAGACTCCCATAACAATATTAGGAGCCTTAAAAATGCCTTAATAGGGGCACTTTGACAAAAGCAAAACATGTGCAGAATAACAATAACCCCTACTTGTAGATACACAGCTAGAGATTGTGTTTGCAGGGTGAGTGATGAGCAATATGCCATGCATCATTCCTGACACTATCTTTAGTGTCGGAATAGTCTCAGAAAATGTCTGAATCTACCTCAGTGATTTCATCTGGCGATTCCAATGCAGCCGCAGAGCTCTGCCAAATGGCACAGCTGAAATCACCTTCATTTTTCATTGTCAGTTCAATCCACATGGACTGTGCACTGCAGTAGGATTTCATTTGAGGTCTTTTTAGATTATTTAAAACCTCATGAAGAATCTCATTAAAGCGTAATACAGTCAGGTGATGACTACTGACCTATAAATAACTTGTGCTCCAAATTTCCAAGTCAAAATCCAAAAGAGGAAAAGGGATTTCGTGCATTTGTTGTCATTGTTGCTCAATGCTAAGGACATTTATTAAGCTCAGTTCATCAATATGAGATTCTTATAATCAATAACTCATTTTGAGACTATCGATTTTCCATAGATAATGCATGTAATTCTGGAAAATCTAAAAATGTTGTTAATAACATATAAATGGATGTGTACGCCACATTGCCCTTGCTTCTGTACCTTGATGGACCTAATCTTTTTTGACTTGCCAAGTACGAAGAAGAGCCACTCCAAGGTTCAGCTAATTTTAGTTACCATGGTAACATCTATGGGTGCATGGCTGTCAAGGTAATGTCATTACATCAAACAAAGTATCCAAAAAGAACAACAAGAAAAGTATGAAAAATAAAACAATTGTGAAAATATATTGTGAAAATAAAACGTATTCAGTGAAGCAGATTATTTCACAGAACTATTAAATTTAAAGTTGATGATACATGTTTTATTTTCACTGTAAATCACACTATCATTATTAAAGTCAGCCTTTTATAGTTTCACAAACACTACATGATATTACCTTGTGTATATCATTACATGTAAAAATCTAGCACCCCATGCTGGACAGTAAACAGCCCAGCTTTACAAGTAAAATAAAATCAAATATTGATGTCTCTTATTTTAGTATTATTTACTATATACTGTCTATATGAATGTTATTGCAACATATTAAAACTTAAATGGAAATTAATTAAAGTTGAATAAAATATAACAAAAATAAAAACAATTAATCTCAAACTTATTTTATATCAGTTAGTTAATGAGGCAAACATTTTAATCATTTAATGAGCAGGGCGTGTCACCCTTTATTTGCGAGATAATTAATACCAATGTCCAAATTTACATTTTTCAAAACACGCCATTTCCTTGCTTCTGTTGACACATCATAGTCCTTAATTAAAGGACTAATATACCACATCTAATCCTCCTGAAATATCACTGAATCAGAGCTTTAACCTAAAGAATCTCAGTTATTATACCACAGCATTGTAACAGGTTACTTTTTGACATTTTACAGCAATGATTGTGCACGCTTGCCTGTGAGTGTGTCTGCATTTCACACTGCTACAGTACTAATGAGATGACGTCTTTGCCACGTCTGGCTGCCTCATCTATCACAAGCACCGCAACTCTGTAGCCCACAACCATAGCAACAAGCCACTAATTACTCCTAAAAAAAAAAGCCAGAACAAAATGGAACACAGTGTCAGCCTATGGGGCACATCATGTGCGGCCATCAGCTCTGCTATTGTAGTCGTACTCACATATGCTGACGAGCTATGAAAGGAGATGCCTTATCACTACACTGCAGAGAGGCAACATGAGAACAGAGAGAAGAGCAATGCAGAGCAACTCAACTTACTCGTATATATTTGTGTGCATTTACCATTTGCACACTAAATGTCCACATAAAATCAAATATAGATATGAAAACAGATCTATTGTGGAAAGCATCCAGTTGGCGTTCCTTAATTAAACAAGCCACAGCCTGTGGAGCTCATTGAAAGGATCTGCACTGACATCTAGTGGGAAATAAAACAAAATGGCCTCATGTCTGACCAGTCCGGGTTTTGGCTAAAATGTGCATTTTAGATGGATTTATATTAGACAGGACATCTGCAGAAAAAGAGGTTGTATGGTCACCCTTGCTATTATACCCTTTTCTAACCTGGCATATCAAATCCAAGACAATGAAATGTAAGTGAAAGAACACATACATATGAAAAACACACACACATATGCTTATTTCTGTTTCTTGGATTTGACTACATAAAGAATAATGAGTAAAAGCTATATATATATATATATATATATATATATTAGAGCTGTTAACAAATTAATCACATTCAAAATAAAATAATTTGTTTATAATGTTACTTTGTATATCAATTATGCATATATTTAAGAAAAAAATATTTTTATATATTAAATACATTTATATGATATACAATATTAAATAAAAACGTGTAAATATTTTCCAAATATACTGTATGTATGTGTATTTATATATACATAAATAGACAGGATTCCCAAGAGCCCTCCAAAAAGAGTCAATCGCTAGAAAAAAATTAAATGTTGCTTAAAAAAATATCGCTGCAAGCAGCAATTACCATTTTTAAGGCCTTTGAGGTTAAATAGGGAAACCTGGGTGTATGGCTGACACATTGAAAATGGACAATAGGCTCATAGACACACACACACACATACAAACACACGCACACACACAGACAAACAGAAATTAAATTGATACACTATTATATTAACAAAAAACACACATACACACACATTGTTTTGCAATGTTAGATATTTATAATGATATCTATAATAAATTATAGGTAACTGTTATTGAAAGTCTTTTCTTTTAAAGAGTTTATATGCTATTTTCATGTTTCACTGTACAAACCTGAGACTAGTTTGAAAAAGTACGTTTTTACAATATTTGTGAATAATTAATGAACAGTTTGATTGACAGCATTAGTCCCAGAGACAAATGAGGAGAACTATCACATGATATAAAGATTTAATGTTTGTGTGAATATTTGTACGTTCTAAAATTTGAGGTCATTTTTTTATAGAAATACTGTGTTTTGAGGCAATTTTAGCAAAATCTACGTTCGAACCCCTTAAAAAACAAAGCTACTATACGTAGTAGCCACAAGATGGAGCACTAGTCTTAAATAAAGGTCTCAAGAGTTTCACCACTATGTGGCACCATGTAAACATATCTGACGTTCTTTTTTTCCATCTTCTCATTCTAAAATAAAGATAAATAGGCTATACTACAATAACAATAAAAACATGTCCTGGCATTTTTGTGCAATTTTATACGAGTAATAATAAATCAAATCAAAATCTCCTTCACACAGCCACAAGCTCAACTAGCACTATTTACTTACCTAATGCCACAACATCCTGACAGGCATAAAAGATTATAGTTAAAAATTGTGTCAGTTTTTTTTTTTTCACTCAGCAAGCCTACTGACCCACTTAGAGCCTACAGCTTTACTCCCATCAGCATCCACTAATCGCACACTCCTCCATGTTTTCACACATATGCATGCAGGAAGACTTCCACCGTACCGCACCTGTGGAGTTACTTCATTTATATTCATGGGGATGTGTGCCGGTCTATAAGCTGCCCTGCACCTAGTACAGAATGTACAAGTAAGCTACAGGAAACTGCCCTCAGCTTTCACCATTTCCTGTGAACCTACACACATCTTAAATCTTCTAATGGTGCGTGTAATGTCATAATCAAAGCACGTTCTCTAAACTCAGTATGGATCTCCGAATAAGGCTGAGGTCTCTGTAAGGGGCAGTGCTTTAAACTGTATTGTCTGATCAAAAAGTGAGCAAAAAATTCTGGCCATCTATATTCAACTTACATAGATGAGTGGATAGGAGTGTACGCATTCCTAATATAATAATTAAATGTAATCTTTAATAATATAATAATAATTCTTTACACTTATATAGCGCTTTACTGTGTATTGCCATACACCCAAAGCGCTTTACAATCATGTGCGCTTTACAATCAACCACCACCAGTGTGCAGCATCCATTTGGATGATGCGACGGCTGCCACAGGACAACGGCGCCAGTGCGCTCACC
>JAUMHP010000052.1:8610440-8653022 GCA_032361065.1 Enteromius trimaculatus | reverse complement strand
CACAAGGTGAGCACCCCCTGCTGGCCTCACTAACACCTCTACCAACAGCAACCTAGTTTTCCCAGGAGGTCTCCCATACAGGTACTGACCAGGCTCAACCCTGCTTAGCTTCAGTGGGCAACCAGGCTTTGGCTGCAGGGTGATATGGCTGTGGCAAATAATAATACACATTTTAAACTCAGAATGAAAAGATCGTTTAAAAGAAAACTGTTTACCTGGTTTATGTTAGTACAGTATTTCCCAACCTTTGTTGCCTATATATTTTAATCATAAAACTCTCAGATGATTTTAGCATGGTGATGGATATGACAATGTTCATGTATTTGGTCTTGGCAGAACAGATCTGCTGAATTGCTGCTGATGTTGGCTATTGCTGTTGTAGGTTATTGCTGCTGATGCAAGCAATTACGGGGACTTGCTACTGCCAATGCATATGAGAGTACAATGCTGTGAGTATATAAGATATATACTGCTGCTGCACAAATAGCATATAAAATAACCTGCAGCAGATCTATTTTGTTGGAGCTGGGGAAGGTGGATGATTTCAGAGGAATCTCAAGTGAATGCTAGCCAGCCATATAAAGGAAAGGCAGTAAGTTCACTGACATGAACCAGTCAGCTTGTTCCAAGCAATTTAACTCTCTGAATATCATCAGTTATGTCTACACTTGACGCATTCTACTGTGTTTTGTCGTGTCGCATAGCCCCGTGCCGCTAGCGTCCGGTGTAGACATGGAGTAAAGTTTCATAATTAATATATATAAATTGTATATATATACATCGTCTACACTTTGTTATAATACATGACAAAACCTGCAGGCGTAGTCTTCTTAATGGAAACATATTATTTATAACATAAATATTCCATATTACTTTAATTTCCAAATAAACCTAACCAGTTGGAAATTAAACAGATTTTTTTTTTTTTTAAAAAAAAAAAAAAAAAAAAAAAGTTCATTATAAATGTTATGTATACATAATAAATCAAAAGTTTTTGTTTACGTGTGTGTAATGTGTATATTTATTATGTATATATAAAGACAGCACATATATTGAAAATGCATTGACATGATTTTACAGTGTGTAATATATTCATATGAATTATATATAAATATTAATATATTTGATACATAAATGTAACATATTTTTATTAAATATATACATGCATGTATTTTGTGTGTAATTTATCTTGATAAATTGTTTAACAGCACTAAAATATATATATGTAAGGGATAATGTCCAGGCAGCTGGTAGTTATCGCAGAAATAAGCCCCGACAGTGTGATCAGGACCCGACGCGAAGCGGCCTGAACATTATCCCGCTTATTACACGACTACTTGCCACATAAGGGGAAAAAAACGGACATGAATATGAATTTGAAACATTTTATTGGCATATCTGTTTTAAATGAACATTTTCATCCTGCTGTGAAATGATATAGTACCACGTCACTAACATTCAAGCGTTAGTCAGAATCAAGCATTCCAGAGAGCCGTGTAATATATATATATAAATTATCAAAACAAGAACATGGTTGAAGAACAAAAAACAAGGCTGGCTTCATGAGCGATGAATGGCTGTTGATACCCTGGAACTCACATCTCCAAAAACCTCAAAGCAAATTTTATATACGTTTATGTTTAGTAATAAATTCATGTTCTGAAACGGAACGGAAATTAATGAGACTTCATGTCAGGGTTCATGACTTTGCATATTTCTTTAGAATATCTGTTTCTCTAGTGTAACACACATGCAAACAGCCTATCAATAACTGACCTATTTACACAGTATTGCAGTGTCAAGCTCACATATAAAGCTGACACAATGCGTCCCTTTATACACCTCAGTGTTGAGAGTGGATTCTAATTACTGAGGCAGTCTCATTGCCCACAGCCGTGCTTCCTCCTGTCAACTCCTATCTCCACCATGATTGTTCACCATAGCAACAAGCCACATGGGTTCCTCATGTGGGCCAGAGCTTGTGAGACCCAAGAATGCAGTTACCCTGTTAACCATTACAATTGGCAACCGCTTCTAAGACCTCTCTGATTCATCATCAGAGCAGTGATGAAATGGCACTGCCACCTACACCACTCATTTCAGGAGTCCCGTCAAGACGTGAAGAGCAGTAAAAAAGGGGGTGTTACTGCGGAGGTTTTGCAGACAAAAGACATCTAATCAGTGCCCAGGGAAGCAGATCGGCCAGGAAAATTGACCTTTGAAACAAGAGCTTCAGCCTTTAATTAGACCGACCCTTCATGTACTGTCAAGCTACGTGCTGGTGCAATGTGCTTACTAAAATCCCAAATGTCAGAAACGCTTTGTGCTTTGGCAAACAAACGGTGGGGAGCATGTGTTTGTTTTGTTTTTTTTTGGTATCTTTAGAGTTGAGGCAAATTGGTCTGTGTAATTCATCTATTGTAATATGCATTTTCATGCTTTGCAGAGAAGCTCAGAAAGAAAGAGCACCTTAAAATGTTATGCCATATGAAATGTGAGATATCTTACCAGGAAGTCCTTGTATCATAAAAAGAACAGAAAAGAATACATTTCTTACACACAGTCCTTATATCAGTCTGAATAGAATAAAAAGGGAGCAGTAAATAGAAAATGAGCGACATCTATTAAAAAGTCCTTATTTACTTCAGTCAAAATGAAAAATAAACTAAAACAAAATTATTAAAATGTCTCTGCAGGAAGTCCTAAAACATCAGCACACCTGATAGGTTGCAAAATTCTGCAAACAAAGATGGTCTATGGTCATAAATTCCCTGAGCTGCTATATTTGTTTAAATGCCGTTTAGACTAAATTGCAGTTAATGTCAGATGACGCAGAACATGAATGACTCCATTGGAGATCATCTGTGACTGAGAGCTCTTTAAGCAATGCCCTCACTTCAAAGAGCATGTTTCAGTGTACAAAATGAACTGATGTTGCCTGCGGTGCAGTAGAGATAAACATTAACATCCATTAGAAATTAGGAAAAACATAACAGGATGTTCTTGCATTTTTTCTAAAATGATGAGAACGTAATGAGTGAATACATTTTAATCGATTTCGTATAAGATTTTCACATGTCTGCATAAATCATTATGTGATGAACTAGAATAGACACGATTTGGGGTTTCATAGGGATTTATGGATATTATAAGTAAAGAGTTTAAGCAGTATTTGTAAAAAGACGGCTCAGATAAACTGGCATACCACTCCCTCTTGACATAAATCTTGGTGAAATATGAGTGAATCAACGCAGCATTGAAAGATATTACCACACAAAGGCTTTCTGAAGAAAAACAAATACATCTTGCCCAGTCTCATAGCGTCTCCACGTCAGAGAAAGCAATGTAACACTGTAACAGCAGGCTCACCACCCACCCTCCACTGACTGCTGCTGCTGGAGCTAAAATATATGGTCAAGCTGAATCACACATTTGTCATTGTGTTATGCACTGTACATTCAAGGCTGGGGAAAATACATTAATATATCTGCATAAATGGACAAAGTTTTCAAAGTTCTAAAAAAAAGTAAAAAAAAAAAAAATGTAAATAACGTAAAAAATAAAGAGACAGGAAGTCAGCAAGAATACAAATCACAATCCTTGACTTTCAGCACTTGAGACTTCTGGCAGTCAATTGCTTCTGACTGCCAGCTGGCACCTGATTGAGAGCTAAAAATCAAGCTTTTGAAATTATGAATATACTTGATTTTTCAAACAAATCATTTCAGGACGCAAGAACAAAAAAAGGTGTAATGCTTGGGGCAATGGCTCTTATTTGCACTCGTAAGCTGTTTCCACGGCTGGACCTCTCTTATCTGTTTAGGAATTCGTAGACTTGGGATTACGTTTAGATTCGGTCTTAAGCAAGCAATTTTTTGCTTAAGAATGTACTGAACAATTGAATCTGCTGTTATCTGCTGACAGCGATTGAGAACAAATTATCACAGTGTCTGTCAGAAAGGTTGGTACCTTGCAAGTGATTTCTCAAACCCATGATTAAAATTGCCAGGAAAAGCAAGTTCATGAATTTCAATAAGACAGAGAGTGACTGAGCTAACCTGAGGATCTGTCATATCCGTCCTTCACTGGGGCTGTCGAAGTGACACCATATTTGAACATGATATTACAGCAAAAGAAAAAAAGCCCTGAATACTCTATTAGTATCATCTATATGTTACATATGTAAGATTTTTGTAATAAAATATCCAAAAACCACTTTTATATATTAACTGTTATATATTTCATGCAGGTGTGTACTTACATTATCTCAAATGTCTTATAAGATTTGTAAATTCAAAGAAATTCCAGATATAAATAATGAACCATCCCTGTTCCTTGTTGCCTATCAGTGACACAATATCCACATCCTCCGCCTATGAATACTACGGCAACACGCGTGGACAAATGCAGAAGTGGTGATATTTACTGTGCATTTCCATATCATGGATCATGATTACACTCTTTACAATCCCAAAAAACGTAGATGTATACAAACTGAGGCAAGAAGATATTGGAACAGTCAGCAAAGTACAGCGAGAACAAACATTGAATAATATTACCAAAAAGGAGGGAGCATCGCGAAAACCTCGGACTGGACAGAGACTCCGCTCTTGTGTGTTTTAATAGACGGGTAAGCAAATATATATTATTCATTGTGCAAGTAACAGTCATGTGCAGGTGGTTAGCTGATAAAACAGATGACATATTGTGCATTTAAAAATATTTAGCATTCATCTTTGAAACATTACCTCTTGCATTTGATTCATCTGCCATCATAACTCCAACTGAATTTATAGTTGGATATACCTTAATTAAACTTGATTTCACTGTCACCATGGGAGAAAAGGACACTGTGATACATTTTTTCCTTTTTGAGAACATTTCCTATGAGCAGCTGTATATCACCGTCACAGCAGTATGTGTCACCTTGAAAGTAATGAGCAATAGTGTGTGCTGAATCAGATCTGTCCTAAGGTCAGCTATAGTGCATGCTGTACTCTACAGCAGTCTACAGTCTAACTTGTCATTTTGATTTATTGCACATATTGCAGACATTATTCTCAACAGGTTTTTATGTAACTTGGTTCAAATGTGAAAAATGACATTCTGGTGATTTCAGATTGAAATTAAATCTAGCCATGATGTCTTACAGACGATACAATAAGAGCAAGCCAAGCTCGTGTGCCATTTGAGACAGCTAACAAACAGCTTCTCCAGGTATTAGAAACCTGCTTGCTCTTGACATGTTGTAAACTTGGTTATACTGCTGAGTAAATATCATATTTATACATGTAAATTATAGAATTTGAATGTAATTTCAATTTTATAATTTTATAATTTTCAATTATAGCTTTGAATGTAAAACTAAATTGGATTTTAAAAGACTGTGGCATAAAATCCTTAAAAATACAGAAACTAAAATGCCAAGTTGGTCCATCTGCACTAGCATTAAGACTCCATATGCCACATAACAAAAAAATATATAACTACTGTGTGAACAACAAATTGCATGCATCCATTTACTGTCAATTCAGTCTTGATATTTGTGTGGTATACTGCGTCATTTGTCAACAAGTAACCTAAAGCTACAAGTACTTTATTAAAACAACAACAAACATGTTGTCTATGCAAGAATATGCCAACACCTGGCACAGATTTTTAACCATAAATAATTTAACCCTTCTGTACAGAATTTTCAAACATATTTAGCCATTTGAAATGTTTACCAGCTGCTGACATTATGTGTTGAAGGCATGCTTTGTCTTTCTGCGAACACAAACCGGTCTGGATGTAGAAATTGACGTGTGATAGATGACTCATCAGACCATATTACATTTTTTCCCAGTTGCCCAGGGGTCCAGGGTTTGTTCTTCTTACACCAGGTCATGCATTTGGTCTAATGCGAGCAGTTTCTAAATAACCAATTTTTTTTCTTTGTGAAGCTCACAATGTTTTTGCTGAGCCTGTGATTATTTTAAAAGCCTTCTTTATGCGTTTTCTCAGCTATTTGTATTTCATGTTATGAACACTGCTCATCTTTACCAGTTTGTGTGAGCGGGTCATGTAATAATCATCATTTCACTGACACAATGTATAATTGTGTAACTACAGCACATACAACCCAACCATCACATTTTATGCTCTTGCTGCTAACTGTGATTCATCTGATTTTCTATTCAAATCATTCTGCATGCTATACTTCCATTATTTCTCCTATTTACCAATTAATCCATATGACAGCATTTACTTGACCAAACCTAGGCAAAATTATTGTTTTTATTTTTTGACTCCTTTTGCAGGTTTAACATTATATAAAGTGACTGCCTTCATAAGTGAGTCATGAATTATCCCTTCAAATGATTTGTTTAAAAACTCTGATTCATTCAAGAGTGAAACAAGTGACTGACTTTATGATTTAGTCATTGAATAACCCAAGCGATTCATTCCAAAACACTGATTCAATTGGCAACAAAACATCACCTAATGTGTGCTGCAACCGTCCTGCTGTGGCTGTTTTGGTGAGCAGAGCAAAATAGTGGAAATATTGAGTCGAAGATTTAAGTTACTGAACTTTTATACTATTGTAAAACTGTTGTATGAAAGCAATATCATGAATTCATGCTTCTAAATTACTGTTACTCAAGTGTAGCAACAGAAAAAAAAAACCTGAATAAATGTAATATTTAACATGGTTGATTGTGATTTCACTTTTTTAACTTTAGCTAGTGTGTAATGTTGCTGTCTGAGCATAAACAAAATCTGCAAAATTATGCTTTGACGCAAACAGACATATTGTCTTTTAAAATTATGTCAGTTTAATGCCTACAGTTATGGCTTGAAGGGACTACATTGAGCTTCTTTCTGGGTTGGTTGACATCACAAACGCCTAAATTTGCATAAACCCTGCCCCCTGGGAATATGCAACAAAGGGGGCGGGACCATGTTGCACTGCTTTGGAGAAGAGAAAGAGTTGTTGCCATGCTGTCAGAACTAGGGGTGCATGAAAAAATCTACTCATATATGAATTGTGATTACGTTACAATTTTCACAATTTGTTCTAAAGAGGTGGTTCTTAATCCTGTTCCTCGTGTCCCTCTTCTCTGCATCTCTCTATCGCATGATTCAGATCATCAATTCATCAGCTCCATCAATAAACTTCGTATCAACCTACACTTTTTTACATAGCTATGAGAAGTGTTACACCGGGACGCACATACAGTTGGTTGTAGAAAAAAGGTGAATTATGTAAAAAGAATTATGTTTTTTTAAATGAAGCATGAACGCATGTTAAATTGCACCCCATAAACAATCAGTTTAGTTGTCTCTTGATGAAATCTTGGTTTCATTAGGAGTTGAAGAGTGCATTTGAATGCACTGATTTGGTCATTTTACTGACTGATCACCCTGTACTGTGTAACATTAGAAAACACATTGGCAGTGAAATCTTTAAATCAATGCATATTTATACACATAACATAACATAAATTTGGTTTTGACACACAACCCAGGAATCAAACAACCCACCAGGGTGAACCATCCATCACGGGGCTAAGGGAATTAACTTGAACTGCTTAAATGTTTCATCAGCCTCTTCCTGTATGTGATTTATACAGCTTCACCATATTGTAATATCTAGTGATCGATGTTAACAGTTACACAACCAATAAGCAGAGAGATGAAGAGCATCAGTCACTAAGGATGACGTCAAACCACATCACGCTGTACAACATTTTTTCCTCAGGGAAAAAAAATGTCGCCATGAAATACACATTTACACATTCACCCCCTGTCAATTTCTAAGAATAATGCATCACCAATAAAGAGAATTAAATATGTGTGTGTGGGTGTGTGTGTGTAATATACAAGTTCTTTACCAAGATAGTCTTTATTACTATATCTTAACCACATTTGTTCATTGGTTTTAGTGCAACTGTACATCTACAAAGCTAAGCTCCAAAACATAACTGATTCACCAGCATTTGCATAAGAACCAACCTTATTAATTGATGACATATCGTTTTTTTTTAAAGAGTATTTAAAAGACATTCAAAACACTAATGGCCTTGGTCATTGTGACTCAATAAAAATGAACTTCAAAAATGTACAAGGTCAGATAAACATTACAGATGCAGCAGTATGTTTTCATTCAAATATAACCTTATCTTCACTTTTTCTTTAAGAACACCTACATATGCTTATATAAAGGTTAAATTAGTTATTTTTGTACCTTTTTTCCTGAAAGAAAGTCATACCAATTTGGAGCAGCATTAGGTGGAGTAATGATAAAA
Source organism: Enteromius trimaculatus (assembly GCA_032361065.1). Lineage (NCBI taxonomy): Eukaryota > Metazoa > Chordata > Actinopteri > Cypriniformes > Cyprinidae > Enteromius > Enteromius trimaculatus. Next base: position 8,644,734 of record JAUMHP010000052.1, on the reverse strand, counting down.
GAAGGATTTTTGGTAACACTTTCTATGAAGCCTGTATTTATAATAAATTATACAACTGAAAATATTTTTTTTTTTTTAAAGGTTGTAACCAGGCTGTTTTGGGTCAACGTTGATTATTATTAACTTTTTTCTAAATATTTTCGTTTTCGGCAGAACAAAGTTTTGGAACTACTTGAAGGTGAGTACATGATGACAAAATGTTCTTTTGGGTGAACTACTCCTTTAGGTGGATGCATCGTGCTCATTGTGTGTTATAAATGATCATACTTTTAAAAGATATAACCACAAATAAGTAACTATTTTTACATGAAATCGGTTCTTATGAATTTATCAAGTGTTGATACAACATATTATAAAGTCATTTATAATGCATTATGCATTCATTTTAATGCATTAAGAATACCCTTATAATGTATTATAAATACAGGTTTCATACAGTGTTACCAGATTTTTTCTTCTTGTGTGTGTTTGTATGTCTGTGTTCACACCAGCAGCGTGACTAGAAGGCACTGCCAACTACTGGAATGTGCAAACACACCAGGTGATCACCCTGTTGTCATGTTATCTGAAGTGTTGCACATCCACACTGTGCTGCATGCAGCATGACTTCCCCAGAACCTGACATTTCACACACTGCACGCCAACATGGTACACATCACATAACTTTTAACATAAATTGCTTAAAACACCTTTAAATTAATTCACACCAGATGCTTCCAAAACCTTTCAGAATTATTCAAATTCTCCATGAAAAGTAAGGTAAGGTGACTTACTATTGAGCACTATAAAAATTGAGAGCTCATTGCCTGTTGTACCTAATTAAACCTGCAACACATTTTAACACTCTAGAACAGAAGACTACCAAAAAACACTTCTTAAATATGGACACCTTGTAAGTCTGTCTTCTTGAAAATGGTTGAAAAAATGGCTAAATGAGTTCAGATAAATTGTGAAACAGCTACAAGTTAGTGATGACAGATTCAAGAGCCTGAGCTCTTAAATACTAATGTCAATAACCTCCCTTATAAATAGGAAGATTGATGAGAAGGATACTTTAAAGTAAACACCCACAAGACTTGCGTGAGCAATTTTGCTAAGCTAAATGTATTGCTTTCTCTCTCCTTTGACAAGAATAGAAGACGCAATAATCCTTTCAGTGTCTCTCATTTGCTGACTATTTACCGGGCTTTTTCTCTTGCAGCAAAATGACTCAGCAGTTAGCAAGCTGGAAAGCTAGAAAAATTGCAACTTTTTTTTTTTTTACCCAATAAAAGCTTTTAAAAATGTGCCTCATTTTACCCAAGGTTTATCCGAAGGAATGTCTAACGTAGTCTAAATTAAACTGAGTGCTAGAGAGAATCTGAGAAAGCACTTTCACCTTGTTCTGAATAACTCTGAGGTGGCTATTTTGGTAAATTGACAGGGCCATGAGTACATCTCAACTGCTCAACAATCTTTTAAAGCCTCACCATACTGCACTCACAGCTGGAGAAAAATAGAGTCATGGGGTATAAAAAAAAATCAACTAAACAATAATACACAAAAAAGATACATTAAGTGATTTTATCATCATGTTTTGGAGATTGTTAATCAAAATTCTTGTTTATTTCTAATTAATAAAATTTATAAACAATTCTACTATCAAGTATAGAGCAACTATATTCGTTTTACAGTAACCAAGAAACAATGTAACTTGTAGCATTACTATAGAATTGCTGCTATGAAGTTATTTTCTTAAGGTGCCAACTCTGTGATAGTCTATAAGCACAAAATGCACACACAAATATTAGGAAAAAATGGCATAATCCTGCTTACTGTCCTTTTTTAAACAGTGTTAGAAATGGGACTTAAAATGTTGTCTATATGCAGCCCACTGGAAGATTTCAGATTTATTGTCTATTGACTACGCCATTGATTTTGGGTCTCTTATAAATAATAAATTTTTTAACACTAATGCTTATAATGTCAACCGAATGCCTTTTTATTTGAAAAAAAAAAAACCTCCTGGGTTTAAATAATTTACACCCACACGACTGACTACCCTTCATCACAAAATTAATTAGGGCCCTTAGATTTCATGGGCAGAAAGGCTCTGGGGTGAACAGAAAAAAATAAAAAAGAAATAAACAATTAACACTACTCAGCATGTCTTCAGCCTGTTTTGGCTTAATTACCATCTATCTATACCACCTATCTAGTTAATGTACGGATGAGTAACTGGCGGTAATTAAATCAAAACCAGAGTATTTATAATTAAGTGGCATTTCAGAAGCATCCAGACAATTAGAACTGATTGTGAAGAGGCAGAGAGAAGTATTCTAGGTAAAGGAAAAACATGCCTCATATTTTATGTGTTATGCCGCTTTAAGCTATTCTGTTTTAACATATTCCAGCCTGCGATTGCATTTCCCTGGTGAAATTCACATCTCTGACTCTGAGACAGTAATTAGAGCAGTACAGCAGTTTCTGTTCTGTGCCTCTCTTCTGTGCTTTAAAGAGAAAGAGCTTATGTTGTGCTTTCCACAAGATACACTCTAGGTGTTTCTCAATGTCAAGGATACGTCCTTGGCAGGACTGGTTCTTCCAAGTCACTTCCTTCAGAGGCTAGGCGAGGCTCCTCTTAAGCATTCAGAGAACACGTAAATGGAACAGGCTAGCAAGTGCACGTTACTGCGTCATTACGTCAGTGAAAAGGTCCGCTTTCGGCGCAAACATTACTAAAAAGATGCCGGTGAGGGCTAATAATTGTGAAATGACAGGTCCGGTTCAGTTACGTATCAATAACGGAACTTCTAGAATTTATAATATCAATACGGTAGTAATCTGAACTTTTTAATACAAAAATGTTTTTGTATTGTTTGTAATGTTTAAGTAATTTGTAATTTGTAAATATACTTTTATACATTTGAAAGCATATTTCCCCGTTGTCCGACATTTCCAATTTTTGAGCAAGATAGCAAAGCTGCGCGCATAGGATTGTGGGTGATTTAAGAGCGCGAAGGCTACACTCATGCATCCTTTCCTGTGTATGGGATATTTTTCGAACGAAGGACTCAGTCCTTGGTTGAGATTCCGAGGATCCTCGACATTGGAACAGTCCTTCGACGGATGTCGATGACGTAGCATCCTCGAAATTCTGGCTTCCGAGGATCCTTCCTTGACATTGAGAAACGCCTTTTATTTGTTTCAGTAAAATGGATTGTATTGATAAGGTATAATTACCTTTAACAGAATGTATTTTGTCTCTAGATAACTTACACAGTTTGATAAGTAGATTTATAAACTACTTAATTTGTAGCAAGTAAACATGGAAAATTTAAAGTGCTGTTAAGTTTTTGGTTAGTAATGTTTTTGAAAAAAGTCATCAAGGCTGCATCCAATATATAGTTAAAACAGTAATATTATGAAATATTATTACAATTTAAAATAACTAGTCTTTGCTTTTTATATATTTTAAGATGGAATTTAGTCCCATTATTCAACCCATCAACCCATTATTCTGTATTTGATACTCAAGAAACTTTTCTTATTATTATCGATGCTAAAAAGAGTTTGACAGTATTGTTTATCAGTTGATACCAGTATAGCATTTTGAGATGTACAGTTTTAAAAAGCTACAGAACCTGCTCGAACTTGAATGGTAAGCTAGCTAATATTAAAAACCCAACCACGACTGTTGTTAAGATCATTAGGCTTGAAATGGCTCTATGAGAAAAAGAACTAAAGCATCTTCAAGGTGCAGAAGAGGAGAGGTTCAGTAAAGGATAAATAGTTACCACAGTAACAGGTCCCAAGGCTGAGTTTATGTCAAGGGTCACAGCTCCAAGGGCATGACCTGAAGGACACCGCTTATGTACTGTATGAGACGAGACAACAGATGTGCACCCACACATACATATGCAGCCATGTGCTCTTCTTTCAGTAGATCAGTAGTGCATTGTGAGCCAAATCAACAGAAAGCCTTTCAAATCTTTTTCCCTGTGCCACACTAAGGTCTCTAAGCTCTAAAACGTCGATAGGAGGCGAGTCCGCTTATTTACTTAGCCTCACATAAATTACTCTGTTTAGACGTCTGTCTCCAGAGGTTGCGTGGATATCCTCTAATTAACCTGATGAACAATGAAGATCAAAGTAAAACAGCTACTATTGTGTTGTCCAGGGATTTCAACCACAAGTAACATTTTCCATCATATATTCTCAACAGATGTCCATCAATCAGCAACAAATCACAAAGAACATCTTTTTTCTTTTTTGGATTGTGATGACAATCTCAGCAGGTGATAACAAATAGTTGCAGATTAGATTAGAATAGATTGCAGTGCTATCAGCGTAACCCATTTAATGATTAAGTGGGCCATGGGCTACTAAACCTCCAACCAGCTGATCAGAAAAAGGCTAGTTAGCATCACTTTCTCAGCCCTTGCTGGTGGATGCTAGAACTACACTGTGATGAAAAAAACAAACACCCATGAGCAAAGATGGAAGCCTCGATCCAGGGCACATATTCCTTAGGGTTCATGCACAAGCTGCCTAACTGCCACTGAGACAAATGGAAAATGCTAACAAATAGCTCTCTGCAGGTAATACAGACCGGTGGTGAGAAACTGAGATGTCATCCAATGGAGACCTCTATCCCCCGAGCTTTCACAGCAATCTTACTGAGTCTGAAATATAAAATTAATCCTACAAATCTAGCAACTGCCTTAGAGAGAGAGTGTCTTTATAGAAATTTCTTACAATGGTTCCACTTATCTGTCAGAAGACCACAGTAGATGTTCTGAGTGATTTTACTCCTATTGGAATTCAGTTTATGAGCTGCAGTGAATGATGTGAAAAGTGTGTGCATCCTAGTGATTTTTCACCATCACAGTTCTTACATTTTTCCCTATAGCAAGAGGTGTAAAATAATGTATGAAAAACATTTGTATTTTCATTAGATAACTGAGCCTTTGCTAAGACCTGCTTTAACAACTGTTCCTACCTGACATTTCCTCAATCTTTATTTCATTTAAGTCCATGAAGGAACTTTGTTTGGGTAGTATAGGGTAGTATTAGCTCCTGCATACCTAACTAGCCTTCTACCATGCTACAACCCAGTCCCTAAGGTCACAAAACTATGGACCTTTGGTATACCTGGAATAGCAAAATTCACTAAAGGAGGTACAGCTTTTTCCCATTTTGCCCCTAAACTCTGGAATAGCCTTTCTGATAACGTTCGGGGTTCAGACATGCAAGCTCTGTATTTTTAAGTCTAGACTAAAGACACTTCTCTTTAGCCAAGCATTCACATGATGCATCTCTTAATATTTGTACTACAGTTACATCTGATTAAACGCACTATCATTATTATTTAGCTTGGGTTGAACAGTTCTTTCTTGGATGGAACAGAAGTTACGCTAATTACATCTCTCTTTGTTTCTCTGTTTCTGCCATGTGATGAACATCCTGTGGTAACTAAGAATTTTACAAGCTTCAGGCTGAATCCAACCCTTAAATGATCTGAGATGACTGAACACCTGAGAAGAGATGATGCCAACCCTCTCAGAGGACCTCACAGGACGCTAAAGTTAAATATATTACACTTCTACAATATATTAACATATTGTAGAAACGTAATTTCCTGTAAAGCTGCTTTGCAATGATTCAATTGAAAAAAAAAAAGCGCTAAATAAACACTTAAATTGAATTTAATAGTATTAAACAATTCTGTGGCAAATGTCTTTCAATATAGTAAAATGGCATGCCTGGGTCATAGTGACACAAGACACCTTAAGAGGATATAAGCAGTATTTTGTCCTCTTAAAAATTGGAAATGTCATTAAAACATTAAAAGACATTAAAAGTCAACTAACTAAATGTATTAAAATTAATAAAAATGTAAAAAAATAAATCCAAATTGAATATAAAACAAAATCACTAAAACTTAAAATCAAAATTAAATATTAATAAATATTACAATAGTAAACAACTATACTAAATAAGCACTGTTATTTCACAAATGACCATCAGTAAAACACAATTACAATTCACAGTGAATTCATCTGAATTTTTTATAATAATTTTTACAATTGAGTCACATCGTGTACTGTCAATACTAACTGAAGTGTTTAAATTAATTCATAAAAAATTCAGTCTTCTGAAATTACATACTATCCGTGCAGATACTTATTTTAAAAAGGATATATAGTATGAATGTGTGTATGAATGAAAGTCTAGGTTAGGAAGGTAACCCTCGTTCCCTGAAGGAGGGAACAGAGACGTTACATATGGAAACTCACATGAGAGACCAATCGCCTTTGAGCAAATCAGCTGGACTACCTTTCAAACAAAAGGCCAATGCAGAGGAGTCTGCACATAAGTTTCCCAACGCCCTGGGGACCAGAATAGCAGTTGGTTGGGGACTTAGAGCACATGCTTCTAACTTGCCCTTTCTACATGTGGAATTTTTGGGCAAAGGAGACCCAGTAAGAGCACCGTCAGGTGCTACTCCGCATCTAGTTCTGATTGTGGGACAGGAAACTCAGATTTGCCTATTAGGGGAACAACTTAGAAAAAACGGACAATCCCGTGTGAATGGCGCAGCAAAAGCTCAAAAGTGATTGGTCTCTAATGCGAGTTCCCATATGTAACATCGGAGTGACTCGACTGAAGGGGAACTACATTTGTCAAGTGATATAGTTGCGTTGCCTCACTGCCATTCACAACTTCTCTCTGACTGTGTGTCATGAATACAGTGAACTCAAACCATCTACTCTTTTCACGTATTGTTTTTGCCTACTGTGTATGAATATTTGGATGCAGGCAGTGTTTCAATCCTCTTAGATGTTCAGTGAAACTAGTTAGCAACAGTAACCAAGCACACTGAGCTTAGCAAAGGGTCAATTAAGTGTATCGATCATATGCTTCTTTGATTATTGTTGAAAGAAAGAAAAAGGCAAGAATTAATTATCATCAGGTCTGTCTAATAGCCATTGTGAGACACCGTATCTGCCTCCTAATGAGATCACTTGACATTTATTTGCATAATTGGAGCAGACTCCCCCCTATTTGACAGAATATGAAAATGAAAAACTACTTTCATTGAAGTTCATCTGTGCTGAAACTATCTCCACCAAACACCTTGGCTCTTTCAGCTGTGCTAATGGGGACACCGGCTTGTTGATTAGACCATCTGAGAGCAGCTCCAGACCTGATGAGGATGGCTGTCAATTATTATGCCGGCATGAGCTGTGTATGTATAAATGTGTAATCAGCACCGGCTCCATTATATCCCAAAGGCATCATTTTGGAGCTGATCTAACAGCAGGTATAGTCTGAATTATATAGGTGAGGGCAATGTTCTTACTGCAGTGCTAGTTAAAAGGATCACAATCAGCTGAATAAAACATTGTGGTGCTTTGTCTCCATCACACCCCATCTCTGTATTCACTGCACATAGATAGAACTATGATCTGGAATGTGCTCCAGCCTGATGTGCTGGCAGGTTTTGTCTCTTTTATCCATTCATCAGAGATGGTACTCAGCAAGTATTCCCATTGTTTGGAAGAGAGGCACCAGCTGTTCTCTGAAGCGCTGTCTTTGCCATAGGAACACTTCCTTCACTTAGCTCCGTGCCCTATCACCCACATACATCACCCAACACTGAACTAGCAAAAAGGGTCTCAGAAGAGAGAAGTGGAAGGACAGATGCTGCATCCGGATATTATACCCATCGACTACTGATGAAGAGTTTTTTTTTGTTTTTTTTTAGATGTACTGATAATTACAAAATGTTATGCTGAATCTATTAATCTGGTTAAGATCCTTAAAGTACAGTTTACCATAAAGCTTTTCCAGTATATTCAGCATTCAGATTAATTATAATATAGATAATATTAATATACATGTGATATACTTTTAGTAGAATATATAACACACATACACATTTTATTTATCCATCTATTTATCTATCTATTCATTTATTTATAAAATTCTGTGACGCAATCAGTATTATTTTTTAAATGATTGTGTCCTTGACCAAAATTCATGTCCATTCATTTTTCAACTCGACGACTCCAGTCCTATGGCCTTGGGATAGCAAAATGTATTGATGCACATTTTGGCAACTGTAGTACATCATTTAGTTGTTGTGTTCCTACTGTTTAACAAACCACTTTTTGGTTTTAGTTAAGTGTATTCAGACATAGTATGAGAGGGTTGGCTTCATACATGTTATCTTTGCTTCATTGTAACGTGCACCAAGAAGAAATGCCACAGGCATAAAGACTACAGGATCTTTCTGCATTTCCTCTGGGGAGCAGTGAGAGAGCAGTCACAGCATACCAATCACATCCTGGCATTTGACTGAAATTTCAAATGTGTTACCTACTGCAGACATGATGAACTCCAGCATCTTCTGGTTCATAAGCAGAAGCACTGAGGCAGATATGATGATGCCTGTAGAGAATTGGGATGCTGACAGTGGAGCTGAGAGGATGCTGAAGCCAGGCTAATAAACACAGCAGAGATGCGCTGGAAAGAGCACGTGTTGAAATAGAACGGTGACGTTTCGCTCTGCAAAAGCGGTTGATACGCAGTAAATGTTCTTTCCGATCAAAAATGACCCGTTCTGTGCTGTTTGATTGAGCCTGACCACTGTTCAATTCTCAATTCACAAATCAGAAAACCGTCTTTGTTACAAGCGCCTTGCGCACACGAAAACAGAAAAACAGCATCAGGTTTGCGAAATGCCCTTCGTTTTTATTAAAAGATGCAATCTGTTGTTTCTTAAACGAATCACGAACTTTGTACACAACTTCGGTCGTTAAAATCAACGTGTTCTGTTACCGTCATACGCCGTTGGGTTGGCTTGTTCCGTTAGCTTGATTTACTTTGATCACATGAATTATTGAACACATACAGAAAAACCGATTTTACAGTGTGTTTACATAATAACGGCGTGCTTACCTGTCATAACTCCATCGACTGTATGACATGCTCTTATTGTTGCTCAGTCCGTCCATGGTCATCTGTGGAAACAAATGCTCGATTATACAGCGACGCCGTGCCGTGTAATATTGTTGGCGTGTTTTGTTAAATCCTCCGTCTTCACCACAGTAAACGTCTTCAGACGTTTCTAGTGGAGAGCTGGGAAGCCTTAGAAAACCGTTTGGTTGAGGGGTTTAAAATAGGTGGACTGAACCACTGGATGTGAGAGGGGAAATGTCAGTTGTTAAATTCACCATGCGCGAGCACACGTTTGGATTAAGATTTCCTTCAAGAAAATACCACGTAACGTTAGCCGTCAGGTTTGTTGTTGCAGAAGTTACAGAGGGGAACCTTTTGCGTGTGTGTAATATTAAAAACAGCCAATTTTCCTCCTTTAATGTAGGATAGAAGGTAACGTTAAAGGATAGCCTGCATTTTGTTTCGAGCATCGATATACAATGTTTGTAGGCAATCATGTGTAACGTTACATACGCTGATTTCCTTATATATAAGCATGATGATGATGCATCATCCAAGATATAATTTAGAGAATTATTTAGGGAAATAAATGTAATAAAACACTCAAGGTAACACTCCTTAGTTAAACTAATACCAGTAATACTCGTCATCAAATTTGAATAGAATAGATGTTGGCCTAAAATATAATCAATTTATGTTTTAATTATTTTTAAAGCTATCGATATTTTAATATTATAATCTCAGAGAGTCCAACTATCATTCAGTAAACAAGAGACTGGTTATGTGGCTAAAATCACTAATTAAAAAGTATACTGGAGGGAAGAAAAATAGTAGAAAGTACTGATATAAATATTTAAAGTTTTGACAAATTTGTGCAAGAAGGACAAGATCAGAATTCAATATGCAAGGAAATACAAGAACAAAGACCAATTACAATTAAGTTTTCAAACAATGATTTCGCCACTGTTGATTAAATTGTTAGAAACTAATTAAAAACTCGACTTCTAATGATCTATATGGTAATGTATTCATAAAAGAGTGCAAAATCAGAAATGTTCAAATTTAGCAGAAATGTACATGTTTTATTTTGCACTCACACACTTATATCTTTCCAATAAACTGCTCCATATAATGAGTATTTATTTTTTCCCTGCATTTCACAGCCCTGAAAAAGCCCTGAACATTGTCAGTGTACGTCAGTGTGAGATTTTCTAAATGTAATTAAAACTTGTGAATCTAATATAGAGAAAAATAGTTTCTCACCTAAATATCTAAACTTATTCATGAAATATTTGAATAGAAATTACTAAGATTTTATAATACTGTTAAAAAGCAATCAGAAATCGTTGTTCAACACACATCTCTGCTGGTTGCCATGTCGGGCAAAGTGAACTTCAAACATATGTTTCCAAGCGCAGTGACATTAAGCTGTCGATCCAGCCATTCATGACCCAGATGTGCTCAAAGGACACAAAGCTGTCTTCCAAACAACGACTAGTAATAGAGTACAGCAAGTCTAAGGCACAATCTGACCTCATAAGAACGTCCATGCTTTTGCCACATGCTCATCAGGGGTGGTAAGAAAGTGTTTTACTGTAAGCTATAGATCAGACAAATGTACAGACCATTATTAGTGTGCTCATTTTCTTCTCTCCTATTATGATCCTTTATTGCCAGCAGGTGTTGGTGATTATTAAAGCCCACTTATCCATGTGAATGTGTGTGTGTGAAAGCGTCATGGCAATTTTGACACGTGTACACTCATACCACACAACAAAACCTAAAAAAAACACATTATGTAAATTACTTTTTAAGGCTTCTACACAAGTACAGACTGAAAAGACTGATCCGTTGTATGATTTCATGCATCGTGCATTTGAAGATTTACGAGTATTTAAGTTCTCCCTGCACTGAAAAGAAGCAGTGATGGTTTCACACACATCTGTTCCATCAATTAAGGAGCACAACCAGTCATGTAACTTCAACTTCATGAAATGAACATATTTAGAAAATTCTGTTCTGGTTTCTTGACCCTCAAACGTATGAATTTCTTTCCTTTGCTGAAGTTATTTTGAAGAACGTTGTGAACCATTAGCCACTGACTTTCATATTATCAAAGAAAAAAACACCAACTATGGAAGTTAATAATTACTAGCAACTGTCTGCTTACCAATATTCTGCAGAATATCTTCTTTTGTGTTCAACAGAACAAAGAAATTCATAGTTTGGAACATAAGTGTGCGTAAATTGTCTTATGTATATTTCTTTATCTGCTGAACTAGTCTCAGAATGATTTTGCATGCTTCCCTGACAGAACGTTTAAGATAAACGTTTAGTTATAAATAGCACATGTCAGTATGCTGAATGTATTCAGTGCTCCATGAAAAACCTAAAATATACCACTTTTCAACAAAATGGTAACCTGGTGTTATTAAAATGGTTTTATATCCCAATATAATTGGACATTAACATTATCAATTCACAGTTTTTCTAATCTTTCTGAAGAACACATTAAATAATATTTTACATTTTGGTAACACTTTAGAATAGGGCTCTATTTCATTATAACTATGACTTTTCCCTCAATAAACTCCCACTTGACTGGTTATTAATAGTTAGCAAGGTGGTTGTTAAGTTTAGGTATTGGGTAGGATTAGGGATGTAGAATAAGGCATTAATATGTGTTTAATTACTACTAATAAATGGTTAATATTTTATTAATAAGCAACTAGTTAAGAGACCCTAAAATTAAGTGTTACCAACACTTTTACTATCCCCATTAACTCCCATGCAAGGCATGCTGGGAACTACACTTTCAGCATTACATCACCTGTCCACCAATGGACTCTTTGCAGTAAATGGGTGCCATCAGAACGATTTAAACTATTCCTTTAAGTAGATAGTAGGTCATTGGCACCAATGGTCTCTTAGTCTTATGATGCTTTTAGGAAACTCAGCCCTGACCATTCAAGGCCTGTCTCAGAATAAGCTTTAATAGCAACCGAGCATTCAGATTTACAATCACTATAAAACTGACACCTACAGCAACAACTCTATATTATAGCTGTCACTGCATTGATTTAATTCCCTTACTTGACACTTTAATTGTAGAACTGTCACAACATGAGCAAACAACAGCTTTTCTGAAGCAGGCCCTCTTAATTCGGAGTATCCTCCAAAATGATGACACCCTCCTCCTTCACAATATTCCCTAACACTTTTAAATCTCATGGTAGAAAACACAGCCGACTCAATAACAATAAAACCAAGCTTACGGCACAAGTTGTCACACAGCTCATTACTGTATTAACTGGAGCACCGTCTAAAAAATTGGAAGTTTTGCAAATCACAGCGGATGTACTTAAGGACAGCAAAATAACAATCTACTTGTCACTTGGTGACACTTGTTATTCAATGTCGACTTAAATAAGGAGAGCTATAATTTCGTGCAACATGTTGTACCCTGTTTCCTCAGTAAGGAAAAGCAAATATATCACAGATAAATCATAGATTTTATTATAGCACCAGAGGCTATACAAGGGGAGGGAAAGATGTGACAAATTAAACACAGTACGTATTAGATGTACACAGACTCTGGGAAGAAGAAGAGCCATGCGCTTCTATTCTTACTAGCTTTCGATTTGATCCTTGTTGCTGTTAATTGGTGTAACGGACAAAGTTTAGGTTAGGATATGAACCTGAGTCATCACAAAAGGGCATTGGCTTGAAGCATTGGCCCAGTGATCACTGATAAAGTTGTTGTAGGCTATGAGGTGGACGACTGTTTGGATGGGTTATCGGCTTCAGTTCACCGAAAGGACCACAGTTCAACATACTTTGGCCTTTTTCAGTTAAAAACAACCCGAGATAATTAAATACTCCTCTTTACATATACACATAGTTGTGCCGCGAGAGCGGTTTCACTTACAAACATATAAAAATACTCATTAACTAGTCTGATAAGAAAATAATGTATAAAAGTATATAGTAAAACATTTAATCATGTCCATTCAAAAGATCACTTCCATCTTTTTTCTTATATTACATGATGATAAAACACAAAAACTAAAATCGTTTATTTGTATCCCTCATACAGAAATGCACGCTGGGAAAATAAGGAAGGACATGATGCGATAGTGATATGAACCCTTGGTGTATGAAGCCAGGAAGCAAATTATCACCTGTCAGATGAGAAATACCAGTGTGAATGTCACAGAGATGTCAAACCATATAGATATATTTGAAAAAAACAGTCTTGAGGGAATGTGGATGTCTGGTGTATAAATTGTCTTTTGTATAATCTAAAAAAACAACAACTTGATTTTATCAGATCATTTACATGAAAAGATGCTTAAAAATGCCTGTGATGTCAGCAGTTTAACGGAGTCTTCGCACTGTTTCAGTCACTTAAATACATTTCCAAACCCATAAAAAACAAATCAGTGTAAAAGTGAGTACAAGGCCAGAAAAAGACAATTATTTGAGAGACTAAGTCTCTGTGTCATCGATCCCGGTGTGGGGTAACTAGTAGAGAACAGACAGCCTATTGTGCACTACTCAATGAGCAGACATCGTCAGAACATTGTGAAAACACTGTAAATGGAGAAACCTGAGTCTGAAGATAGTCTGTAGAAATCTGAGCTGAGAGTCAAGGAGGCTTGAACAATCTGGCTACATGTAGAATACGTTTCACAATCACAGAACGGAAAGGGAAAGTTCAACTAAAGATGAACATACTCTCGTCCTTCCAAACCTGCAGGACTGACTTTCTTCTGTCAAACACAAAAGGAGACACTTTAAAATATGATGCCAACACTTTACACTAAAGTCTCATTAGTTAACAACATTAGCCCACATGAATTAAGAATAAACAATGCTCCTACATCCTTTACTCCTCTTAGTTAATGCTAATTTCAGCATTTACTAATGCATTGTTCAAATCACAAGATGTGTCACTAACATTAGTTAATACACTGTGAGCTAACACAAAGTAATAGTGAATGATTGTATTTGTATTAACTAACATTAACAAAGATGAATAAATATTGTAGTAAATGTATTGTTCATTATTCGTTCATGTTAGTTAATAAATTAATAAGTAATGTTAACATATAACACTTTATTGTAAAGTGTTACCAATAAGTTTGAATGTTTTTTTTATCCAAATAAATGAAAAGCAACAAAAACATCAACAGATCCTGGTAACTTTCCACTATTCAATGTGACTATATAATAATATATAATAGAATTTTTTATTGTAATTTTACAACATTAAATTAATCATGAAATATATTACTACTTTACTGTAAAATTCGAGTATTTAATAATAACAGATGCAGTAATAATAGTATTAGAATAATAATAGAATAATCAGTTTAAATTTCTTTGCTTTTAAACATAAAACAATAGTTAGTTTGTGGAAAACCGGGAGACATACGCAGCAATTCTTTTCTTGCATACACATTTCATATGGGTCCGAAAGCAGGTTAGAAAATATGGAAATCACTATAAATATTAAAAAAATAATAATAATTTAAAAAACACATCCCTGTTCGCTGTATTACAATTGTGTTCCGCAGACAAAAAGTTTTGGTTTGGAACAGGTTTGGAACAGATGAGGGGAAGTGAAGGATTTTTCATTTTTAGGTGAACTATTCCTTTAAAAGAATCAAACCCATACATGCCAAGAAGCCTTACGATGCAAACAAAAAGAGACATCTTGACCAAACAAGAAATTGGGAAACTGACTTCACTGCTGACAAGATTGGCGTAATGTTAGAGGCTATCTATGTACATATCTGCGAGTACATTATTGTTTTAATGCATGTCAAAACAAGCTCGTCAACCTCACACACAGTACTCTGCTAAGTTTTTTCATTATAAAGATGCTCTCAACTCACACGAATCTTCACTTATGTACAATCGCTGCTTAGCATATAGAAGTAAAAACGGATATGGCACGACACACACACACAAAGCTTCAGAACATCATCTCAATCTAGATTTCGTGACTAAAAGTCCTCTGCAATCTCAGTGGTGTTTCGTTTAGTCTTTCCTTCTCAGCAAACGTACAAATGTCACAAGGCAAGAGAAAAAAAATCCTTCAAAATACAAAAAAAGAGGAATTGCGTGTGTGTTTTTTATAGCAAATTTGTAAGAAGCGATGTTTAGTGTTGGGGCACGATTACCATAATCTAGGTCACACTGATGTCAGTACTCTAGCTGAAGGTAGAATGGTGAGTTCGATCAAGATTTTGTCAGTTTGGTTCTTCTAGTAGTGAAGTCCTAGAGGCACAAATGCCCCTGATAAGGCTATGAGAGAGACTGTTGTTTTGAAGACATGCACATGTAGAAAGGCCGCGAATTCATCCGCACAGGACGTGATGTCAGAAGGCAGGGTGGGGGGCAGGGACCGGTGACAGCAGCTGGGTGAGTGGCGGCAGTGAAAGGCCAATTAGACAATCACACAATGGCAGCCGCTCTTATCCTTCTCTTTGCGCGTGGGCTCCGGCGAGGGTGGGCACTCTTGCTCCTGGAACTTCCTGTGAGAGGATGTGATAGTCAGTCAGAACATGTTGCACATATAGTGAACAAATCTCTGAGCTCAAATTATGATTACATGTCATAAGAGACTTATTTCATTGAAATAAGGTTGAAATAAAACGTAAACTTCAAAAAACTTCAATTGGAAATGTTCATGAGAAATGTTAAGGACATTGTATCCCAAACTGGAAAACATTTTTACCCTATAAAACTGGATAAAGTAGACATCAAAAGGTCTATATGCAACATAATGAGATCACGACAACACTGCAGTACTATTGTTTGAGATGTTTATAATTTCTTAACGTAAACTGATTTATATACTTATCGTGATAAATAGTATGCAGTATGCAAGCATGGAAGTGTTCCATTTCAACCACAGCCTGCTGTTTGTCTGCTGCCACCATCTGGTGGTACAACAGCAATGTATGGCGCACACACACCTTATGACTCGGACCAGCTCGTGAAAAGCCTGGTCTACATTCATACGGATCTTAGCTGAGGCCTCCATGTATGTGACTTTGAGTTGTCGGGCGAGCTGTTGACCCTCCTCCTGGGTCACCTGAAAAAGACATTACTTCTTAATTAAAATCCAGCTATGCAATTCATTCATGCACATCCACTCACAATTTAGGCTTTCTGTTCTATATTGATAAAAACCATGCGTCTTTATAAAAGTTCCTTTTATAAATGTGTGTAGTCAATTTACAACAGGCTGATCTGTTCTAACACTAGGTGGCAGTGTAACACAATCCGACTGTCTTTCTATGCACTCAATAACCCCATATCTTTTATTACCATCTCTCTCCCTCACAGACACAAACACTCTGTGATATTTTTCAGCCTTTCAGCTCATTGATTTTCAGGATTGAATTTCATCCACATATAATTACTGTGACGTTGTGCTCCAAGTTCTGTATGTATGAGTGCACTATGTGTCATTTTACAACAGAAACTATACACAGAATCTCTGCAATGAATGCAATGGACTGCCCAGTCATGCTAAGATTGCAATGCAGACAATGAATATCAAAATGTTCATATCAATACCGATTCAGTATAGCTCGTTGAAATTACAGTACTTAGAGTGATTCATGCCACTTACTTGTCTCTGTTGCTCGAGATCAGCTTTGTTACCCACTAGAATCATGGGAAATTCATCCCGGTCCTTCACTCTCAAGATCTGTCGCTGGAACTTGTAGATCTCTTCAAAGCTGAGGAAAACAAGGTGATGCATAGCCATTAAAATGGTACAAACTGCTTGAAACTAGCAATGTATTTTCTCAGACACACAAATACAAAAATGAAAACATTTTTTGCATGTAAACAACATAAATAAACAATATAAAATGACATTTTTTTAAAAATGTACAAGTAAATAAAAATATATCATCCATCAATTCATCAACCAATCAAATCAATTTTTTGATGTCAGTAAGATTTTACAGTCTTAAAAAGTTTCTTTGTAAAACAATTTTTTTTACAAAAATACAGCAAAACAGTGATTATAATATATTCTTATATTATATATTTGTGGAGACCTTAATGCCTTTTCTTCAGGATCTGTTAAAAAGTACAGTCCAAAAAAAAAAACAAAAAAAAATTGATGTTTATTTAAATATTTTTTTAGTAACAATGTAAAAGAGTTTAATATAATTTTTGATAAATATAATGCATTCTTACGGAAGTATTATTTTCATTTTAAAAAAATCTTACTGACCCCAAAACTTATATTTAGGGGTTTGAAAAATGTCTTTACATTACAATCTATTGAAAATGTAATTTATTCATTTTAAAGAAATTTAAATTTAAGTCAAAACATATCCCAAAATCAAGTTTGTTAGCTTTCTAGATATTAATTGAAATGAACTATGTTTAAATTGCAGGATTTTCTGCTATTTATTCTTTTTATTGCAAAAAGTGATTTTAATTCAAATTATTAAATGGATGCTACCTTGTAATATGAAGCCCTCCATACACCAACCTTCTGATTATTTCCTTTATTTTTATTAAAAAAACAAATGTTTTTAAAAATCAGCATAAGGCACGTCAGGTAGATCATGTTAAAAATGACTGAGGCACATGCTTTACCATCTACACCCCTGTACACAAATACACACCTAAGACAAAAACTCTGTGGAAACTTAATGGAAAATACTACAAACAGCTACACTAGTGGTGTTTCTGTTAAAACACCTGATGTGTCATCTTGAGTGGAACTAATAAAAAAAACTCCTTATAATTGGCTGATAACCCACATGGTCCCAATATATAAGGCATCCCTACTGAGGATGTTTTCAGAAATGATGAAATGAAAGCACAAGCATACACCCACAAAACAGAGCTCCACCTCTTCACAAAACCTAAAAGGAATGCAAGCCCACCCTTCCAGCTGATGAGCAGCTATCTCTGTTTTGGGCCGCAGAACTGCATTACAGTACACAGGATGACATAAGGTCACTCGGTTCTCATGCCGTTGCTGTTAACTTTCCAGTAAACTTTCCAGTAATGCTGTAAGATGGCTAGAAGCTGTATTATGGAGAAAAGTGTGTAAGCTGGGGAGGGAAGGACAACGATATGAGGTCTCTGTTGATTCTAACAGTACGAGTCCTCTAAATGTCATGCAGGAGGAAGAAATGCTAGTCATGGACTCTGGAGAGATTGCGGGAGAGTGACTTCAGGGAGGCCTGTGCCATCGGCTCCGAGGGTAATGTAAACGCAGGAAAGAAAGACTGTTTACTGCATAAACACAAAGTGGGAAAGACTCAGAGGGCACAAACCGGCTGATCACACTCCTCATTCCAATGCAATGTGTGCTAGATCTGTTTATTTGCTTGTGCTGGGTTTCACTGAGACAAAACGAGTCTCTCACTGAGACAGAAGCTTCTAAATTTACAGTTGCAGAAAATGTAAATGAGTGCAGGGGGAGGGAAATCAACACGACTGGAATGACAAATACAGAATGAAAGTGAAACTGAGAGAGACAATGTAGGGGAAAGGGGAAGAAAAAGAGAAAGT
This sequence comes from Enteromius trimaculatus, assembly GCA_032361065.1. NCBI lineage: Eukaryota > Metazoa > Chordata > Actinopteri > Cypriniformes > Cyprinidae > Enteromius > Enteromius trimaculatus. The sequence continues at coordinate 8,626,227 of JAUMHP010000052.1, read as the reverse complement.
TGAGAAAAAACATGAGTGGAACGTTGCTCACCTTCCCCGGTCAGTGACAGAGAAGACAAGAAGGAAGCCCTCCCCTGTCCTCATGTATTGTTCTCTCATGGCTCCAAACTCTTCCTGTCCTGCTGTATCCAGGACTAACAAACACAGAACAGTCATGTTAGTCACCCACAGACAGAACTGTATCCAAACAAAATAAGTGATTATTTTCTATTATACTCAGATTTCTTTACTGGTAGTTGTGTAGTGTATATATGGCAACGATAGGGATTAATATGTGTATTTACTTAAAGGTGTGACTCAAACAGCAGATTGAATAATGTTTGTATCAACACGTCAGATATTGGCTCCCTTCTGGAGTAATGCTTGTAATCACAGGCTCCATTTGTGTTTTTTTGTGATCATATCACATTAAAGTGGTTTGAAATGAAAATTTGCTGTGTCTGTTATTTAAATGCATGTTACTGATCTTGTGCTGAACAATGCATGTTTTGTTTTAAGCTCATTATTTTGAATCAGAATTTCTTAACTTGATTTAACAGCAAAATGACAGACTTCTCTTTTCTGACGTATGATGGACTTCTCCGATCACTCATTTTACCTAAACCCCACTTTTGCTCGCTCACAATCCCGTCTCTGTATTTGAGTGCAACCCCCACATCTAAAGATTCCATCAACAACCACTGGATAGGACCAAATCCCTACCCTGCTTTTTTTATCATAATCTTTTGTATTCTGTTGTACATCACAATACAGAAGAAAAGATCACATTCTGCTGTGGGACTGTATCTTTAACACACAAAGGCCCTTTGCTGTCCAGCACAATATTCAAATGAATGAATGTTCTTTTAGAACTGTCAACTTAGAACTGTAAAGTGTTTGTTTTGGCCTTTTCATTTAGATTACAGTTATATTAAGTTGATATAACAATTATTATTATTATAATATTCAACAATATTTTATATATATATATACACACACACACACAGTGCTGTGCAAAAGTCTAAGGCCACTAGTATTTCACCAACCAAAATGGTTTTAAGTCGGTTATTGCTATGTTATAGCTGAAAATATCAGTTTACATTATTTTTATCATTATTTGTAATAATGCAGTGAGATTATTGTCTGACAACAGCCAGTGCTCCACACAGAGATCTGATCTGATCATCATCCAGTCTGTCTGGAGTCACATGAAGTAACAGAACAAGCTACAGTACTGTTCAAAGTTTTAGACACTCGTGTAAAAATGCTTTAAAATGAGGATGCTTTCAAAAATATTGCCAATAGATTTAATTTATCAATTAACTTCTATGAACTAAATCAAAGAAATATTTGGTATTACAGCTCTCTGTAAAACAGCTTCTGTTCGGAGGTACACTTGTCCATAGTTTTTCAGGTAGTTTTCAAGGTAGGTTTTTTGAAGCATCTTGGAGATGTTGTGAAAAATGTAAAGGTGAATAAATGATGACAGAATTAAATAAATGTTTTGATAATAACATAGTTTCGAGTGAATCGCTGGACGATTACCCGCAGCTGTTAGCAATCAGCTAATCAATCCCCTTGTTACGATCGCCCAATCAAACCAGTTCCAAAGCACTATAAAACCACAAGCTTCCCGTTCATTCCCATCTCGCTTTTGCGAAACCCTCCTCCTCCCCTTCTACCTGCCTTAAACACAACTTCCCACTCCGGGGGGCAGCCGGAGTTCGAGCCAGACGCCGAGCCCTTACCCTCGCTAGGGTTACAATCGGTAGGGTTCGGGCCCGCCGTTCTCCCGGCCCGCTCCCTGGACAGCACGCCAAACCCACTTACCAAATTGATCAAACTTATATGAGGAAGCGTGAACACTTGAAACTAAACTAAGGTAAACCAAGTCTTTAAAGAGATAGTTCACCCAAACAGTGTTACCAGATTGTGCAGGTTTCTGCCTAGCTAGGCGGTCTAGAATTGATTGATTCTGTGGGTTAATATGGGCTTGGGTGGGTTTAGGGTCAGTTTGGCGGTTTTCAAACATATAAATTAATTGGTTAACATAAAAGCCCAAGTGTACAAATACAGCATCCAATCAGTCTTCACGTTACTAAACACACACACACACACACTACAAAGATGACTGGAGCTGAAACTGACACCACAGTCATTTATCAATCCCCATCAGCAAACAGACATGATTATTAATAAGTGATGGGTTTTTAGAGCAAAGGTTTTTGATTTTTAATGTATAACTGTTAAAGTGATTATAATGCCTAAATAAGTTACATGGTAAAGAGAGAAGAGTGTTTTAACTCTCAAAACGTGAATTTGCCAACACCTGTTGAGGGAGAGATGACACAAAGGCTCTATCACCGCAACTCCCAAATCAGACCACAGTTAAATCTAAATCTATACAGTCCTATTGTTTATTTTTTAAATGGTGCAGTTTGGCATCCTTGAAAGCTGCTGGACTTGTTAGTTTTGACTGGGCCAAGTTGACGAAACTCACGAACTTCATGAAAGTCTTCCTCTAGTTCTGTGAGATACGAAGGAAAGCATATTGTTGTCATTGCTTTATTACTATTCTTTTTAATGTCAGATTGCATTAGTCTATGCATCAATGGATGACACAGTTTTGATTGTCATGGTGTGTGTATGAACGAGTGTGAAATACCTAATTACGTTGCTTTTGCTGATAACTTGGGCACTTTTTGTATTTAAATTCTGACTGTAGTGTTCAGAATTTGAACACTACAGAAGTGTTTCTTCTAGGGTATCAGTTAATTCCTTGATTTGACAGTGTCTACTTTATTTTAATCATATTTGGTAATTCTCTTTAACATATTTTCCCCAATTTATCTATATATATATATTATTTTGTCATCTTTACTTTGTTTTAAGGAGTTAAAAATGGCTCTCATGAACCTTGATTTACATTCTATCACATTATTTTGAAAGTTTTGGGTGGGTTTTTGTGAGGTTTTGGGCTGGAAATTGTAAATTCAATCATATCAATTCAATCAATTCAACCCAAAAATGAACATTCTGTCATCAATTACTTACCCTCATGTTGTTCTAAACCTTTAAGACCTTTGCTCATCTTCAGAACACAAATCAAGATATGCATAGGATAATAAGAAAATGCACCAGTTCCTCAGTAATTTATCTGATCTCTATGATGTATTATCAAGTCATAATTTGATTCATCTTTGCTGCCGGTTAGCAGTATGTTGTTTCCCAACATCCTGTGTGATTTGTTTGACAATCAGACTCCTTCATCTATCAGCGGCATACTTACTGTCCAGCCGCCCAGGCCTCTCGTCAATCACACACTGCTTTGTGTAGGAGTCTTCAATCGTAGGGTCATAGTCAGTGACGAAGTATGACTAAACAAAAAGGAGGGAGAATATAAGCATAAGAAAGGTCAACATTACATCAGATTTATAAAAAAAAGCATAAGAAGGTGAGAAGGCATCAAGGCAAATTCATAGTCAATATGAAACATCCTAAAGTGCTCTAATCTCTTTAGATTTAGATTTGAACATACATGGCATTTGATGAAGCAGTTAAGCCTTTTTACTTAGAAATGTCAATATTTTGACAACATTTTTACCAAGAAACTAGCATTTAGTGTGTAAATATTTGTTCGTTTATATCTAAAACTCACTTGAATTCATTTTAGATCATCATGTTCAAGATGTTAACCAGCCTGTTTTACCCCAGCTTACTATTTGAGGAACCTTTGTACACAAACATCCTGCAAAACATCATGTACTTCAGCTTTGAGGGATCTACATGCATAAAGACCATTTGTTTTGGAAGCTATGCTAAATGAGGGCACAGACTCATAACAGACACAACCCAACAGAAGAACTCTTCGGTCTCTTCTGGAAAATAAAAAAAGAGGTCCACCCTTGTGTGTACGGTCAAAACATGCACTGACTTCATGTCAACATTATCTGAGCTGCCCTCCGTTTCGGGGGTTGATAATTACGGTTCATTAACTGCAAACTTTTCCGTTTCCACAGGCTATGTTTCTATGCTAATCTGAACACGGTATCAGTTTGTAGGAGAAGGGGGAGTTCTAAGGAGGCATTTTTCACATTTTTCCCATGTTTTGTGTGCCTCTCCTCCCAGGAGGCTATTTAAGTGACGACAGCTGAACGTTATGTTCAGGCTTGTCTCTGTGTCAACTGAACACACGCTCATGCTCACACACAAACACACAATGCTTAAGCAGTAGCTTCCTACTATGAGTTTGACTTATTGATGTTCCTGTAACCACTGGTTGAGTAAACTGTTTTTAGCAACGAAACGAGAAGCACTACAAAAATGAGAGTAGGGTTAAGTTCTCTTTTCTGGATCAACCATTCACTAAGAACGAATACAAGCCCATACCGGAAAACCTGTACTAGTTAAATATTTCTTATTATCTACAAAAGCTCAAAAGATGCTTACATTCAATGTTTAAAATAGTTGTTAAGAAATATAGACTTTTTTGTACTAAATAGAAAAACAGCATAATTTTGAAAATTTAAAACTGAATAATTATAATTCAGAATTCATATGTAATAAATTTTCCAAAGCGTTAATGGCTTTTATGTTATTCGAAAAATATAAAATAGTACTAGTAAAGAAAAATCTTAAAGCCCGTCCACACCAAGCTCAATAACTATAAATATAATCATTATTATACTTCTAAAAATCATTCTCAATATTATAGAATAGCAGAGTCTACACCTCAAATTTAACGATAAAGGCATAGTATCGTTGGAATTACTTTCAGAACATTTTTTTCAGCTGATGAATAATACAAACGTTAACAGCCAATCAGAATTCATCCTGCTGTAACAAGCTTTAGGATTTAAAGGGACAGATGGACAGGGACTTGTAGACCGAAGGTTGCGGGTTCGAGTCCCAAGTCCTGAAGGAATTGTAGGTGGTGGGAGTGAATTTGTGCTCTCTCCACCTTCACCCACGACTGAGGCAAGACCCTTGAGCAAGACACCGATCCCCCAACTGCTCCCCGGGTGCCACAGAATTGGCATCATTTTATTGATAAAAACGTGTATGAACCCTGATAACAAAGAGTCAGTTGCTTTGTCTTTGAGGACATTTGTCCTAAAACACTTTGGCAAAACCTGCTGTTCAACTTTTAGCTGAGCTATCTGTGTTAACGAGGGAGAGATTCACACCTTCATTAACCCCTCACAACAGAGTCCTTTCCGCAAGACAGACGCAATCTTTATTCAACTCACTTCACAATAACATTAATAATACAAGAGATGCACGTCTGCCAGAGAGACAAAACCACAGCTTATTTCTATTTTGCAGCGCTGTAGTTGTATTGACTGTACAATATATTAGTGAATTGACTTGTGGCCAGGTATGGTTGCCACCCCTCATAATTTTAATGCCACCCCTTGCCACCCCATGAATAATTTTCTAGATCCGCCCCTGTTCTGAAGACTGAAGTTGTCATTCAGTAATGCGTCTATCACCATAGTCCCTAAACATAAAATATGAATACCTTGTAAATGCAGGAAACGGGATATATTTTCCCGAAACGGCTTACAATACTCCTTCAAGAATAAGACATTATTTGAATCTCTTTTAAATATTTATTTTATTTGTATGTATATGAAGCTGCTGTTTTTTTTTATTTCATTCGTTTTTTTATTATTTTGTTATTATTTCGATAGAAAAATATATTTGGAATATGGACCTATGCATTTCTTGTGCGGGACGCCGACATATCATCTGATTTTTTTTTTTTTTTTTTAAGTAGAAACAGCTTACAATACTCGTTGAAGAATAAGACATTACTGAAATCTACATTAAATATTTGTTATAAAGCTGCTGGGTTTTTTTTATTCTTTTTGTAATTTATTATTTTGATAGAAAAATATATTTGGAATATGAGCCTATGCATTTCTTGCGCGGGACGCCAGCAGATCACTTGATTTTCTCTAATAAAAGTGGAAACAGCTTACAATATTCGCTCAAGAATAAGACATTATTTAAAACTATTCTAAATATTTATTTTAATTGTGTACATTCACAATAAAAACAGCTGTGTATTTGTAAACAAATGAAACTATCCCACCCCCCTTTCTAAAGAGCGAATCAAATAAATAAGTTTAACGTATTATCATATTAATAAGTTTAACGTTTTATCTATGAGCCAAAATGATTAAATAAATGTAATATTACATGAAAAACAAGCCTTTAGTATGTGTTCCTAGTGCTGCTCGTCTAAAATTATTATATATGTATATATAAATATATATACTGAATAAGTCAGTATTGCGTCTATAAATGCGTGCGGCGCCGGCAGGTCATCTGATGTTTTCCCTTATAAAAGTGGAAAATACTCCTTTAAGAATAAGACATTATTCGAATCTATATTAAATATTTATTTTATTTGTGTACATTAACAATAAAAACAGCCGTGCTTTTGTACATAAAGGAAACTAATTGGACGGGCTTTCTGAAGAGCTCATCCCAATTGAACTGAAATTCTGCAGAGAAGCTGCTGGTTTTTTATTTTATTCGTTTTGTTTACTTATTATTTCGATATAAAAATATATTTGGAATATGGACCGATGCATTTCTTTTAGGTTATACGTAGCTAGGCTTTTCTCTGTCGCACAAGCTCTGCATAAGTGATGTGAATCTTCACGTTATGCTGCTCTTTTTTTCTCTTTTTTAAGGATGATGTCCTTTTGACATGTTATTTCACCTTTTATAAATTAATTTTCTAAAAAGTCATCTATATTATTTTTAAGGGTGTTATATTATAATGTTGCTATTGTTTTATTTGGTTATTTTATCTCTATTTAACAAAACAAAATTGTAGTCAGTTTGGAAACTTTGAGCCACCTGGTGGTATTTTCATGAATTACTTTAACACGCGACTGAATTAAATTTAAATCCGGGACTTTGCTGCGGCGGTACATGCGGCGGTAATAGTCATTTTGGTTGTCCACCTACTGTACATTTAACAAACAAGCGAAAATAAAAAGTTTAATCTTTGTCTTTCTGGAAAATGCATCTCATTTTTAAGTTGCCGAAGAATTGTAGAATTCTAAAAAATATATATATATTATAAAAATGTTCATAAATAATCTCTGTTGTCTAAAGCAACAAAACGGTTCTCTAGAATCTTTGTGGTCATAGTAGTAGCTACTATTCTTTTTGGCAGAATTATTATTTATTATTATAATTTACTTAATTATTTTCTGGAATTTCTATCACCATAGTCCCTAAACATAAAATATGAATACCTTGTAAATGCAGGAAACGGGATATATTTTCCCGAAACGGCTTACAATAGTTTGTTGTCTAAAACAACAAACATTAAAAAAACGAACTTCCCAAAATTACTAGTCCATATTCATGCCAAGATTGTTGATTGGCTCTTGAGACATGTGATATCACAAGGCACCTATTTCCCGTGATAACTGTCAGGTAATACAGACATTTTCCTGTGTGCGGAACTAAAAATGCTTTAAACAGAATCGGATTATTTGCAGCATAGTGCTATTTTTAAACACCCAGGCAAAATGCATTTGCAAACGTTTCTGAAAGTGAGCAAATGAAGCATGCACGTTAGCATTTGTGCGTTGACATGAAGTCTGTAAACCCTCGCTCTTTTTTCTTGACATCAGTCATCCTTTCACACAGTGGGTTCTCTGTATGCACTGCCTACAAGACTCCATCACGTCCACTTTCCACTGTTCAATAATTCATCAGTAGTCCTGCATATGCAGTCGACTTCATCGCTCACTCGTCGCAGTGGGGATACAGGCAGAACGAGGTGAGAGAGAGCAAGACAGATGGACAGAGAGAGAAAATACCTGCTGCTAATTCCAAACACAAAACAAACACAAAACATTTTAAGCAGTGCATCTTCCATTGAAGTCATGTGAATAAAAAAACAAGGCACCTTATTTCGTGACAATGCTACAACATATTGAAAGTGAAAGTCACACTTTAGTTTGATGAGTAAGTGAGAAAGAGAGTTAAAAACATGTCTGCACATGCTCTGTCCAAACCTTTAGTCATGATTCAACATGGAGATCATGCATTCCACAGTTTCCTGTACAGCAACCCCAACAGCATGCCATCATGACCACACACACACACACATTTACCTACACCCCATTAAACATTTGGGAACAGTTTCGCTTTTTAAATTTGTTATGCTCACAAAAGCTACATTTTTTGCATTAAAAATGCAGTAATATTTTAATACTTGAAATCAGTTTTCTATTTGAATATATTTTAAAATTTATTTCATTCCTGTGAATATTCAGCAGCCCTTACTTTAGTCTTCTGTGTCTTTTTATGAAAAATTATGCTATCAACATTTAAATGGTAGCATAGTTATTTACATTTGGATGTACCATAAACTTATATGTGCATATAAACAATTTTATATTTTCTTTATATGATATTTTTATAAACTTTTCCCAAAATGTTTATATCAGTATAATATTCCTAATTTATTACATTAGCATATGCCTATTATTTTCAGAATAGAATGCACAGTATATACAAAACTTGGCCCTTGCTCACCAACAAAAACAAGTTGTCTGCTTTGGTTGTAGGGCAGGTGTAGAGGTCTGTGGTTGAACAAAGCCTGCATTTCAAAGTCAAACAGTAGCTGTGGGTAGCTGTTCAGTAATGCCCACCTGTACACATGGCTGAACTGATGCCCACCTGTCCTACCCTCGCTCTGTGTGACAGCACGTCCCAGTTGACCTTCATCAGATGTATGAATGACCAGAACTAATGGCTAACTCTAACAGTGGGGGGTCCATCTGCTTTGGCCCTCACACAAACTCTCCCACAGAGAGTGTTTGTTCTTAGAAACAACCAACCTAAATGCAAATCATAACTCTTCCCCTCAACAAATCTACACTCTTAAAGGTTTACTCCACCCTAAAATAAACATTTTGTCATTATTCACTTACCCATGTCATTCTAAACCCGTAACAATTAAGATATTTTGGATGAAAGGCTTGTGGTTGTCCTATTAACTGCCAAACAATTTGCACTATCAAGATGCAGAAAAGTATGGAAGACATTGTCAGAATACTCTATCTGCCATCAGTGGTTCAACTGTAACATTACAAAGCTTAAATGCACAGCCATGAACTTACTGTATGATAATAATATTTTACCTAATATTAATATTAAAAATGTAATAAATATAATCAATAAATAAAATGTTGGGTTTAAAAAAAAAAGAAAAAAAGAAACCAATTAGTTGTTAATTTTAAGAGACATGTCTTATTTTCTCTAGCATATTTAATATTGCTCTTTAATTAAGCAAAAATGTTTTATCTGATTACTCGATTAATCAAAGACATTTTTAGTAGAATACTCGATTACTAAAATATTCGATAGCTACAGCCCTAATTGAAAGTGTTCAATTGCATCACTTAAATATGCAAAAAAGCTTTTACTCTTAAGATATTATGCTTTTCCATTCCGCCAAGAGCTGTTGCTGTCATGTGAAAAAGAGCCATGCAGTACCAGTGCAGGAGATCCCTGATATAAACACTTCAGTCATCAGTCGTTCAACATTTTCAGGGGGCCTTCAAACTCTCTGAATGCTCTATAAATGCTCTTTGTGCCAAGGTAAACCAATTAAAGAGTGTTAGCCAGAGTTTCCAACTGTGTCATACAACTCTCGGCTGCCATAAAGGGTGATCCGAGCCACCTGACGTAAAGCATTCTGGGAGAGTAGAGGAAAAGGCCCACCCCACTGAGTCGAAACTAACAGGGCACCTCCAACGCTTGGCCTAAAGGAAGGAAACTCCACCTACAGGGCCAGCAGCCAGCAAAGTACAGTCCTCTGGGTGGTGATGATTTCACAAAAGAGATATTCCTATTCTGCCCACCCTCCCGCTGCACACAAGGACACTCCTTTCCAGTCCAGTCACTTCTCTTTCTTTCTGCTTTTCAACACCCACCTATCCCTCCATCCATTCATGCATCCTCTATCCACCCAGTGAATTCATACTTTTAAACAGTAAACGCTTGTGTGCCCAGGGAAAAAAAAGTCAGAGCCAATGCTAAGAACAGCAGTCAGACTGGGGTGTCTGCAGTCTTAGAGCAATACAGTGTCTCGGACAACAAAAATCCCAAAAATGTGTGGGTGCACAACAAATTACACTCCCACTTCACTGTTCACCCATTTCCAAACCAAATACGCCTCCACACATTGATCCATCTGACACGTTTGAGATATGAATCAGATACCGTACAGTTACATGATGCAAACAGGCTGGGATCCATACAAACCTATGAGCTAAAATAAGTGGATAAAATAATAAAAAATATATTAAGCATCAACTGCTTAATGATCAATAATAGAAATGTTTCCTGAGCACTAAATACGCATATCCAAATTATTTCTAAAAGACAGACTGGAGTAACGGCTGTCGATAATTCAGATTTGCCGTCACACTTTCAAATATATAAAAATAAAAAATATATAATTAATTGTAATTATATTGCTGCTATACCACTGTCTTCTGGACAAATAAATGCCACCTTGGTGAGCATAAACAAATACAAACTTTGGTATCTCACTGCATGTGTGTGTGTACACCTATACGAGTGTGTAGTAACGGGGTGTGTATTTAGATGACAGGTGTATGGCTCAGAGTCAGATTCAAGGAGACCCAGTTCCGAGCGCCGCTTCTTTAATTAAAGCCAGGCTTCCGTTATGCAGCCAGATCACATTCAGCTCGAGGGCATCATGCCAGTCCTTCGTAGAAACACTTTCCTTTACATTCATCCATCTATCCACAGTGTCCCTATATAAGTTAGGAGTAAAAAAAGTCAATATAAGATCTTTCACAATTGAAATATGTATCTTGCTTCATGTTTTACCCTAGGTTAACAATTAATCCTGGGTAATTCTGCTTCTAAATTACAAGTGTGAATCGTTCCTTAAACCCAGGGTTAAGAACAGCAATAACCTGGGGTTTACTGCAGTGTGAAAAGCCCTATATACTGTTTGGCATCATGGTATTTTAGGGTTAGCTTTGGGGTTAGGGTAGGGTTAAATGGACTAATTCTTAAAAAAAATTTGTTAAATTTTTTTTTTACTTCTTTGAAAAACTACAAGACAATAGAATACTGAATATTAAGATGTCAAAGTGAGAGAAATTATAGTAAAAGATTACACTACACTGCAATGACTGTTCAACTCCTGTATTCCACACACCAATGCAGGATTTGCATTTAGTTTTCCATTCAATACAGCTTAATTTAACTGTACATTTGAGAAACACACTCCCATGAGATGGAGCTACTTCTGGGAAGGTTAAAATTAAATTAAAAATGCCAATGCTTTAGTTCTCATTTTTATGGGCTTTGGGACACAACAGGAGAAGAAGGGACAGATTCATCCTGGAATGAATTCATCACAGTGCAGCTGACTGCTGCAGACAGTGCCAGTTTACAATCTAAGAACATTTGCTACAGGAAGAACCCTTGTCTTGTAGACAATCATGATGAAAAATAGGATGGTAAAGACAGGAAGGTCAGGGACACATGACAAATGGCAGTTACGCTAAGTTTTAAATGATTCCCTGAAGCCACTCACCATGTTTGTAGCGCTCTTCTGTACATCAGTCAAGCATATCAGTCTCGCCGAGCAACCTGTAACCAACAATCTACTTATTCAACAACTTACCATGACGACCTCTAGACATTCAGAGGTCCTCACACGGCTGACCTCCACACAAGCTAGTAGACAAGCTTGGCCTTTGGCAGCTGTCAGTAATCATGGGCAAATAGCTGTGATGGGAAGGTTAAGATGAAGCAGATGGACCGTGTGGTGCTGGTGTCCACACAGTGAGTTCAGGGCCTCCATTTCCCTCTCGTTCAGTACAGACTGACCAGCACACAAAAGAGCCTCCATTTCCTGGGGAAACGCCTATTTTTCCCATGAGCTCATGTAACAGCCAAAAAGTTCATTTAATAATAACAATATGAACAAGAACAAGGAGTGTACAGGGAGTAATTGTTGAAAGAACGCAGAGCATTGCAATGTTTCTAGCCAGTGCTTTAAATGATGATGTAGTGTATCACTAACCGTAGGTTAAGCAATCATATACATGTGCAAGATTCAGAACTGAAAAATTGTCTCATTTAATTTGAGCGTTCTCATTCAAAACACCTCACAGGAAGTTGAAGTAGAATTTGAAATGAGATGACTGGATGAGGAATTGACTCAACTGCAGAAACAGTACACCAAAGGAGGAGTACAAAATATATGAAAAATAGAGGTAAAAGAAATGTAACTACTTCCTCCAGAATTCTAAAGTGAACATCTGACGGAAGCTTTACAATCCCATGAAGACATAGGAGAGGGGTATGCAATTCTGCATCGAAACTTTAATTAAAAAGTCTGGTTTTTAAATCTTTCTGAAACTAGTGGGACACACTAAACATCTGGTTGACATTATGTGTATTAGATAAAACAATGCATTTCCATCCATTTTCACATCACATGAACTGCAGCTGGAGGCTAAAGTAAAGAATACACACAACTCTTTATTTCCTTATGTAATGAAGTATTCTAGCACAGCCATTGATTCCTCCCAGCAGTGTTCTGAGCAAATCATCTGAAACCCCTGGAACTCCTCAGAGCAGCTGGTGAGGCATGAAAACCTCCATCTGTGGGTGAAGGAATCTACAGGTGTGCCGTTTAAAACTATAAACTCACAGTAAAAAAAACAACAAAAAAAAAAGAAATCACACAAAACCACATAAACATACCATGGGGAAGTCCAAACCATCAGATATGTGTGTGTAGTGAGGACACCTGTGAATACTTTTGAAGCGGAGCTTCATAAACCTGAAATAGTTCAATGGAGCCTGTTGATGGCCTTGCCAACAAGAGGAGCCTCCCTGCAGAGTTTAAAAGAACAGAGAGACCTGACCAATAGCTTAGGCCTTCAATGGTGTTGCTAAAGATCAGTGCGATCTAAACGCTCTGTTTGAACTTTCCAGGGGGTCCTATAAAGACACACGACCAGCAACTGCCCCATTCAACATGCTCAAAGAGCTTATTTCATGCAACTAGCTTTTAAACGGCGGCTCACCACTCTGCGTCATGCCCTATATTTTACAGCAATTTGGAGAACTGGTTTCCAACACACTTCCTTGTCACCTGCATAGTTGGCTTTGTTCTAAATCACACCAAAACAAGCAGAAGCACAGAATCACATATTGAAAAGAAACACTTTCAGCCTCTATGCGAGCTCCAGATCCAGTTGAGCCACTAATGATGCTAGGCCTCTGATTTTGATGTTGTGAAGAGAAAAATACAACAAAAAAAAAACTTTTTACTTTGGTTGGCGTTAGACCCTGAATCTTAGGACTACAGTTTTCTTTTATCAGTAGCGTAACAGGCTGTTTCTGGCCAAGAAAACCAATCAGTCGTGGACCACAGTTAAAATTATTATTTGACATCATTCATCACAAGTAACTTGGTGACTCCACTAATGCAGTAAAACTATCCTATGCTTGAGCTCATACATCTATTCATTTCCATCTGATGTCTTTAGAGCAGCAGCAGCAGCAAAGCTACCCTACTCCTTGCAGTTGAACCATACTTGGAAAAAGAATAGATTTTAAACTGAGAGCAGTGTTTGATTTGTTAAGACAGTGCTAAGGTGTTGTGGGTAGTGGCCAGGGCAAATCTTTAATGTGTAGTGTCCTACTTGCCCAATTCCCATCCCTAAATCTTTATTGCTGTCTAAATTTGCCCCTATATCTTTATATAGTGCACTATTTAAGGACATTTGTAGCAATTTCCGAAACCTTGCTCTGTGGGAGTCGTGTTAAATGAATTACCACATCTTGGAAAAAGAAATGGCGTCCACAACCCTTTCCGAAGAACTCAATGTTCAAAATTACTCATTTCAAAATATGAATCAATTTTCCATGCAGCTTGTGATATTATGAACCCTTTATTAAAGTTAAAGTTCACCTAAAATTAAAATTTCCTAAATATTACATTGTTTCACTGAAACCAATGAAACAATACCTTTGGTGAAAGTCGCAATTCCTATTCATTAACATCCGTAAAACAAACAGTTTGGGATGAGTACCATGCCCAAAATCTAATACTGTGAGGAGCAACATTAATATTGATGCTTGCCTTAGCAAGCAGCACTAATTACCAGACCACTTAAGATTCCAGGAAGTACATGACACAGAGTTGGATGAGGTCATGTGTTAGCATACTGCAGTCATTCAATGCTTGGAATGTGGAACGAGTCAGCCGTGTCAAAAACGACTATCAGCAGGGTGAGCAGGCCGAGAGCAGTCACCCTCTCAACCCCCATCTAATCAAACAGCCTTCTTTTATGGTTACTGCTCTCCAGCTCGACGTTAACCACCCACACGGTCAGAATTCCACTGCCACCACGGCTTTCTAAGGACAAAAGAGGAATTTTCTGATCAAAAAACTTTCTCTGAACAAAGAGCTTTCTGGCTACGTAATATTACAATATTTTGGAAGTTAAAAAGAGACTTGTGCGTTGTTCCAGAAAGACTAACAGAATGAGATCTTTGCTTGGCAGCCTGACAGAAATACAGCACCATTACCGTTTTAGGCCAGCAGTCTCCCAACGCACAGAGAACAGAAATGCTATTAAAGCACCAGACTGCTGCTAATAAATAAGAGCTAATGGCACAACGCACCGACTGTCCTCAAGAGCCCTCCTGTTTGAGAAAGTGAGAAGAGAGCAGTACAATTCATCTCCAGACACCATTTTAACACCCGGGGAGGCAGATACAGATCACATTAAATTAAAATGCTCCTCCTTTTCAGCAAACATCACTCTATTCTGACAGAGGAATTAGTTCCTAATCCTGAAAGAATGTTTTGGTTGCTGAAGATTAGAGGTTACCGCAACCGGAGCTACACGAGTGCAATCTGGGGTCAGGGTTCTGCAAAACACAAAAATATCAAATGTTTTGGTTGCTTATGCCAAACATTTATCAGATCCACTTGCCATGTGTCCTCTTAGGCCAAGTGGCTCTAGTAGACCACATGCTCTCGGGTCGTGAAGCAGGCTGTGATACACACTTCCATCACCTGTTGAGGAGTTCTCCGGCCCCCTGCTTTCTATGCAACAGCTGCACCACTAATGAACTCAACTCGACAGTCTAAACTGAACCTGTCTCGCTCGCTGACAACTGGCCTGCCCCTGTGAACTGGACCCCAGGCACCAGCAGACTGAGAAGATCCCCTGCAGAACAATGATAAAGATCGGTTGGACTAGATCATGTGCGCTTTAATTGTCTATTTTATTATACAAAAAAAAAATACTATGAAAGGTTCTCATTTATTGTATATCTCTACAAAGGCCTTTAGCTGTTCATAGGAAATGGGATTATTAGAATCCCTGAGCCTGGATTCCTGAAATCCTCAGTCCTTCAGTTCAGGAAACCGTGGCATTGGATTACCATCACAGTACGAACTCTATAAGAGTAAAAAGAAAAACTATATACCACAAAATAGGTTTCCATCTGCATATTTTCATGCAAATTTTAGCATACTGTATAAATTTGATGGATGAAAACACCAAAGTGCACTTGAGGTACAACCTGTTGGTTTAGTGCATAAATTACAGTTGAAATGCATTTACTCAATAAAAACTGTGCATCAAAAAAGCTCAACATATCATGTGACTGAGGAATTCACTAACAATTTGTTTAAGATATCTGCCATCAAAAATTCATTTGAATGGTGTTTTGTTCAGTTCTAAAATTTCAATTA
>JAUMHP010000052.1:8589718-8610340 GCA_032361065.1 Enteromius trimaculatus | reverse complement strand
ATACTGTATATATGTATGATTGTGCGTTTTTATTTTATTTTGGAAGCAATTAATCAATTTAACAACCCTACTAATTATCATAAAGAGTAATTTATGTATGACAACTTTTGCAAAAAAATGAGGCCTGTATGTAAACTGATTGACAGTTTACTGCAGCATTAATTCGAAAGGAATGGATATTGACATGCTTTACCATAATTGATGACAGTTGCTAACATATTATCGAAAAAAAAAATATTATTATAAAATGTTAGTTATAAACATTTTTTTTTTCCTGTTGAAAACACATTTGTGTTATTTTGTTTTTCGTTGCTATATCAGAATGATTCCGATAGCTTGAGATTGGAATGTAGCTTGGTCATTTGCTATTAGTGGCTCATGTTGATTTGGAAGCTGTGAAGTTGGCAGTTGTTGTTAGTCTCTGGGGTGTTTTGCCATATGGGTTTGTAGAGAGTTTTGGGTATTTTGTGATGTTCGTGACCTCATGAAAGCGAAGAGAATGAGAACAATCACTACTTGGCTCATAGCTATTTTCAGTTTTGCCAGCTTCTGGGAGGTTTAATATATTGTGTTTAGGTAAGGTTTCAGCTAATCTTTTTCATCACGTCAACAATAAGCAAGGGCCCAGAAGGTTTAGACGTACATAAGTATTGCTGAAGTCACGAAAGGTTAAAACGCTGTCACACAGGCCTAAATTTTTCAAACTCTACAAACTGAACAATGTTTATTTGATGAAATAAAGTTTGTTTA
This sequence comes from Enteromius trimaculatus, assembly GCA_032361065.1. Classification (NCBI taxonomy): domain Eukaryota; kingdom Metazoa; phylum Chordata; class Actinopteri; order Cypriniformes; family Cyprinidae; genus Enteromius; species Enteromius trimaculatus. The sequence goes on along the minus strand of JAUMHP010000052.1, from coordinate 8,609,590 downwards.
ACAGCTTACTGCTGATTGTGACAGTGTTTCCATTATAGTGCACTCTTCTGAGAAACCGCTGTTCTTGGTCATGCTGTTGTTTTATTGAAATTGGAAATTGATGGGAATTTCACAGTGAGTATTTTATATTCAGATTATTGCAATGCGATGAATGATAACCGACCAAAACATTTGCATTTTTTTCCTCAGGGATATTGAACTAAGATTTTAAATTTTAAGACTAAACTTGTAAATAGACTAAATACTTGTAAATACAACAAATATTATTGGAGTTTAGAAAAGAAACGAACAATAACTTAAGGAAACATTTTGTCTTTCTAATTCAGAATTGCACATTGAAATTAAATCACTTTTGTGTGTGAAGAAGATTTCCAGTTTTTTAGTGTCTGTTTGTGTATATATATATGTATATGTATGTGTGTGTGTGTGTGTGTGTGTGTGTGTGAAAGTGGCTTGTCAGGAGAATCATTGTAATGATTTGAATGAATTGACGACATGTTAACGGCCTGTGATTGTGTGTGCATGAATGCAAATGCCAGAGAGAGGCCATGTGTGCTCACAATAATTTCCCTCAGTTGAAAATGAATAGATCACTTTTGCGAATGAGATGCCTAAATGTCGGAGAAGTCCTGGACCGTCAATCCCCAGCAATGCATGTGGCACATTTTGAAAGGGGCTCCATATTATGTATTTATGAAAGAACAGAGAGACTGACAATTCATAATTCATTGGACTTAATGAGAGCGATTTACATTTTACCACCGACGAGGTGTCAATGAGGTGAAAGTGCGTGCGGAGATTCACTGTGAAGCATCATCATCCGAACATCGGTTTATGTAAGCTACTCAAAAAAAAAGGCAGCAATCGCATAAGTGCATCTTTTCATTAGGTATAAAGGCCTTGTTATGCAAATCTTATTTGAATGTTTTTCTACCTTGCTTTGGCAAACTTGATGCTTCACCCATTAGTTGTTAGGTTTATTATATTGAAATGTGGTGCTAGTGTGTTTATCCGTGAGAGCTGGAGCTCTTCAAGATCTGATTCAGTCACTAAATTTTAATTTGGATTAAGCAGGAGCATTTGCAGTCACTCATCAACATGAAGTGTGTGTGTGTGTGTGTATTTAGGGAATAAAGCCTGTGTGGTATTACATGGCCTTCTGCCATGGTGTGTGCAACAATGCTGTGCCACAGTCTTTACGTCTCATTGAGACTTTTGAAACATCAGCTGTTACTGTGCTTTACTTTGATAATACAGAGGACTTAAAATAAAATAAGACAAAGGCTGTCACACGTTATTGTAAAGATGGTATTTTTTGTATTGTCAAATTATGTAAAATGATCAAATTAAGTCTTGACAGTCTTTTTTGAATTGTCAAATTATGTAAAATAATTTTTTGTTTTTTAATTTTTATCCTCATCTTCTGTTTGTTTAGTAAGTGAAACAGACAAATGATTCAATTCAGTAATGAAATTCCTTTAATTCTTTTAGTCATTAAAATTCATCCTCGGACATATACACAGTTGTATTTGCAGTCATATAGTGGCAAGCAATGCCTCTAAGAAACCCTTAAATATAAAGCAAAGAGAGCGAGCGAGAGAGAAAAGATGCGTGTGTGTGTGGAACAGTGGAGTGGAGCTCCTCTCAGCTGTCACGTTCTCCTGCACTAATGCCATGTGGAATGATATAACATTGACGTCACTAAGTGGTGACGTATGAGAGTATGTCTACAGAAAAAAAGGCCAAGTTTTACTTATTGCCATGTACAATTTACTGACTGCCTCCTCTACGGCATGATCAGAGTAAAGAACACTCCGTCCATACCGAGCGCTCGGAACATGACAAACCGGTGTGTGTGTGCATGTTTTCTCGTAGAGGTCTGATAGTTTCAATATACATTTTTTTTCTTTAAATGACAATTACAGCTTGGAAAACAATGACAGCAGTACGTTTCAAAAATGTAGTTCGCAGTCATTAATGAAGAAGATGTGAATCAGGGTGTGAGTCTCTGAGAATGCTTTTTAAAACAAGTGAAAAGAGAATGGGGAGGCTTGGCCCTATTATATGTGAGATGAAGTGCTGTGATCTATTTCCATTATTGGAGTGCGAGTGAGGTTTTAGTCTCGTTCTCTGAATGGACTGGTATGAGTGTGTGTGTATATGTTGGAAAGAAAGGGATAATCTTGAAATGTGGAAATTTAAAACTACTCACACATTTTAGGATTAAGTTCTGCTGTTTTTCTGAGTGACTGCCTTCCTTGGTGGTTATGTGTGGTGTATCTGTTAGCACTGGTTACGCAAATCCTATCCTCGACCTGGGTTGCAAATTTTAAATGAGGAGCAGCAGGGGCAAGATGACAGTGAGGAATTATCTTTAAGCCATAAACCTTTATTTAATAATAGTCAAATTACTATTATTATTATTATTATGAAATTAACACAGGAAATGAAATAAGGAAGTTCCTGAATTGTTTATTTAATTTTGTTTTTAATATCTATTGAATTTTTTTGAACAAAAAATAATGAACTGATACTGTTAAACTATTATAAAAATTGCATTTTGTTTTGTCATCTAGATTTACAGTGCATTCACGATGTAATGGTGTTTGATTATCTAATAATGTGTTCGGTTGGTTTTAATGTGAAATGTGCTCTTTATTGAGGGGAGCAGTAGATAAATGTGTTCTGTTGTGCCAGGAACCGTGCCAAGCTGGAATATTTCAGCGCTTGACGCTTTCGGTTGCATTCTTTGCATCTCTCTCAGTTCATAAGTTGTCTGTTGCATTTTAAGGTAGACACAAAGAACTGTAACACAAAACCAGCCGTTCCTCTCTGTTTCTTCCCGAAAACCCCCCTTTTTTTTTTTCCCTTCCCAGACTTCCACCCGACACGATCCTAACGACACCTGTGGTGTGAGTAATTGCAGTAGTGCGCAGCACTTCTCCAGGTTAAGGAGGAAGGGGTTAACAGAGATCAGTGGCGTTTCTGTCTGCAGACTGAAACAGGATGCATCGAGTGCATTGTCAGCCTGCTGGTGTGAGTGCAAACAGATGAGGAAATGCTGGAGCGGCTACTCCAAAACTCAGTTACCTTGGAAACTGTTTGCGTCATGATCACCAGCAATTAGCTTGCAGCTCTTTAGTTTTTCATGCTGGCTGAGCCGAGCTGAGCAGCGGTTGCTTAAAGTGCTGAGGTGTTGCTGTTAGTCAGGTTTACTAACACGGTGTGTTACTTTTTATCAACTGCATTGTCATTTGATTCTTTTTAAAATACTACACTTTCTTTTTTGCAGTAGATGTTTTTCTAGTTTCTTCTTGTTACCACCTTGACCACATGTGTGCATCATTTCTGTTCATTTGTCTTGATGTCTCATCCAGGTCAGACAAGTTCAGCAGTTGTTTCTTTAATAGATTACATGTGATAGAGGTGATTAACGTTGATAAATCTTAATATTAATTTAGCACGCAAGAGATATTTGAGGACAAGCCATCCGAGCCAAACTCTTGTCAAATTGTACTCTGGCTGTTCCTCATTTTCCCAGCTTCTTATCTGGCCTTTTCGCACTCTCTCTCTACAGCCGCGTGTATGTGTGTGTGCTCTTGCTTGCCGTATCCATGCAGTGCTTTGTGTCTCCATGTTTTGGGGACATTAATGGAAACAGTGGAGAGATAAGTGGCTTTTCCTGGATGTGTTGAAGTGATGGTTCACACCTTCCCTTTGCGGACGGGTTCGAAAGCAGGCTAGGAGACCCGCGTGTCAATACAGGGGACGTCTGGCACACCTTACTTCTTTATATTAGCCACACACTCAGCACATCTCATTGGTTTTAAGTAGGCCCAGGGATTTTCTGCATGGCTTATCGGGAAAGGTTTATTGCACCATAAGGTTCCCAGACACTCAAACATTTAAGGTGGCCTAGTAGCTCTTAAGTCCACAAGGAGCTTGTTGATCCTTGTATGTGTCCAGCATTTGAAAAAGCTGTTTGTTCACTTGGCCGGCTGTGGGTGGACGAACACATGGTCAGGTCTGATGGGGAGGAGGGAATTGTGGGTCGAATGTGGAGTTCATGGGTGAGTTACTGAACTCGGGAAGCCTGTGTCCAATTTACGTAAAGATCCTGATTGTAACTTGGCTTTGGCTCTTTGATTTCCATGACACGAGAATGAAAGGCATGCAAGATTGTATTTGTTTTTTTATTATTTGAGTTGTTACACTTAAATCTTGAAAATAAAAATGCTGGAGCTTTATTAAAAATACTAAAATAGATGTACAGTTCTGTAAAAATAAATCTAAATCACATTAAGCTTTTTTTTTAAATATAAAACAAATATTTTTTTAAATACTGGTTGAATAATTAATTTTGGAAACACAAGTATTTTTATGTTTAATATTTCATTGTGTGTGTGTAAAGCTCCGTGTGTGTTTGAAGAAGCATTAAGTTACTGTGGTAAAACATTATGCCATTGAAACACAAGCATCTTAAAAGCATCGCTGCTCTCCTTTTCCTCCTTTTTGTCTCTTTCTTTCTTTCTTTCTTTGACCATCTGTCTCTCCCTCTCTCTCTCTCTCTCTCTCTCTCTCTCTCTCTCTCTCTCTCTCTCTCTTTCCCTCGCTCTGTTTCTGTCTTATTTGAAAACAGTGTCAGCACTGCTGCTTTTACACCAAAAGACTGTTGCTAGGTGACTGCTGACGTCAGTGGTGGCTACAGAGGAAGGTCTGTGTGTTTAGCTGCTGAGAGCGAACCCCACTGAAAGAGGGCAAAACTATGAAACGCTGTTACTCACTACAGTGCAGAAACCTGAACTCCTGGAAGAACTGACCTAAATATTCCAAACATTTCCTTTTCTATTAAAAGTTTTCACTGTGAAAATGTAATGCTAATAAAATGTAGCCGTTCCACCGCCCCCCTCCCCCCACCCCCTGTTTTGAGCTTCAGCTATGATGACGTCAGTCGCATTTCACAGGAGGGGAAAAGTCAATCATTAGTGTCAAAAGAAGGGCCCTGACTTCAGTGGCGGCGTCTGGCCCCCCTCTCGCGTGAGCCCTGTCCTGAATTTTCTTCACTTTGTTTATGCTGCTCAGGAAGTCCTTCTTTTCAACAGATGAAATGGTTAAAGGCAGATGTTTTGCAATGTTTTAACAGGTTTAGAAATTGCATTTTACTAGTACTTTATATAATTATTGCAGTTGTGCTCCGATGCTTTCAGACTTTGTGTATAGTTCAGTTTTTAGAGTTTTGAGTTTTTTTTATGAAACTACTAAACTATGCAGGGACTGCTGTTTTTGTTTGTTTGTTTGTTTTTTTACTCTTGAAATTAATTTTACAATTTAAGTGTTTTTGTGTGTGTTTTTAGTACAAATAAAATATTTACAAATATATAATGTAATGATTATCAACACATAAAATATAAACTTTGCTCTGCTTAAAATGACTACTTCAAACTGTTAAAAAAAGCATTTAGTGAATGTCTTTCAGGTCTGTCCACATAGTTACACATTGACATTCTTATTGGTACATGACTAAAATTTCTACTAAATTTACAGAAAAACAACATCGTAAATGTAAGTAATGAGGCATAAAAGTACTGTCTGTTAAACTCTGAGAGGTGTGTGTCTGTGTATGCCTCTTTAGGGCTTTGTGTATTTGCTCATGTGTGTGTGTTATGAATGACGTGAGCTGTCATGAGAGATAAGAAGGCCACTCAAGCATGTGGCTTAATGAAGAGTGTGATAGGCGTCTGTGGGAATCACGTGGCCATTAGCACATAAGACTCATTACTTTAGTGAGCTCTCGCACAGGCACACGCTCCGTGGAGGTGGTGGTGGTGGTGGCGCTGCGCTAGATTAAATCAGAATCGTGGCCCACCCAAACTGCCACGTATGACGCACACACAGTTCCCCACCAGGTTAATGAATAGAGTCCTCTAAGAAATAGACAAGTGAGCTTTGATTGTTGATTGTAGTTTTTTCGCAAATGACGTCAAAGAGAAATATAACTGTGCTTGAAGAGAACGGAAAAAATGCAGATTGCATGCCAGTATATATACATACAACATATTATATCTGTCGTAGTACTGTATATGTAAAAAATCTAACAAGTGTGAAATCTAACAAGTGTGACTTTTGGAAAAAAATTAAGCAGAATTAAGTATTTTTATGTTTATGTCTAAGATTGTTTTGCTTTTTTTCTCTACATCTAGACGTTTTAGAAGTTTTCTATAAGTTTTTTTTTTTCTGAATTCCCATATTTAGATTTTTTTTTTTCAAAATAAAAATAAAACTAGGGAAAAAAATAATTTTTATATTGTCACAATTTTGGCTTTTTTATTGCACAGTTGTGAGCTTATATCTCACAATTCTGAATTTTATTCTCAGAATTGCGGGTTTATATCTCACTAACATCAGAATTTAAATCTTGCAATTTTCACTTTTTTTTTTCTCTCAGAATTCTTTGTGACTCATTATGACTCAAAAATTAATAATTGTGAAATAAAAAAAAATCCCAGTTTGCTTAAATTATTTTATCCCATGGGAGAAGCAAGCTTCCATACTAGGGTGATTTTCTTGAGGCCTCTTATATTGTATCCTGTTTTTGAAGAGCCTTTAAGAAGGAACGGGCTCTTGGGAAATGGAGCGTGATGCTCCTCTTCGCTCGTGCCCAGAGAATGACTGCAGCAGCTGCAGGGCTCCCACAGTGCCGTGCAACAGGGATCATACAGGAGCACAGCAAAGCCTTTCTCATCTACACACAGACAGGCGCTCGTGGAGAGTTAAAGTTCCCTGGCTTGACCTGGTGCCTGACAGACAGATCTGACCCCCCCCAGAAACCTGATGACAGCAAACATGGCCCTGCGTACACATAGGAAGGGATGTATGACCAGAAGCCCTATCACGATCCCTGTCACAGCCCGTATCATGTTCGCTCTCGGCATCATGGCACACAGGACAAAAGGAGCTCAGTGCTCTGATGGGCACCTGTATCCTTGATGACAGGCTGCTGAGGTAAAACCTGCTTAGGGGCGCCACGGACACGAGCTTGACGTTACTCGGTTACATGCTTGCTGCACGTAGGCAGAGGAAGCTTTATGAATCATTAAGACAATGTAATTAAAGGAAAAAAATGCGCGGCCCGTGCCCCTCACCCTAGGCCTTCCAAGATTTTGATGAGTTTGTTTCTGCATCAGAACGAATTTGGAGAAATTCAGAATTGCATCACTTGCTCACCAGAGGATCCTGTGAATGGGTGCTGCAGTTCAAGCAGCTGATTAAAAACATCACAGTAATCCACGAGTAATCCAGTCCATCCATTAATGCCTTGTAAAGGGAAAGCTGTGTTTGTAAGAAACAAATCCGTCAAGTTGTTTTTAACTTACTGATAAAAGCCCTCAATCATCAATTTTGTTTTCTCCAAGTTGTCTTTTCTGAATAAAGGAAGAAATATGCACAGGTCCAGCACCATTTAGAAGTGAAACCGTTATATGTTGATGGATTTTAATGTGAGATAAGGAGATGAACTTTTTCCACTAGAGAAAGCATCTCATATTTAGACCAGAAGTGACAGTTTGAAGTTAAATGCCTTAATAATGCAGATGATACATTGGTGGTGAGCATGTAATGTAATGGTAAATTTCCCCATCTACATCTTCAATGTATGTGTCAATGTATGTGTCAGCATGTGTCAAATGAATGTCATAAGTGCATTTTAAAAGCAAACTGGAATCCACAGCGTTTAAAAACTCTAATCAGATTTAGGATAGAAGGATCAGAAGATCTTGCAGTGGTTCTTTGGGAATGTTACCGATATCATAAAGACCTGAATGCGGCAGATCTTTGATTGATGCAGGCTCAGACTTTAGCATGAGGACCGAGGAACATGATTTAGTCACTGTTTCAGCTGGAGCCGCTCAGGGCCCATTTATTATTTTTGGGGATGTTCTCGCTGCCTATAACTCATTAGTCAGCTGTGCGCTGTGTTTGTGCTGTTTTTCTTTTCCTAAAAAGTGATTGGAGAGTCTGTATCGTGATAACAGCTTTAAAGCCCCTTGGGGATCAAGTGGAAAGTATTCTTTTTGCATTCCTCACATGCCTTGCTCTTTTCGAGATGCTGTTTGGTTAGTGCAAATTGACACCACATGTCGAAGGTAACTACATTGAGGCATGATAATAGTTAATTTGTGTTTGTTTTTTTATGGGCAAATAAAAAAAGATTATTTACTGTCTGTTAATTATGAGACAGCATCAACAAATGTTTGCTTAGGGAAAACTCGGTTCCATTGGGGGAATTGGCAAATAAAAACATTACATGTTTTATGTTAGCACAAACAGCCCATGCAGTATTTACCGTATGTATCAGTTAATTTAATATAATTGTTATTATTTTTAATCATACAAATTAGAATTGAATAGTTTAAGTGTGTGTGTTTGTGTTTTAATTTTTTTTTTATTTTGTATTTTTACAAGTAATCATTCAATATTATTAATCAGAATCCATGTGTTTTTGACGGAGAATTGTTTTATTTTTGGAAACCCATTAAGGAACTGAACACTGCTAATCTTGCCCGGAGAGTAAGCCTAGTCAATTAGTAATCCTGAAGAGATCTTACTTAAGAAATTTCCTCTAGCCACCACATTCCAGAGTTGTGACTTTGGCCAACTAATGCGTTTTCCTTTTATTACTTCTAGGGCTGGGTATCGTTTAAAAAATGTAGATAACGATACCTTGGGTTCGATACGGGTTTCTGAACAATACCCTTTTCGATACCAATTTTATGAAATCAGTTTTAACAAAATTACATTAAACTCATCTCTTGAGCCACTGCACGGAAAAAATATATCCAACACGATGAATCAGTGAAAATTAGTTTTAATTAAGTTCAAATAGTTTTCAGTTTACACACGTTATGCTACCTTTACACTAGTGCATTATTATTTTTTTTCTTAGAACAGCCTTATAATTTTTTCCCCTCTGAAAATTTAGTGTATTCATAATTTTTTAAGGCATAAAACATTTGTCTTTTAATTAATGAATATTTCATTTTATGTTGTAAAATAAAGGGGATTTATGTTATAGTTTGAAACACTGAAGAAAAACTGTTTTAATGATTTTTGTAGTAGCCTGTTATGTACATTCTTCTGAACAATAGTAATATATTTCTCCTGCCGTGTCCAAACCGAACTTTTATTTTGACGGCTTGCCATGAATACCTTTCCAGTTCTGTGTGTGATATGACGATAGATTTACTCAAAGGTCAAATGCTCTTGATGTAACCCGTGGAGCAGTTCTGGAGATGTTATTATGTTAACGTAAGCCTACTGTATTTATGTCCTCATTTAGTGGAATGAGGACATAAATCGCGCTTCCGGTGATAATAATCTTTTTTTTGTGCTGTTAAATATTGACAAATACTATTGAAAGCAGGAGTATATAAATAACATAAGTCTATTTTACACACTTCTGGTCAAACACACTGGCTAGTGCTGCAGTCTTATTTGCTCACTGATGTTGATGAGATTAACCCCTTTAAGTATTGAAATTGGGTACCGAACAAGAAGACGTTTTTCGATACTCTGTTGTACAGCCCTAATCACCTCTTACCTCATCTAGCTTGTTTAACCATAAAAATACTGGGAAATTAATTCATGAAGATACTGTTCATGACACCCCTCCCCCCACCAAATACTTTTTTTTTTCTCTTTTGTATTGATTTTTGTCATTTATTTTTTATCTTGTGGGTATTCTGTATTCTCTGAATCAGGCAGTTTGTTCTACCAATCTTGGATGAAACCGGTTTATATATATGGTTTATGCATATATCAGTAATTTATTATTGTTAACAAGACGAAAAGGTTTATTGTCTTCAGAGTTTTTTGTAATAAAAAATACTTTCACGTCAGTTGAAATTTGTTAGTAAAAGATAAAATTAATAATGCCAGTAGTAGTGAAGTAAATAAAATAAAAAACACAGATGAAATAAACAACATAAAATATATAATTAAATAAAGTGCGCGGCATACAGTAATATCAGTGTTAAGCTTACTCAGACAGTGCTTTATTTTGAAGTTGGTCATTGTTCTAAATCATTGAGGAGTGAAGGAGCAGCGTGAACTAAAGGCAGTGAATCACATCAGGAGTATTTTTTTAAATGGTTTCTTGGTGGCACTGTTTGTGATGACAAGGATATTTATTTAAGTGAATTACAGAAGAATCTTTAGTTTGTTTTCAAATAGTTATCTTCATTTTGGTGTTATTTTATACTGTTTTAATTTCTTTATTATTTAATTACTTTAAAATGTGGTGTAATTGTCAAATATATTGTATGTATAGTTCCTAAAAAATGTAGAGGCTGTCAAGATTTTGTTTGTGTGGGTTTGTTTTTAAAAATTGTCTGTTGCTCACCATCCAAGGCTGTATTTATTTGATCAAAATACTCCTAATTTAATTTCTCACTTAATTTTGTAAAATGTTGTTCCAATTTAAAAGAGCAGTCTTCAGTCAACCTTCAAAAGTCATTTCAATAAGCTGATATGATGCTTAAAATCATTTCTTATTATGAATGTTGGAACCACTTTTTATTTTTTGTGGAAGCCATGAAATGTTTTCCATTGAAATAAAACCACATTTATTGGCAATGGAAAACCTTTCTAACTTTTGATCAATTGAATGTTTCGCTGCCCATCAGAGGGTGAGGGTGGATTTCTCTATCTTTTTTCTTAGAAGCACACACACACACACACACCCATACATCGTGTTTTACACACTTTACACTCTCCTGTCATGATGTGGACTCTTGATCCAGAACAACACTCCCCTTGCCAGCAAAGGACCATTTTACGTTTCTCATAAAACAAATCATTACACTCACGTTTGGCGACGAAAGGACATTTTTCAAGCATTTCGCAAAGCATGCCCTGAAAAAAAAAATACAAATAAAAGGTCAGTGTCTGATATTTTATTAGTGTTTTGGCCAGATTGTGCTGATTGACAGCAAGCATAGCACACAGTTTGTCAGGTGCAGGATCACGGTAGCATGAGGAAGATTAGTTCGGTTTAGTCTTGTCCTGTGTTACTTACTTGGCCAGACTGTTTTGTAAGACAGAGCGTGAAGTCCTGTTTGCACATGTGAGATCCCACTGTGAAGCAAGGGCAGGCCTCACATACTATTGCCGCACACTAGATGGCTGACCTTTCCAGCCCAGCCTCTTCTTTGTTGTCCGCTGCTCTGAATTGGGTGAAAAAAAAAGAAAAGAAAATAGATACCCCCATATTTTCCCAATGATTGATTAGAGTATTGCAAATGCTATAGAATTAAATCTAATTAAATATGCATTAATTTGAGTATATTTCCAGAATAGACATCTGAACATACATTAAAGCTAGATTCATTTCATTTTCCTTTTTGTTGTTATATTAGTCAATGTTTTTTTTTTTAATGTTTTAAGAAAATGTTAAATAAAATCAGACAAATTATATATCAACAAACCCCCTTGTAAAAATGTTAAGAATATTGATAGGTTAAATGATTTGTGAGAAAATAACCTTTAAAGATATTATATCTGTAATATATTATATAATTGTATTATATTATATAGTGTAATATAATTAAAATCTGCAAATAGATAAGGTGAACTAAAATAAACTGTATTTTGAATGTTTTCTTTCCGTTAGTCTGAAACGACATGTTATGTAAAACAAAATAGGTCAACATTTATAAAGTTTCCAGTAATGGAAATGAAAAAGAATTGTTTTTGCTTCTAATGTCTTGTCTTAACATAGCTGCGCTGCGTGTTTATTGGTAAACTGGGAAGTATCTTAATGTCATATTCCAGCATGCTGTTGTTCACTTACAGAAAGCCTTTTTTAATTCATCTATTAGTTTGTGTAATATTACAATGCATATGCATTCTAACTGGGATAATCCCAATTTTCAAAGCTTTGTATACCTAGTTCTCATAATGGTTGGTTAAACAGTAGCCTGAAATACAGTAGACTAAGTGTTTTTCTGCCTGGCTTTTTACAAGCCTTAAATACAAATATAAACTGTACCCTAGGACAACAAACATGCATGCTCTCATACATCAAAAAAGTTTGACGACGCCCGTCTGTCATGACAAAACCAGATCGCTCCCAACATAATCAACAATGATGTCTACACTGGAAAGGCCTGTTTCTGTTTTTAATAGGCTGCACAGCTAGATCAGCTACTTGTCCAGCTAGAACATTATTTAGCACTAACCATATGTGTTAATAGATTGCCATATATTTTACATTTTTTAAATTATTTATGACAGTTACATCAAAGCCAGCTAATTTTTAGCTGAATATTTATTTTTTATCATTTGTACATGCTTGTTAATTGTAATTTCTAATGTATATAAAATGAATCATAAAATATGTATAATGCATAATGTCTTATGCATATATTTCTCATTGTTAATTATAATATGACTATAATTTCTAATGTATATAAAATATTTGTAATGTTTTACATAAACTATTTACTTGGTTATTTATCCATTATATTTTCGAATGCAATATATATATAAAAATATACATTGCTCATATATTTTAACTGTTTAACTGGCTGCCAGTGGCACCACCTTGTCAGAGGCCTTCAGGTTCGAGCCCCCTGATTTACAGTTCATTTGTCGGATATGATTGATATGTAAGAGTTAAGCAGGAAGAAGAACTCGTGGTTATATGATCGCTTTGATAAGCAGTTAAGAAGTCTGTGGCCCCAAGCGTCCACTTGTTTGTAAATGATTCACTTGTCAACAGGCGATTTCTCTGGGTTCTCTAATAGATGGCAGCTCAGCGCCGTTCACAGGCTTGTTAGTGACTGGAGATCTGCAGCGCTCCAGAGCGCCTGTGTTTATGTGAGAGGTCTGTCCGCGCTGATTCCAAGATAATGCCAGATGTTCCCTTACAAGGCCTCCAGCCTGGGCCTATCTGGCAGCCATGGCCATATCAGGTAGAGTCTTCCTGTTGTGCTCCGACTCTCTTTCCCCTCCGCATGAGAGGACGCCTCTCTGCCAGCGTTGTTTGTGTGTTTGGCCTTACTTGACACAAATCAGTCTGGCATGAGCCCTGCTCCACGGAGCGAAAAATTCCAGGGCTTGACGTGTTGTATCCAGCATGTTGACGTTTTGGAGACGTTATGGGGTGTAATGTTAACACTGGAGTTCTGGAGAAACTCTGAGGGATCAATTATGCGTGAGGCTGTCGTTGTGTGTGTGTGTGCACGAGTTCATGTGTCTTCTGTTCCATCAAGCTGTAAGGAACAGTTGCATGTGTTCGTTCAGCCTTCATTTACAAGGCAATTACTGCATAAACGTCTGTCTGTCAGGAAACAGTATTTATGGCCGCTTCCTTTCAAAGTCACTTACATAAAATATATGACTGGCTTTTGATGGTGACAACAGGGAAGTCAAAGGCTACTTTAGAGTCAATCTTGGATCATGTCTGTAACATTTCTGAACAGTTTAATTGTTCTGTTGCATGTCAGCTTCACAAGAAATGTGGCGACAACCTTAAGTTACATCTAGATGACATCAGACTAATAAAGTTTATTCAAGATACCAGAAAAAATCTACATTTTATTTTGTATTGATAGTGTAGATTATAATTCAAGTGACATTAGACTAACAAAGCTTAGTCAAGGCTAACAATAAATGTGTTAAAGAATGTTCCAGTACCTTACTTGCTTATTCATTTATTTATATTGATAGTGGCAAATTACTATTACACTGTAAAATCGAATTAGTTAACCTTACTCAAAAAAGCATGCAAACCTATTGCCTTGAAACAGTGAAATAAGAATTAAAATTTGTACTTACAAAGGTTTATTTAGTGTTGTAAGCTTGCACATAAGTCCTGCTAACTCATGTAACAGTTCCTGCAACATGGGATTTTTTATTTTTTTTATTTACTTAAACATCAGTCTAATTTACATAAAAGCATGCAAACTGATTTCCTTAAAGCAAGTAAGAGTTACTCAAGTAAACTGAGTGATCTAAACATCTCAAACATCTTTTTTAAACATCTTTTTTCTATCTCAAGTCAAGCATCACATTGTAAATGTTCTTCACCGTATTGGGTAATCCAAATGTAGCAGTAATTCAAACGTAGCACATGACAGAACGTAAGCAAATGGTTGAAGCAGATCCTTTGCAGTACTTTCCTGAACAACAATGGCAGAAGACACAGGGTCAAGGCCAAGAGGATCTGGAGAAGTAATTCATCTCCAGTGATTGTCAGAACCTCAACAGACATGAGTGCCAAGAATGCAAGAATCAGACACCTGTATAGAATTAAATAATGACTGTATTAGGTAAATGTGGTTGATCAAATTTCAGTGTTATCTACATCTATATTGACATGCCGTTTTATTAATTTATGATTAATATAATTTCATAAATTTACTCAATCATGACTTTTATTTTCTGAACACAAATGAAGACATTTAAAAGAGAGAGAGAGAGAGAGAGTAAAAAAAAAAAAGAAATATCTATCCTTCAGCTGAATGTCTATTCACCCAAAACTTCAGAAAGTTGATCATATAAAGCAATCATGTGTCTTCAGAAGACTTGAGTTGCTTTTCCACTATTGGGACAAACCGTTCTAAATGCTTAATCATTTTATTCCGGCCCAAGCTGATACGAATGCGTTTGACAGTATGTGCTGCTGTGATAACAAATGTGTTGCTTTGCAAGACTGAAGATGCGGTAAATTAAAATGCGATGTAAATTAATTATTATTATTATTATTTTTTTTTTTTTTACTGTTACCTTGTTTGCTTTACTCAAATCGCATGCATTTCCAGAGAAACTGTTGGTTTCAAGACTAACCAAGTTAGAAATATAACTAAAACTGCTCCCTACTATTCATAGAACATTTGTGCCCATTTTGGGTGAACTAGGTGTATATAATCAACATGAATCATCTCAGTGTTATAACGGCAAACAAAGCTGATTTTCCCACATTTACTGTATATGTAACTATAAGTACTTACAAAGGTTGGTTGTAGAAGTATCTGAGGTAGTAAAACAGGTAGGTCTCTGATGGATGTGCAGTTTTGTCAAATATGGTTTCTAGAAGTAAAAAAAGATACAAGTAAGGTTTAAAACACACAATACAGTACACATATTAGTCAAAGTTCCAATTAAGAATTCACCATGGTTTATTTTACAATATTTAATACAATTAAAGTAGCAACATACATTTTAGGGGTTGGAGGATGTGAAATTCCTCTTAAACCTGAAAAAAATAAACAAAAATACAAGAAATATAGTGGTTACAGGTACACTGCATACGCAAGAAATTATTTGAAATTGTAAATAAAGTGTAGCAGTGTTTATTCTGTCAAAACTTCTGGGTATAACAGCTAATAAAATAGCTCACCTCCAGTGTACTGAGGCCTGTGTGATGAGACGCTGTTCAGAGAAGACCGTTGTCCTAAATATGAAAAAGTATTGTGGCTTGTAGACAACATTTATTTCTGAATATCTGCATGCTTTACAGACAAAAAGAAAGAAAGGGCATTTCTGTACACGTCTATTTGAGGTCTCAGGCATAAAAGAAGCATTTTCTATTATTCCTTTTTCCAAATACTGAAAGATAAAAAACTAACCTTAAATGTATAATCACAAAATGTACACGATTGTTGTATTAAAAATATATAGCAAACTTTTTAAGTTGAAAAAAGTGATCAAAGCATCACATTGTTATACAATTATACAGCGGGAACACTGCCAAAGATTACTGTTGGCCTAAAAAATTAACTCTATTAGTAAAAAAAAAAATCTGAAATTTTGGCATATGCTTGAATACTTCGGAATTTCCATACACACACACAAACACATTTTTAAGCTTACTTTACTATTTTTGCGTAGAAACAATGAACAATTTATCCAGTGGCAGTCGTTCTCCTTCTTCCCGCTTTCAATAATCTTGACGTCAACTCGCAAATTCAAAACATTGCTGGCTCACACTTCCTCTTCTGTTGTTTTGTTGCACATTATCAACACATTAGCACATGGCTGCCCCTCACTGGTGAATTAATATCATTAGTTTTGTTGTGGCAACCTGAATATACTTAGTAAGGCTTACTTATAGAAGCAAATAAGTCATTTTACTTGCCAAAAATGAACTGTAACTTAAAAAAATCCTAGTCAGTATAACATCTAAGTAAAGGTAACTAAGTATATATAAGTAAGGCATACTATTTGATTTTACAATGTAAGAGCTTTAATTTGGCTTTGAAATAATAATAATAAATACAAAGATGATTTTGATTTTATATTTATATCCAGATTACTACGGACTAACAAGCTTGGTCAAGAATGCACAGGAATAAATTATACTTGTACATTTCAAAACTGTGTGCAGATGTCTGCTAAACGTAGATAAACTTTGTAAACTGGTGACCTGACAAATGAAGGCTGAGCTCAAGAGGCTTATCATCGAGAGGGACCGCTGAGGGTGTTCATGATGGTAGGGCACATAGCCAGTGTCCAGAGTCATTTAGACCTATTTGTGCTGGGTTGAACAGCTGAGGTCTAGGTCAGTAGAGGATACTGGGTGCAGATAAAGCTGAACCCATATGAAATGCCACCTGCCTGAACCTATTAATGGGTGTGTGATTTATTGAGTGCTGTGCTTTAACTTCAGATCAAGCTACCTCGCAGAATCTAATCTCAAAAGTACACTGATGGCTTGCATTAACGTTGCCGTATGGACGTAATATGCTTGCTGTTATGTCCCTAAGCTGCTAAATATTTTGGGTGCAATAAGCTGAAAATAAGAGATTTTATGATAAACCTAAAATGCTAATGTTTTTTTTCATGTGGCTTGGAATTATTGTATACCTCTTGATCCTGTGGAGCTTGTATTTTTACTTGTTTTGCAATGTAAGGTCCCAAAAGACAACAATAAATAGAAAGGCAGGGGAGGAGTTTGAATTGGTCGAATAAGGTTGCTTCACCTTTCATGCTCTAGACTTTTCACACCGTCCTATCAGCCGGAGTTTGAGAGAGTCAGTCAATATGTCACACACTCCTGCTAGAACTCCATGTGCTCGCTCTGGAGCAGTTTGGATAAGCTTTCAAAACTGACTTTAACAAAACCTGTCCTAACTTTTGTTGTAAATGTTTCATGGTTCACTAAGGAAGGCCTGATGGCCCATGGCCAGTGACTTTACAGACCAGTTGATGGAAGTGGGTTATCACTATATTTTATGTTTTTTGGTCATGTACATCTTATTGTGTTTTTTGTACCTTGCCAAAGCTCTTCAGGCAGTTTTTCAAAAAAGCTTCAGAAAAGGGAGTCGGGGAGAATACCTAAACAAACTTGTCTACAGCAAAAAGCTGCGCCAGCTTAAAGGCCAAAGTTTACTCCAGCCATCTGCATTATGTAATTTTCGTCATCAGGAGGGCTCGCAGACACTCGAGCACCCTGTCCGCGTACTGGCAATTTTTCAAGTCCGCATAGAAAAGTGTATGCACGAGAAGAATGCTAAAAGAGTGCTACTCAGGTACGTAGCATTGCGCACGTGTCGAGCGTGTCTGTCTGCACTAATCTGCAATTGAGTGTAATTTGAAAACTGTGTGGATGCGGCTGTGCGCAAGACGGAACGGAACGCGGAAAGTGAAGTATACCCCAACCCTAAGTCTGCCTATGCTGGACGCGATAAAGCGACCATTTAAAATCATTTGGAATTTGTGTCAGCACGTCATAAATAGAATGCGACAGCAGTTTTCCGTCTGAGATTTGTTGAGCCGCATCATCGCGAGACACATTGCATGCCCCAATGCCAAGTTTTCGCGAGACCAGTTGCATCTTGTGAGACACATTGCATCTTGTGCCACAAGATTTCGTCATACCCCTACTGTATCGACATTTTAAGATAAATAGACATTCCTGATATAATATGCTTGAAAAAGTAGGTATTTGTGGGACCAGTGAATATAGGCCAGCTTAAAAAATGTATTGTTGAATGCATTTATTTAATATTACCGTTTTATATCAACATTTTAAGCACAAATATCTATATGCCAGGTACACTGCTTTTAAAATTAATGCTTCTAATGCATTGAATTGGTCAAAGGAAACGGTAGAAATAATAATAAAAAAAGATTCAGTTTCAAATAAATGCTATAATTTTGAAAAATTTCTTGAAAAACATGTATCATGGTTTCCAAAAAAATATTAAGAATTTGTAACATCAATTTGAAAATGCAACATCAAATTTGTATATTATGATAATTTCTAAAGAATTGTGTGGAATGTAAAAAATGTATTATATATTGTGAAAATATGATTTGAAGACAATTTGTATATACCATTACCCGTCTCTTTGTGGTTTGTTTTGAGTTTGTGTGCTCATTGTTGTTCTGGTACTTGAACACGTTTGCATGTGGTTCTTTGTTACTTTTTGATTGTTATAATGTCGACTTTTTTGATGAGTATAAAGCAGAACAAAGCCAAATAGTGATGGGCCATTTAGTCCTGAAGCATACCATTGTGGGAAAAAGTTCATCATTGACGTAATATTGTTGACCTTCCTCAGCTTGTGGCATTTTTGTTGTTCCTGCAAAAACGTGTTTGTTATTATGCAAGCTCTGCTCGGTCTGGCATGCGGCCAAGAGCCAAAACCTGAAGAATGAGTGAAGATACAGACACTTTAACAGAGATTAGCCTTGTATGTGTTCACAGAGTTTGAACTCTTTAAGATGTTAGCTGCTATATTCTATATATTCTTTGTCTTAGTCTTCGTGGTGCATTTTTCAGATCTTCACGTTTGCAAGGAAAGACTGCTTGAACACAGATTAATGTAAAATTGTGAATTTTATATAACCCAAACCTAATGTTACAAGTTCTGACAGTCTTTTAAAAGAGATTTGATCTTTTTAATCAGTTTTACTGGCTGTAACATGTCTTATCAGGATCACAGGTCAATTTAAATCCAGAATTCCTGGTACTGACGACACCTTCCTATCTGTCTGTGTGCTGGACTTTGCACAAGATCTGAAAAATCCAATCCAGGAGTAGGATTTGATGGAGGTAGTGTGACTTAAGAGAGTGGAAAACGCAAGATCCCACCGTCAGCAGGTTCAGAGACAGGTTTTCCAAATGTCTCGCAACTTTCAGCACAGATTTACTGTGGCTCGGGTTTGCCACACATGCGTGAGCTTACACGAATCAAGGCCAACCTTCGGGAAACCCTGGTTCCCTCCTTCAGGATTCAACCCTGGTGTCCCCCCCTTTGTTTCCTGCTAGGGTTCTTGGAATGGAAGAGTTGTGACAGAAGAACACTGTGGACTGAACCATTTTGCGTCAGCAGCATCTGTTTGTGTTGGAGCTAGGTGACCCCATGGGGTTGAGCTGTAAATCAGAGAAGCACAGCAGCTGGGATGGCCTGCTTTAATGCTGGCTCATATGCACATCATTTCTATGTATATTTGATCATGTGGACGCACCCAAACAGTTATGAACTACTGCTGTCTTTCTGTGACAGCACTGAGTTGCGCTGTATTCCCTGCTCTCCCAGTCACACTTCAGACAGCAGGATTTCCATTTTAGCCCTAAAAAAAGAGCAGTCACTTTGGAGCTGTTTGCTCTTAGCTGTGCCAAGACAGGAGAGGGGCAACATGGTGCGGAACAGCCAGCCAGCTGAGGCAGGGCGAAAGGGAGGGCAGCTAAACTCTTGGGCTGCCCTGATGACCCTGTAAAGTCCCCCCCACCTGCTCTGGTGTGACTGGGATCTGGTTGGCTGGCGAGCAACTTTAGTGGCTGCTTTCTTAATTTTCCAATTTGCTTTTTAGGAGTTCTCGATTCACGTTTAATGCAAAAAAAGTGTGTGTGTGTGTGTGTATGTA
>JAUMHP010000052.1:8555045-8585854 GCA_032361065.1 Enteromius trimaculatus | reverse complement strand
CTTTTCTGCGTCTCACAAAGACACGGCGGTTGGAACCAAAGAACTCAAATTTGGACTCATCAGACCAAAGCACAGATTTCCACTGGTCTAATGTCCATTCCTTGTGTTTCTTGGCCCAAATAAATCTCTTCTGCTTGTTGTCTCTCCTTAGCAGTGGTTTCCTGGCAGCTATTTGACCATGAAGGCCTGATTCGCGCAGTCTCCTCTTAATAGTTGTTTCAGAGATGGGTCTGCTGCTAGAACTCTGTGTGGCATTTATCTGGTCTCTGATCTGAGCTGCTGTTAATTTGTGATTTCTGAGGCTGGTGACTCAGATGAACTTGTCTTCAGAAGCAGAGGTTACTCTTGGTCTTCCTTTTCTGGGTCGGTCCTCATGTGTGCCAGTTTCATTGTAGCGCTTGATGGTTTAGACTTCACTTGGGGACATAATTAAAGTTTTTGCAATTTTCTGGGCTGACTGACCTTCATTTCTTAAAGTAATGATGGCCACTCGTTTTTTTTTAGTTAGTTGATTGGGTCTTGCCACAATATGAATTTCAACAGTTGTTCACTAGGGTTGTGTAGTAACCTGACTTCTGCACAACACAACTGATGGTCCCAGCCCCATTGATAAAGCAAAACATTCCATTAATTAACCTTGATAAGGCACACCTGTGAAGTGAAAACCATTTCAGGTGGCTACCTCTAGAAGCTCATCGAGAGAATGCCAAGAGTGTGCAAAGCAGTAATCCGAGCAAAGGGTGGCTATTTTGAAGAAACTAGAATATAAAAGATGTTTTCAGTTATTTCACCTTTTTTGTTAAGTATATTACTCCACATGTGTTCATTCATAGTTTTGAAGCCTTCAGTGAGAATCTACCAATGTAAATGGTTATGAAAACAAAGCCCTAATATATATATTAGGGCTGTCAAATTATTGCAATTTTTAATTAAATTAATCAGGATTTTCAGTGGATTAATCATGATTAATCACTATTTGCAACTACACCTGAATCCTAACCATTTTTTTTTTCTGAAATGCATAACAAAAGATAAATAACAGGACACAGATACATATTTTCATATGTCTTTTTATTAACACAGCCAAATAATGGTAGTTTAAATCAAGCTGAAACATACCATAATATTTGTCTTTGCAATGAGAACGGTCTTTTACCTTTATGCCGGTTTCACACTGTACGCGTAAGCGGCACGTATGCAGAAAAGGCGACTGTCTATATTACAGTTTACACAATAAACTTGAGCAAAGTTTTCAATAAGGAAAAAAAAATAGCAGAGACTGTTAGGAAAAACGATGTCTGACCCTTCTCACATTTTGTATAAGAAATACTACATTTTGCCATGCAACAGAAGGCTTGCATGCGGGTGCTAGATGAAATAGGTTATGCTTTGTGATCCAATACAAAATAGACTCAGCGCTGAATCTATCGCGCGCAGCATTGCCGCGCCATCTAGACCAAAGCATTCACAAAGCTGCTGTCAGCAGATCTCACTGTGACACTTCTCGTGTAAGAGAAATCGCGGCAACCATGTTGCGTGCACTGACAGTCCCGATGGTTGTCGTTTTGACCCCACTTACGAGCAACAGACAGGAACTGTTCTTTTCAATTCTCTGCAAAATGACGCTCCTCAGTTTTAAATACAGCCAGCGCAAGACTTCAGTACCCACGTGTCACTGATGCAATGTGCAGTTACTCCGAGATGATTGTTCCACTTTTTTTGTCACACTGTTCATGCATGAAATGCATTAAAAAAATTAACGTAATTAACGACAAAAAATAATTAACGCCATTAACGTGTTATTTTTTGACAGCCCTAATATATATATGCAAAGGTTTTTTTTTTGTTGTTTTTTTTTGCTGAACAATTTCTATATTTGTGTAAATAGAGTATATGTTTCCTTTTTATAACAATTTTACATTTAATCTAAATGTTTTTAGAGGATAAGTATAACAAATTTATAAAATTAATAAATAGGTTTCGAATAAAAAGGCTACACTTTTCTATGATTGTATATTGGTTACATATTTATTTATTTTTTAGATATTTTACATTTTAGGTTGCACATTTGGGTTTTTACTTTTTCTGTCATCTTAAATAGTTAGCCAAAAATTTACATTTTGTATAAATTAAAAAATTTAAGTTCCTTTCTTATGTTGAACTCAAAAGAAGATATTTTAAAGAACCAAACAGTTGTTGGTCTTCACTGTCTTACATAGTACGTAAAGAAATACTTTGGAAATCAATAGGGGCAATTAGCTATTTGATTACTAGCATTCGGTTCGACAGTTCATGACATGCGCAGTGTAGCCTCGTGCCTCGTATGTGACGTCATTGTGTTTCCCTTTCACGGGAAAGAATTACGGTGTCTACGGTGTGGATTGAGTGCTGCAGATCACAATACTGTAGAGAATACAGTGTAGAAAGGTCAAGTGGGAGAGAAAAGAAAGGCTGCCCGGAGTTGGAGGATGCGCCAGTGTCGTATAAGTCTGGTGTGTGGGAACACTTCATGTTAACTTTTGGAGGATGGATACAGTTCGGACAGATATTTAGAAAGGATGTTTGGGCTCGGTCACATCAGCACGAATGTGCGTCTGTGTTATACCGGCGCTTTTTCCCCTGTGTGCTGATGCTCACATCTGTTGACCTTTCCGAACGCCTTCCTACAGTTGCTCAATAAAAGCGGGCTTTCCACACAAAAAAGGTGCATGTGTCATTAGTATGAGAAAAAAATTCTGTTACAGCTCTGTCGGACACGGGCCGGGCTCGGACAGAAAAATGCGTCCCGATCCGCGCTCTATTACTGATGATGACAATAGATAGAACTGCGACTGAATGCAAGTATTGTGCAACACGCATCCAATTCAGTTTATGAATGATTACATTATATAACTTTTTTAATACTGTATCCTCAATTGTGGATAATTAAGCTATATATCATATGCTAAAGTACGTTTCTGGAGTGTTAAAGGTTTAAAGAAAAAATAGAACTGAAAACCGTGACCCTAAAACCGTGATACAAACTGATACGTGGTTTTTATGAACCTTGCCACCACTACATGTTTACTGTAACCGAGTGCAGAAATGAACGCGAGTAATCTTGCCTGATCCTGATATTTCTATAGCCAGTCTTTACAGTTTAGGTGTTCTGGCTCTTTATTTGTATTTCTTTCTTTCTTTTATATATCAAAATATATTAAACGTGTGGTAAGAGCATCTATGGCATATGGCGTTGGCCAAAACACACAAAAAAATTTTTGGAAAAGGTGGTTATCTAAGATGGTGTATTGATTTTGAAATGGACTGTCACCTGGAAAGGATGTGTAGTAGTGTTTCATCACTTTTCTTTGTATTTATTAGATTCGGACAGTGGAATTTCCCCAGGCAGGGTGGCATATGCCACATCCAAAAGTTCCTCATTCTCGGATGACAGTTATGGCTGTCTGGCCTGGAATATCCCTGCGCTGGAACTCATGGCACTATATGTAGCAGCTGCTATGCATGACTATGATCACCCTGGTCGCACAAATGCCTTTCTTGTAGCCACTAATGCTCCTCAGGTAAGTCATGAGCGATTCCCAAACTAGCTTAGAAGAACCTTCCAGTTTGTGTAGATCACTTGGATCTGATTAGCTCATTAAAACTCTTGGCTATTTGATCTAGTTTTCACACTTTTGGGTCAAAAAGTAATATAAGCACATATTTTATCAGAAGCATATGCTTTTGTAATTCGAGCATGGAATCTCTTGACTCAAGCACACCATGTTTCCCTCTTGTTTTCTTCATCCTTTTTTCCCTATTTCTACCTCTGCACACACTCTCTCACAGGCGGTGTTGTACAATGACCGTTCAGTTTTGGAGAACCACCATGCAGCCTCTGCCTGGAGCCTGTTTCTTTCCCAGCCAGAGTTCAACTTCCTGTGCAGTTTGGACCATGTTGAGTTTAAGCGTTTTCGGTTCCTAGTCATCGAGGCTATTCTCGCAACAGACCTGAAGAAGCATTTTGACTTCCTAGCAGAGTTTAATTCCAAGGTCAGTGGTAAGGGTGCATTGATTCGGAAACAACAACTGGTATCAATAATTTCTAACAAGCACTATAGCTTGGACTATATCGGACCATTTCTAAACTACTGCTTTTCAAAAGTGACATCACGAAAATGTGACTTTTTATGTTTAAGTGCTATAATTGTGTCCCCGGTACACCTAACAACCCATAAAACTCAATAAAGAACAACCCAGTAAATTAATTTTGCTTAGCCTTTCTCTGCAAGCTTGTGAAAAAATGAGAGGATCTGATTTCGCTTTCCCTGTGTCATAGAAAAGGGATTATAATAATATTACCACCCCTTAATCCGCCGTATTCCACCCGCATTGCCACCATTGTGTGACAACGGTGTACTAGTGCGAACGCCATGGTGGAAGTTCAAACAGAGAATGCTAACCGTTCTGTCTTCAGCAGCACTGATTTATTGACTATTACTATATATTACTCTGCTGCCCCACAGATCTAATATAAACATGCAACTTCTTTCTCATCTGTTTACGTTCACAGACACAACTGTTTTTGTGTTTTTAACTAACTTCTGTGTATTTAACAGTTTAAGAACAGAGAACATAGTTTAGCAGAAAACCGTTTATCAGAAGTTGAAGCTACCTGTAATATGGTTTAAAATGTATGATTTCAGCTCAATAGACATGATAATCAATGTTTTTAGGAGAGCAAGTAGCTATTAAGGCACAACCCTATTCTGGAAAAGGAGGCAAGGAGCAGAAGCTCTTTTGTCTTTAAAGAGACATGCACAAAAACAGTGCATTTTTTCTTCTCAAAATAGGCATTTTTAAAATATTATAATAAATGATATGTGTGGTATTTTGAGCTGAATTGTATTTGCATATTGAAATGATATCTTGAAGGCTCATGTGACTAGCGACTAGAGAAATGATTGCTGAAAATGCAGCTTTGCCATCACAGGAATGAATTACATATATAATATGTAATTATGGTGAGCATAACAGACTTATTTCAAAAACATTAAAACTTATTGACCAGTAATCTATGTTTAAAAAGATATAATTTAATACATATCTCCTAAATATGCCAGCTGCTATTTTTAGGTTAATCCTCTGATTGATCCTTTTCTCTTTTACAGGTTAATGATGTGAATAGTCCAGGCATCGAGTGGACTAATGAAAATGACAGGTTGTTAGTGTGCCAAGTGTGCATTAAGCTGGCAGATATCAATGGGCCAGCCAAAGACCGAAGCCTTCACCTCAAATGGACAGAGGGTATCGTCAATGAGTTTTATGAGCAGGTATGTCCTTTTCTCTTCACATAACCATATACAAAACACGCAGCAGCTGGAGATCAACATTTGTGCATGTTTTAGGGTGATGAAGAAGGCACTCTAGGATTACCCATTAGTCCTTTTATGGATCGCTCGGCACCACAGTTAGCAAAGCTACAGGAGTCTTTTATCACGCACATCGTCGGTCCTCTTTGTAACTCCTATGATGCTGCCGGCCTGCTGCCGGGATACTGGATTGACGAGGAGGGCTCAGATGATGAAGAAGAGACGGAAGACATTGAAACAGAAGATGAAGAGCTGGACGAGGATCTTGAACCAAGTATGAATTTACAGTTGTGCAGAATCTGTAAAAATGGTGTTAAGATTTTTGAGTACGCAACACTAATCGAGTAGTTTTCCTTACAGAGAGGAGGAAGGGTCAACGCCGGTTATTCTGCAGCATCATGCAGCACTTAACAGAGAACCACAAGGTATGGAAGAAGACCATTGAAGAAGAGGAGAAGGCCAAAGAGCTGGAGACTCAGCAGCAATCCGAGAGCCCCAGCCTTCCTCCGTCCACCTCCTCCTCCGACGACATCCAGGTCATTCAAGAGGAGGCAGAGGAAGAGGAACGGCAGTAGCAAAGAGGAGAAGGTCAAGAAACGAAGCTCACCGAGGGGTTTTAACAGACCCCTCCCTCTCCTTCACCTACACAAACACACACATTGACACCCAGAGGAAGACCCTAGCGGATCTCCCCACGCTGAAATTCGTCACTGTGCCGACACTCTGAAGCTAATGCAGTTCACATTGTGTTAAAAAAAAAGGCCTTACTACTGTGAGAGGACCCTTTGTTGGGAACCCCACTCCTATGCACTTTCACCCCATGGAGAATCAGCGGAGAACGAACAGAGCTTTGAAGACGCCAAACCGTGTTACGAGATTAAAACCAGACGGAGCAGAACACACGCAGGGGAGAATCGTGCCATCCCGTGGTTCCCTTGGCTGTGACGCTGCCTTGAACGTAGAGCTCTTAACTCTCCCGTAGGTACTTAAGTCCAAAAGGACACAAAAAAGACAATGACGTAATTGAGACCCGTTACCAAAGCGAACAGTTCAAAAACATAGAAAGACTGCGACTGAAGCCGTTTCAGGCTCAGTGTCAGGAAGCATAATTCAAAATGTGCCTGTCTGAACTTTGAAAAAAAATATATATATAAAATATTGTTTGTTTTTACTTTTCATGTGGTCCAGAAAATGGGCTATGTACGCTGCACTGTATGTGCAGTCCCCGATTCATGCTGGTGACATAAAACACTGTATTACTGAACATAGTCATTAGGACAAGTGGAAATGCTGACATTTTGACTGAAAAATGACCTGACTTCTGCATCGTTTTGGATGCTTTTTATTCATGTCGATCACCTTCTTGCAGTTTTTTGTTTGCAAAGGTTGGTTCTTTCGTTCTTATTTTTTTCTTCCATTTGTGGTGTCCCCCAGCTCCCCCTTTTTCCTCTTCAGGAACGCTGAGTTGCCAATCGTTCTGTGTAAAGTCCGTCTGTGTTTAAAAGCATAGCAAATGGGACAGGAATGCTGTTCAAATGAAGGGACGTTTCTCCTTTTTTACGTTTAAATAGATATATTTTTTCACGGTTACTCAGGATTCATGTGAAGGATCGATCCTTGTTTTTTGCGAAAATTTAATTCTGCAATTTCAACTTGCACGTCGAACGTTCTTTTCAGAGGCGGGACAAAAAAAAGTTTCTATTTTTTGTATGGAAGTCGCTAACATCAAGTGATGCTCCCCAAAGTGCAGTGTCCTAGTCATTAACCCCCATCCTTATCAGCTGCTCCAGACCAGTGTATTCCATGTTTTGTTTTTTTGTTTGTTTGTTTTTTTCTTCAAAGATCCCCTGATAAGAATTGGGAGCCAGAAAAGTTACTGAAAACTAAATGTTTGACTTAGCATGCATGTCATAGACTAAACATTGCTTTGGAGTAACATCACATTTGGCATTATTTGAACATGCTTGTACTTTAAATATTGCCAAATGCAAAATCCGGCCAGTTTATTTTCAAGGAATCAAGGGTTTCACCTTGAAAGCTGTACTTTTCCCCCCTTCTTATTCTTCACCGTAAGGCAGATTTAATACTAATAGTTCTATATTTTTTGTCTGAAGCAAGAACTCTAGGCATTCCACTAGAATAATGAGGAAAGGACGGGGAGGTGCCTCACCTCAACAAAAACTCATTTTGTCTCTGTAGAGGAAAGTTCTCAAGTAGACAGTGTAAATCAAGCTAGTATATTTAAGAGTAAAAAAAAGATATAAATGTGCACATTTTACTACCAAACAAGTGTTTATCCTCGGCACAGAAAGAATACTTGCATATATAAATATATATATTATATTATATATTTTTTAATTAATCAACAATGCGTCTGTTTTCTACGTACAGCTGACATATATTGTTCATTGAGACCATGTAATTATCATCTTGTTTCAGGAGTTTTTAAAAAAAAAAAAAAAAAAATCAAATGCTATTTACAGATGTGGATGTGTTTGGGTGTTGTGTTTTTCAGTTTGTTAGTTGTTTTTTTTTTTGGGTGCACTGTCTTTTGTTCTTGCCCATAACCACTCTTTGCCGAAAGCACCTAATTTCTAAAGCTGGTGGCGATGCCGGATGCCTCCCTGTCTCTGTCTCCCATTGTGGGTTTGTTAATTAGTCACTTTTTTGGCCTGTGCTCAGGGTGTGTTCTGTGTTGGGGGCTTGTGCGCACCCAAAAGCAGCTTGTGGTGCTTCTCTTTCTCTCTATCACTGTTTTTCTGTCCAGACTGTGTGTTCATCAGTTCTTGGATCCGGGACTCCAGTATGGCTCAGTTTGTCTCCCCTCCACTCCACTCCACTTGACTTTACTGAGCTCACCCGTGCTGGGCTCAAACCCACAGACTCTGAACATCATTCAGGTTGCCAAGCAGGGTGACTGCGGATCAGAGCGTCACGGCGCCCCCATCCCCTCGTGTTGACCACTTGCTCGACTGTGGTATCTCACTTTTGGGGGTTCGTCGCACCACAGTAACCTCCGACGTTCCTGTCATCAGTACCTTTACGATGGCATTCACTTTTTTATGTAGCATTTAGATAGCAATGTCTGATGTAACCATTCAGCCTTTTCAGGGTTGTGGGAGATAATTGACTTTTTTTGTTATTATTTATAGCTGTCATAAAAGCACCATCCCTGAACAAGAGTTTCACTCTCCTCAGTTGATTTCTGCTTGTCTGTGTCATTTTTGTGTTCTGTGTTTTGCATGGGAGCGAATGTGTACTTGCCTGTTCTGAGTCGGGGATATTTAAACTAGTGTGTGAAGAGGGTCTGCAAAAAAACAAAAAAAACAAGAAACAACTGATTGGAAAAACAATACGTTTTTGAGCAATCAGGGAATGTATTTTAGGGATTTCAGGGAGGTCAATTGTTGTCAGTGTCCCACCTGAGGTACGTCCCATTAAAAAAGAGACCTTAGAAATGCTAAGGGGTTAATGAAATCATTTGACAGTACTAGTTTTTAAATGGTAACAAAAGAACTGCAATCTGTATCGTTCACTGAGGCTGAAACCTCAAGCATTGATAAACAGAACTTTTTTACTGTCGCTTTTAATCCATATTAATCTTTGATTTGATTTTTTTATGTACTGAACCCACACTTTTGACTGTATGTAGTTAGTATTTTTATTCCACAAACCTATACTTTCTTAGCTTGAGCTGTCAACTTTTAACAATTTATCAAAGACGTATTTATAAGAATGTAACTCTTAGATACTCTGTCTTGTTTTAAGTTTACAGCATATTAAAGGCATTTTTATATATAAAAATTGTCAATCATCTCGAACACTCAATTTTACATTTTTACAGATTGTTTTTGTATACATGGACCCCCAACTCTTTTGATACCTTTAGAATTCTTGTCATCAAAACGTTATGTTTGGTTAATAGTAGAATCATAATAATAGTACTAGTGCAAACCACATAATCCAGGTACACATGTAAGGTTTCACACCATCACAGTGAATGAACAAGCACTGAACAGGGCCGTTCACCTATTAAGAGATGTCCAAAAGCAAGCAAAATATTCTCACCTTTAGAATGATCTCTATGATGCAACATGTTTTTGACATTATCTAAGCGTGCTACTGAGCATCGTCGAGTTGCATGTTGCTGGTTATATCCTTTGTGCTCAGATGAAAGCCCAAGTGTTCTCCTGGGAAGAACTGCCTGTAAGATGACAGTCAGCGGATGACGAGTCCCCAAGTGTAGGTCGTATGTAAGGCCAGCCTTATCTCTTCAGATGACAGCATCTCAGTGACAGCTTACCCAAAGCAACAATGCCCCTACCCGTCACTCCGCTTTTAATTGAGTTTTCTGTGCAGTTTGTCTAAGTGGTGCCTAGACGACACAGATGGGAAAGATTTTTTTTTGGCCTCTATAAAAGTCTTCACGGTGACAAAATGAGGGTTTGGAAGGCACTGCAGAAGGAAAAGATATTAGAATCAGAATCAGAATGGGCTTTATTGCCAGGTATGTTTACACATACGAGGAATTTGTTTTTGTGACAAAGCTTTGAAGTGCAACAGATTGACGTGACAAGACAAGACACGGGTAATAAAAATAATTTTTTTTTTTATGTTCACAGTCAACAAGTAACTGCAAAAATCAATTCATTTTTTATACGTGCCAAACCAATTTATACAAGTAACTCAGGAAATCTTGAGGTTTCTATCTATACTCCCCTTTTCCAGCTTTATATGGTATAATTGGCTTGGGAAAATTCCAGCACAGTTGAAAAAGAGGTCGCAGACAGAAAGCCTAAGATCAGCATTAAAACACAACTCACAAAACAAAGGCTTATTTTCTCTTTATTTATTCTTTTGTCTGGTTTTTCATTTTATTATTATAACGTAAAAAAAAAATGTGTTAAAAGTGAAGTAAAAATAATATTGAGTATAAAATGTATGCTGGAGTCCAGCTTTTCATGAAAGCACCATTTTTTTTTCCTCAGAAATATTGCAGCTCAAGTTTCTCAACAGTCTATTTCCACTGAAATAAACTAGGCACATGGTCGTTACTGCAGAACTGACATTACCAAAACTTTCTGGCAAGGACAACTGTTCACTCACTTGCCCGATTCCAGAAATGGGGGAAGTCAAGGAATGCTGAAAAAGACAGACCTCTAAATCATTATAGAGGTAAACCCTGTAAATTATTGACACAATAGCTCTTCTCATATTGACAAGCACAATGTTCGGTCTGCTACATAGTACACTTATTGGTTCAAGTTATGAAAGATGCATGCTACGTTGATCCCCTCATGTACATTCTCATGTGTGCTCATTGTTTGAGAGCATGTTCTGTAACAGTCCTCTTATCACTCTCAGGCCAGGTTCTGTGAAACTATGGAGGACAGGTTCTGAGAATTTAACAAGTCAATATCAGAGGTCAGTATTCCCCGCTGAAAACCTGGTGGAATTTAAGACGGGGGAACTGTTCTGCTCTGCCGTTTGCGTTTTTTAGTAGGATCCCCTGAGGTGAGTGCATGTGTTCCAAAGCTCACAGGGCAAGTTTTACTGCTGTCTCCTGATAGCACATATGGAGTATGGCCGAGGCTGAAGAGTCATGCCTAGTTTCGGAGAGAGGCTTGGAATAAAGCCTTCGGGGAACTGCAGATGGAATCTCTGGAGCAATGTGGTAAAGAACAAGAACATTTCCAGCCTGGCCAACTGCTCTCCCAGACAGTGCCGCTTACCTAAAGAAAAACACAAAGAAATCAGCTACCTCAGAACAGTGGTTTTCAAACCTGTCCTACAAGCACCCCTGCCCTGCACACTTTGTATGTATCCCTTGTCAGACACCCATTCAGGATTCAGTCTCTACTAACAAGCTGATGCGTTGAATCAGGGAAACATACAAAATGTGCAGGGCAGGGGTGATTGTAGGACCACTGCCTCAGAACAAAGAAACGCTTTTAGAATGAGTAATTCCCAAATGTCTGCCGTTTACCTATGGAGAAAGGAAGAAACGCTTCATGCCGGACAAATTTGCCATTACAGTCAAGGAACCGCTCTGGGCAGAAGATGGATGGGTCACTCCAGTACTTCTCATCAAAATGCACTGAGTACAAGTTAGTGATAACCATGGTTCCCTTGGGGATAGTGTAGCCACGCACCACCGCATCCTGAGACGTTGCGCGGAAGATGCCTAGTGGGACGACATTGCAAAAGCGCAGGACTTCATGCAGCACTGCCTCCACATACGGCATCCTCTGCTTGTCTTCAAGAGCAGGTGGTCTGCCATTCAGGATGCAATCGATCTCCATTTGGACCTTTTCTGCACGGAAAAAACATAATGTGATTAGTGCAATGACATTAAAATGATGTAAACCGGGAAAAAAACTGCATAGGCACCAACCTTGTATCCTGGGATACAGAGCCATGTAGAGCATAGCCCAGCGCAGGCAATTTGTGGTAGTCTCTGTGCCTGCAATGATGAGTTCTCCAACAGAGAAAATGAGATTATCTTGAGAGAAAGATGTAGCTTTATCGGTGGCGCTCTGCTCCATTTCGTCCAAGTAGGCATCGATGTAATGCTGGGGCGACTGGGGCACCCTATCCTGCGAGAAGCGCTTAATGATTTGCAGAAGGAAATCATAGACCTCGTTGGCATTGCGGAAGAGCTTTTGGTGCTTCCCAAAGGGCACGTACTCCATCCAGGGGAAGGCGTTGTACAGGAAAGCCCAGCCGCTGGCTGCCAGCTCCACATTCTCGCTGAAGATCTCAATCATGTGTTGAAAATCGCCATCGTCGTAGGTGAAACGTTGCCCGAAGATAATGAGGTTGGTGATGTTGGAGACAGCATTGGTCACGAGATGCTTTGGGTTAAAGGGCTTCCCCTGATGCTGGTCAATGGCGTCGAGAAAAAACAGGCACTCTTCAGAAATCCTCCCAAACATTCGCTGACCGCTGCCGAAGTAGCGGAAGCAGTTCATGGCCAGCTTGTGGTGTTCACTCCAGCCTCGACCGTATTTGCAGTTCAGAAGGCCTAGACAGAGAACAAACAATGCTGAGAGAGGTCGGTTTAAACAGTGAAACAAAGAAAGTTTATCTAATGATAAACTTTTCTACATGTTTAACTGGAGATTATTAGCCAAACGGTACGAGTCTATAAGAACTGCGATACTGATAATGTGATAACCTCATGTGTGACTGTCCTCTGTTCTCTAGCTATTGCCCCAACTCTGACATACATTACCATGCCAGAGCCTTTTCTCTGAATCACCCAGATAGTTAAAGCAATAGAACATTTGGTAACACTCCATTTTAAGGTGTCCTTGTTACATGTATGTACTACTAAAATAACTCTTAATTAAGCATAATTACATGCAAGTAACCCTAGGCCAAACCATAAGCATATACATAAACTACATAATTAATTAATATTACTCTGTACCTAAATGTATAATTACACTGTAGCAAGGACACCTTAAAATAAAGTGTAACTCAACATTTTATAATGAATGTTAAGCCCCATGAAACTAGTCCATATGCTTTGCGTTGCACAAATCGAAAGTTATACCTTTACTGAAGTTTTATGGTGCGCTTTTTTTTTGAGGTGGGGGGATTCCATGAAAAACTACATTTAGGCTTTGAAGTAAATGAGAGGAAAGAAAAAAACCTTTCCTTTTTGGGTGAACTATTCCCTTAATCCTTTAGATCTTTTTGTAGTGATCTGATTCTAAAATAAATGATTCTATAAGGAACCACTTACCTCCCATTTTCGTCATCTTCTGAAATAAAGGGAGGGATGGACGATCTGCAAAAACCTCACTTTGGTGATATAGGCACTCTTTAATGGCATCATAACCATTCAGAATAACAGTCGAGATTCCTCCCAGGTCTAGACTGAAAATCTGGATAATAAAATGGCAATATTCATTAATCCACTCCCCTGCCAAACATATTTCTACTAATGAAGGAGTATAATTAGAAGGCTACATTCACTCTCATGGATACAGTGAGGAAATGAATTAAGCATGCTGACTCAGCATGTCTTGGCCATTCTGCAAAACTGAGTGCTGCGGCACGCTGCCAAAAACGCAAATGCCAAAGACTCTTTTGTTCCCAGTCGACACTTCACTTGTACTGCGTCTGGTAAGATGCTATGGGAAAAACTCATTTTTTCCTCCTAACTGAAGCCTTATTCAATCACGCAGTGAAACTGTATGACCATTTGGTTCGTGCAGTGCTATAAAAACGAACCAATTGGTTGATCTTAGTGCTGCGCAAACCAATGGCTGAAGCTCCTGCCGAAGCTCGCCTGAGGGGGCGGGGTCATGGGTATATAAGCGGCCGCCTTGCCACAGGATTCAGATTTCTTCTCCTTCAGCGACGAAGCACCTTGCTGGTCCTGGCTAGAAGCCTACGCAGTCTAGAAAGCACCTAGCAGCTAGAAGATTGTCCTGCTGCATCTGGCGAACAGCAGATGCAGTACGAGTGAAGTGTCGACAGGGAACGAATAGGTAACTTCCGTAACCCAGGTTTCCTGAGACACGGAAAAAGTACTGCGCTCTATGCCGCGCTAGTGTTCATCGTAAGTAACCTGAATCCTGTGGCGAGGCGGCCGTTTATATACCCGCGGCCCCGCCCCCTCAGGCGAACTTTGGCGGGAGCTCCGGCCATTAGTTTGTGCAGCACCACAACCAACCGATTGGTTCATTTTTATAGCACTGCACGAACCAATGGCCGTGGAGTTTCACTGTGTGATTGAATAAGGCTTCAGTTAGGAGGAAAACATTTTTTTTTTTTACATAGCGTCTTAGCAGACGCAGTACTCGTTTCCATGTCTCAGGAAACCTGGGTTACAGAAGTAAGCTATTTGTTCTTTTCAAGCACTCCAGCTACACTTCTGAGACATCAAGAGGGGATTCACTAACACAAAACAGTCAGCTGTGAGCTGCATGAGAGACTTCAGCAGTGAATAACTGGTGAACTTTGGTTTTAGTGGACTAATATAATATAATAATAATTAATAATTAATTAAATAAAGTGTCTTTAACTACTTTGTACTAATATTTAAATTACTCACGTTACAATGCTTATATTAAATGTTTTAGCCTACTTTGAAAATAGCACAACAAGTAGTCTATATTATTATTAATATTATAAATTAATGTTCTCATGGTAAGTTAACAGCTGATAGTATAAACTACCAGTCAAACGTTTTTAACAGGAAGCTTTTTAATGTTTTTTTTTTTTTTTTCTCTTCTGCTGGCCAAGCCTAAATTATTTGGATCCAAAATTACGGTGGCCAAGAGAACTCAACACGCTGCAAACTTAAGAGAACACATGCAAACACAAAAAAAAAACACATGCAAACAAAGAAAAAAACATGCAAACTGCAAATTCTCACAGCGCAACCAAAGAGGCACTGCAAACACACGAACGGGCTTCAAACAGCACGTACCACAACAAATGTTTCAGGGGGACATCAAAAAGTGACGAACCTATCTGGGACCTGATTATTTGTTCCGTGGCTTTTGGTCAGAGCAGAGATGTCGCTGAACTAAAAGTTTTTTTGTGTGTTTATTTTAACAACCTGATCATACACACATATCGAATTACACACTTAATTGTGAAAAATTATTTTAATGCTATGTTATTTTAATATATGTTATAAATTATTTTAGTGCTATACCCATCTGGGTTCGTCACTTTTTGAAGTCCCCCTGAAACATTTCCCTTGTAGTCTTGCTTTTTTTCTGTGTTTGCAGCTCCTGTGTTGTTGTTTTTTTTGCATGTGGTTTCTTAAGTTTGCAGTGCGTTGAGCTCTCTCGGCCACTGTAAAAAATACAGCAAAAGCATTATTGTGAATATATTTTAAAATGAGATTTATTCCTGTGAACAAACATTAAAAATCTCACTTTTCAAAAACTTCTGACTGGTAGAGTCTGTAGCCTGCTTATGTGTTTTTGCAGCGTCTCAGAAATGAAATCTCCGGTTAGGGATTCAACTACAGACAACTTCCACTGTGGACAACTTCACTCATTTCAAGGCAAGTTGAAAGATGCAATACGCTTTACAGAATAATTATCATGTGGTGGCTTAAACTCGATTTCTAAACAGTAAAACCAAACAAGTGACAACAAAAAATTATAAGCAAAAACGTAAAGTTAAAACCAGAGTTTGTCCCTATATTAACCCATGTGTGTAAGTAAAGAAGAGAAAGTGAGCACTGAGAGTGAAGTGTCATCCGTACCTGTCCGTGGATATCACTCTGCCTTTTCATGTAGACGTGTGGCTCTGTGGCTAGGGACAGAATATTCCCTATCATGGGTAAAGGTGTCGGTCCAGGAGGAAACCCTCGGGGTCTCCGCTGCTTTACGAGCTGGCGAACTAACAGCAAAATGAAGAGTGTAAAGAACAAACTGCCCAGACATATGAGCGTTTGCTCCAAAGAAACAGAGAACAGAGATGTCAACCGATTGATCGATACCATCTTAGATGCAAACGCTTCTGAATAATCTGTGCTTTCTGAAAAAGTTTCTTGCGCTCCGTTCTCTGTCAGTGTATTTGGAGATCATCCCCACCTCTTAAAGGCTAAGATTGGCTGGCGGAAAGAGCGCTTTGGATTAACTTCCATTGTGTTTGATTAAACGGTGGCCAGAACTATTGATCGCGAGAATTCAGACCATTAGGGTCACAGCTTCATTTCCAAGCGTGTTCTTCTTTGTAACTTGCAACATACACGTGGCCACGCCCACCCATACAAATAAAAAAAGGACTTTGCAGTGGAAACCTTTTCTTTGAACTAATGTTTGACTCATCGAATCTTTTTTTTGAATTGCCTCTCACAAAAATTAATCGTTCACTGATTCAGTCTCTTTGGTTACATCGTTGCTCCACTAGGTGGGGACACGCGAGAGTCTATGTAATGACTGAATCATTTTCTGATTCATTAATTAAACAACACTCTAAAACACCAGCCATGTCTGCAAAAAACAAATGCACTGGTTACAAATACACTTAAAACCCCCAGAAAAAAAATATTAATTCTCTCCTCAAGAATTGCAACACAGTACGAACTGTAGTATAAATACAATATTTGCTTAAGTAAATTAAGAAGATTAACGTATGTAATTTTTTTACGCATTCATAGTAGCAAACAAACAGCCTCCTTGAGGGCGTATCCGTTCAGAAGTTCCAACCAATGAGATGTTCCTTCATAAACCGTACTAGAATGCTATTTGTTCGTGCTACAATCAATCATTGACTGCTACTGCTACAAGTCAAGAAAACTAAAGTATATATTACATATTTAGATTTTTGAAATCAGTCACTTGCCTCAAAAAGTAGAGACATGATTAGACATGATTCAGGGACGCAAATATGAAAGATAGCTTATATTTAAAACAATAACTCATTCGCTCACGAAGAGAACATCACCAATTTTAAGGTATCCGCGTTACTATACATAATGTGAGTTTTACTGAAGTTCCGAAGAATTCGACATTTTACACAGAGTTACATATTTCATAGTGGTAAATTTAAAATAAATTTGTAAAAGGACCCCCGGGCCAGAACATTTCTTTTGTCAATAGTCCAGCAGTCCCCTTCCACGTGAGAAAAAGAGACATTGTGTTTTGCAAACGAAGTAAAACCAGTTTTGGCACTGTAAGATTTGTGCTACAAACTTTGACCTTATGGTTTGAAACTCCCCTCCAGTCATGTCAGCATTTTCTTCTGCTATTTTAACCCAGCAGTGACCTGCAAGTTCTCAGCGCATTTATCAAGTCATCACAGGCATGTAAAATAGCACACAGTTTAATTTATAAGCACATATTACAGATACTGTGATCACTTACATTATCTGTAAGGTGATGTCTGTGTATTTAATTATCTAAACAAAAGCATTATGCAGCTGCACCATGTATAATGCAAGCAAGCATAAACATATAAAGGGTTTGATGATATTATCAAGCACTAGCCTCTTCAGTATCATTCATATTTAACACACAGTAGTTTGTCATAAATATTGTAATGTATTACTCATATTTAATTAGAAATTGTTTTCTTATTAATACAGAACCAACAGTGAATTCAAGACAGTGCCTTAATCACTAAATAAAATAACAAACAACAAAAAATATATAAATAAATAAATAGTCTTATGTATGTTATCAATGAAAAGCACCTCAGCAAAAAGTGAGCAGTGCCTTCAGAGTGACATAAACCTTTTATCTTAATTGCAACCACTAAAAATTGCATGAGCTGATATTTATAAACTGTTTTGTGGGAAAGGCTGTCTTGAGAACATAATAGGTTTGAAGAGGAAAAACAAAGTAAAGTTTTTGCATGACAGTAATCAAACCAACCTCTGCATATTTTTACATGATGTGTAAATGAAGTACCAGAGTGTTAACTCTAGTAATCACATATTAATTTGATCATAAATCATCCAGTTTTTTTTTCAGCAGAAATGTGATTTTCCACATTGATGATGCTCCATTCCGTAATATCTTGGGCCTTATTATCTATGAAGATTTCTACTGATCCATTCCATCGGTGAGGAGAGATAAATCCGGCAGGTCTCAGAGGATTCTGTTCAAAGACTGCAGTGTTTGTGATATATAATGAGGACATCTAGAACATTCAATATATCCTCCCATAAGAAACACATCTTATTATGGATTTGCTATAGCACAGGGAAAACTCAGTCAACATAGATTAATCAATAAAGGAAAGTGAGACCTCATGGCAGCAGCAGCACATTACGAAAAGAAATCCTTTGCTGTGATTTTAGCAAAAGACGAAGCCGGAAATGTAATTCGTAATGGAGGACAGCATGAATCAGAAATAGCTTTTCCTGTATAGTGCATAGTGCCGTAGTGTTGCACAAGCAGTAAGCCGTTTTGAATGGGTCTAGCTCATACCCATCAGAGGTGTCTCAGTCATTTTTTTTGTTAGTCCTTGGTGACTTGGTGGCGTGCCAATCCCAGTCAGATGATGCCGTTGGTTGTTAATGTAGTCCAAATAAAAGGATGGTGTGTGATCAGTAAAGCACACAGACGAGATTATGATGAACTAACTCACTCAAGAGGGGTGATTAATGAGCAGCACCGAGTGATTAAATCTCATTTCCTTAATGTCTAAGGATGAACTGTGCTGGCTCCTCGCTGACCATTTAGTGCTACTCTTTGTCTCAGGGAGGGTTATGGATTGTGTTTAGTTTTCCTCTCAGAGTCATTACAAATCACACTTAATCCCTGTTTGTTTCCATCTGCAGGTGTTTAAACAGCCGTGCAGTCCAGAAAAGCTCTGTCGGATGTCTTCTGCACCAGGATAACAGAGATGCCGTTCCTCAGATGAACTCACAAAGCTTGTCACAGACGAATGACGCCCATGAACAAATGTAATCCAAAAGGACACCATCTGCCTCGAAACGAAATGATTATCTGTCTTTTGAAATAACTTACAGAAGGTTGGGTGGAGTGAGTGATGTTAAAGCATGACCAAATTTGAAAGGTTACAGTATCGACTTTAAAGTTTCATGCACGAAAGGAAAACTTGCCGGCTTATTTTGTTTGCTTACTCGCTGATCTATGGACATGGTAAGTCTCAGCAAAGTGTTCCTCTAGCGGAAATGACCCTTCATTAGTCAGGAGGAGTTCATCACGCGTGCAAGTGTAGCTTGCGTCCGTAGCGGGGGTCCCTGGTCCTGTCACGTCGCCCAGATTTACTGATTCCGTCATTGGCGAGGCTTTGGGTTCGATAGCACTAAAAGGCTCATCCAGACTAATGGGGTTCCTATGTGACGCAAACACTGTCTCTTAGTGGAAATGGTTTATTAGGCCTTCGCCAATAAAGACGAGGAGTCAGATGATGCCTCAAGACAAAGAGTTCTGTAATTGGGACTGAGATAGAAGGCTTGTTATGGTCGTAACCTCTTTGATTCTGACAAAGGGTCACATCCCTACGGAAACCCAAATAAGGACAAGAGCAATGTTGCAATTGATCACACACATTATTACAGGATACAAAGTAAAAGGGTATTTGAGTTTGTTTTCTGCCATCAGCATTTGTCTTGCACGCAATTTCAGATGGATTTACCGAAATGTCACAAATAAGCCTTGTGTCTTTTTCTCACTGTTGTTTAAGTAAGTAGCCACATCAATTGTGTATGTATGTGCTTCACTCAAGGATTTATAAAGTTATAATTTGAAAAGAAATTCGATGAAAACACTAAGCAGAAAAATAAGTATCATGGAAACTCTGTCATATCATATACGTACGCAGAGACAAGATGACAGACGGATGGATCACAATCAACAGTTTTGTATAAGGCTGGCACTAAGAATTTTCACAACGGAAAAACAGATCATAGACTTTCTTTAAATAGTTTACTTACAATTTTTTTCCAAACGATATTGAATTTTGCTGATCACTGGTAAATTTTTGTGAATGGAGCAGTTTGTGATTGAAGGATGACGTCATTGGTGTGACACACTCTTTATCATTTTTTTCCAGAAGCCAGAGGACACTCTGATTGGCTGGATGAGGGAGCAGTGAGCTCTGGTTGGCTGTCGGAGAATCATTAAACACCCACACTGTCAATAGTGAGACCCACATGGTGGGTATATAGGCAGGTGTATTGTAGCTTAATGCAACAGTCTCAAAATTTCATCAAGTTGAAATATCCCCTCTATTTTGGGAAAACTCTTTTCTATATCCATTGCACGAAGCGAACATCTCAAGGTAAGTAACAACTATTTATATCTTGACACATACTATATGTGCAATGCTTTTTATAATTCTCAATATACTGTACTATAGATGTGCGTAAATAAACTAAATAAAATGTTAGAGAGGCTTAATGGTATATACATTACTCTTCGGCACAGAAACGCATGTTTGATTAATTTTTTCAAGGAGAACTGGACGGCTCCTTAGACCTGGCTGTGGGTGCAGGGACAGCAGCTCATTACACTAATGCACAGGGTCCCGCTGGAAGGGAAATCACAAGACTAATATCTTTAATGCTGCAGTTATAGCATAGCGCCTGACAGTAGGAGACGTCTGCACCAACCACAAAAAGCTCAGACAACGGGAGCAGACTTCAAATATTATTTCAGTTTTTAAGCTCATCGGTTGGTGTGCCAGTGACATTGAAAAGCAGGAGAGAGTTTGAGGGGAATAAAAACTGATAGGAAAATGCATTTTCGACTTTTCAGAAGTAATGGTTCGACCAAATTTGTTTCCTGTCTGTTCTGAAACTATCTAATGATGAATGTATTACCACAGGGGACCATGGTTATGTTGAAGATCTCCGCTTTCCTTGTTGCCTACGCTCTGATTATTTGCCAGATGTACAGCTCTAATGCAGCTCCTGCCAGGTGAGCTTTCATAATAATTACATTGTCATGCTGATAAATTCTCAAAGGGCAGTGTGTTTTCCTGTGATAATTCCTTAAATTAGCTACAAATATCTGTAAGTGAAATTGGTGCTTTGGGAAAGTCGTTCAGACGGAGACAAGAGAGCATATGTTTTCATTAGAGGTTGCGGCATCATGGACTATCAGTCTTCTGATTACATCAGATGAATCCCGGCCAAACCCACTCTGCTTA
This sequence comes from Enteromius trimaculatus, assembly GCA_032361065.1. Classification (NCBI taxonomy): domain Eukaryota; kingdom Metazoa; phylum Chordata; class Actinopteri; order Cypriniformes; family Cyprinidae; genus Enteromius; species Enteromius trimaculatus. The sequence continues at coordinate 8,564,900 of JAUMHP010000052.1, read as the reverse complement.
CGACAGTATTGATCGGGTGATAAATCTTAACTTGGCAACTGGACAGCTTTTAAGTGCCATACTCTTGCAGATTGTTTTGATTATGTTTAGGATTTGATGTAGCAAGCAAAAAGTGCTTTTATCATGCAAAAAAAGGATCCGTTTGCATAGCCCTCTAAAGACATGATAATCGTTGCACTGCAGGCCTGCACTGGAATCATCACCAGATCGAACTACGCTTACCGACTACGAAGCGAGAAGATTGCTGCACGCAATCGTCAAAGAATTCATGCAGATGACCGCGGAGGACATGGAGCAACAGGCAACTGAGGAAAACAGGTACAAATTCCATCGATCTGCTTCCCGACTCATTGCAAAGCACAATCTGTTGAATAATTTAGTGAGTGTGCACTGATTTGTTTCTCTCATATTTAAGAAAGTAAGACTGAAATTCTTCCAACATGAGAGCAATGCCTCCTTAATGTCAGGTGTACTTGTACTTGTTGTATATGACAGGTATGTGATACATTTCTGTACAGATATGGGGGTTCATTTTTCGATTAAAGCTGTCCTCTGCCAGTTTATTCTCTGCATGAAACTTTATTTACTCATTAGATTTACGAGAGATTGACTGTTTGTAAATGCCTGTTTGCTCTTAATGCATGTAAACGAGTATATCAAACGGCATGGACTGAAGCATGATCTGAAAACATAAGAGAAAATGCCTGCATGATATGCTCAAGTAAAGACATGAAAAGTGCAGCAGAAATGAATTAGTGAAGCATGATTTAAGACCATAATGACAACCCTGCGAGGGAGCATGTCAACATGCATCCTGTCATCATGTCTATTCTGTATGTGAATGCTCTTGCATGTTTACGTGTCTATGAGTTTCTCTGCATGTGGTCTGTTTCCTCACAGCTTGGGTAGACCCGTGTCCAAGCGCTGCTCCAGCCTCAGCACTTGCGTGCTGGGGAAACTGTCCCAGGAGCTGCACAAACTGCAGACATATCCACGCACCAATGTAGGAGCGGGTACGCCGGGCAAGAAGCGCAGCCTGGAAGAGAGTGATGTGTTGGCTGGATACGGAGAGGCGCTCAATCGTGTCTAATCGGCAGCGGCTGTAAACTCGTGCTTGGCCCTGATATGCGAGTGCATGTGGAAGTTTGCTTGCCTGATTGACTTGAAAGAACATTTTTTTCTACTTTCTTTGGCAGAGTAGCAAATCTCAGACAGACTCTGTTCCACTAATTTCATATAGTCACTGGATCTTTTTGGGTTATATAACTGATTCATGAAATCGGGGAGCTCTCATTGGTAGATAGGGCGTGTAACGATGAGCTTTTTTTAACCCACAGCAAAATTCCTGTCTTGTGTGATTTGACTCTGCTCTTGATCTAATAAAGATATTTTTAGAAGGAGATCTCTGTTTTGCTTGTTGATTAAAGCACAGAAATGAACAACTGTTTTTAATTTGATAAATTATAAGTAATCAGGCTTAAGTACCCATTTTAGGTAAGATATCACTGCTGCATTTCTTTTATTTTCTTGTTAAATATATAAAAATTTTGCACATTTCAAATTCTTAATTTTAATATATTGCTTATTTTCTTACTAATTAACATTTAAATTCCCAATATTTTCCTCCAGTGTTACAACACAGAAGAGAGCTTGTAACACGGCCACATGTGTGACCCATCGCCTGGCAGACTTCCTGAGCCGCTCGGGGGGGATTGGAAGCAGCAAATTTGTCCCCACCAATGTGGGCTCTCAGGCGTTCGGCAGACGAAGGAGGCTCAGTCAGGAGTAGTCAACTTTGTGAAATGGTATGTGAACAGTGTTCTGAACACTCTCGAGTCATCCCATTAATTTAAAGTGAACTACGATCAACATAATTCTGTCATGTTAGAGCGATATCAGAGTATACAAGTGTTCTTGTCACAAAATTATATAATTATGTGACAAACGACACAGTAAGGTGTCCAAAAGATAAAGACTATAATTTATAATTTACTAAATATCTGATATTGCACTCTTTACTATTTAAAATAACTAAAGCTGAATTGTATTTCTCATTATGCTCTTATTATATTCTAATATTTTCACAATAAGAAAAATGTGCGCATTTCTTGTTCTTTTATTCTAATATATAATTATTTTATTTCTCTTATATGCTTATATGCTTGTAATGCTGATATTAAATTTTTTATATGATTTTTGATGAACGCAAAAAAATAAGCATTTGTATAACTCCTGATACATTGCTGATGTCATATACAATTCTGATAACATCCTATAAATGACATATTTCGACAGGTCACCAGTCTACACGTCCACAGTTCTTCTTTGATTGCTGTCAATAAAAGAGAAAGCATCGTGTCCACATTATGACCCCTGGGAATGGAAACTTCTCACTTTCATCTGAATGGACTCCAGTTGATAGCACTGATCGTTTCCATCCAGCCAGACATTATAACTGCTCCTTTTTTTTGGCTCTTCCATGAAACAACATAAGTTAAAAAAAAAAAAAGGCAAAAGAAATGAGAAAACGGTGATCAGTTGCCCTCATTTTCCTACTCATTTGGATCTGAGGAAGAGCATTGCTTCATTCTTTCCTCTCAGCAGAGAGCACATTCAGTATGTACAGTCTGGTTTGGCCCATGTTCCTTTAATGTGTCTCAGCACATTACGGTATTTTGGGGATCATATTAAAGCAGTGCCTCATAAAAAGGCTTCCCTGAATATGGATGTGTCTTGTGCCTTGATGTAACACACTTTACATGCCGCTGTTGTACAGTATGTTTGAATTAAAGGAGGGAGGTTCTACAACTGAATTACAAATTGTAACAATTGTGAATTTGAGCAAGATTAAAATGTATTTTAGATACATAAGGTTTGGGGTACTTGATTTATTGATTGACTGGTTGTTTTAGTAATTGGTCTGCAATGCATAGTCATACACATGCCCCTTCATGTCATGTTCAATTTTGCATTTCTGACACAATAATCAGAAATAAATGATGACAACAAGGTTCAACATTATTCTGCAGTTGTTCTGAATGCCCATTAAACAGGTCACAATGGAGCGCTGAAATAGACGTCAAATTAAGTCTGGTTTGTAAATCAACTGAATAATTTATTATGCATGAAAACATAATATCCGACTGGAAACTTATTTCTACATCTGAATAATTGTAGCGCTGCCTGTTCTAGGAGTCTTCGCATCACTGCATTGTGTTTTGTAACCCCAAAGACGCACTTTATTTGTTCTTATTGGGTCCTCTGTGCATATTACAGTGACAGCAGTTATTCTGCATAAAGCCTTTAGGGAGGCATTTGTCATGATTGTGTTTTTCAGTGGCTAATTGTCATGCTGGTCTCCCGGCAGTGGCCACCCATGGGAACTTGTTTACAGTCAAATCAGTTTCCCAAAATACAAGTAAAATCACCTTTTTTGGTGTGATTCAAAGAGCATCCAGAGACCAGTTATACCGCATCAGGGTGACGCCACTGAGGTCTTATGAAACACATCTCGTAAGCAAGAGTGACGTGTTTACAAACGAAATCTTACGTACAGACCTACAGCGTCTTACGCTTTAATATATGTCATCATTTAACCAATTACATTTGCTACGCATCTAAATGAGAATAAAAGAGCACAGTGTAAATGATTCATTTTCATTCATATAATCTCATAAACGGGGCTCGTTCTAATCACTAAAACCACTCATCCAAGTTTCCCATCACAACCTTCTCAACAATCCTGACGGCAAGTGCTTTCTTGTGTCCTCACACAGTTCAAATGGATCCCATCCAGTTAGATGCTTTGTTAATTAACCTCTAAGCCCTCATAGTAGTAGTGAGTCATTTCATATTGCAGTGGCTCTGCTGCCCGGCCCATTCCTCTCAGCTAATAAGGAGAGATTGTAAGTTCTCGTTGCCTGTCTGAGAGCCAGCCAGTCAATTAATCTTTATCTGCAAACTTTTACATTACTCCCATCACTGGACAAATTTCATCGTAATTACTTTCACAGAGCAAACAAAAGAGGAAACGCAACAATTGCAAAAGTAAATGCTCCTGGCATTGAATTTGATGTATTCTTTTTAATGCTTTAAGTGACAGTCTTTTATCAGCAATTGAAACAGATGGACAGTTAGTTTTGGTACCTTTAAGAAAACGATAATAATAAAATAGCTTTGCAGGTGTTGCATGCATAATTGAGTACGGAAGTGCGGTGATGAAGTAAATGGATTACAAGCCTTTGGCACTGTACATCCAACTTAAAAGAAATGACTGATCTAAATGAAATACATCAACACATGGAGCTAAATAAAGCAGCTAGTGTTTTAGTGTCTGCGTGGCAGTCAGCCAGTCATTTCACCTATGACAAATACGGTTTAAACATGCCAACTAAAATGCTAAGCAGTCTAAAAATAAAGAACTACATTTCTAGAACGAAGCAACAAATTATCCTTCACCATCAACTAGCCTGTTAATTACCGTGAAATAGTATCTATCAGAACAATTCAACGTTTAAACGCGAGCTCCTTAAACAACATTAACATATTGTACACTGAATAAACTATTTGCACTATTTGAAAGAAATGCCAAGTGACATTGAATTACTGTAAATGTATAATTTTGAAGTAGTTTTTTTCTTGTAAAATGTACTCCAGTAATCTTGGATTTTTTTTTTTTTTTGCGTGTGTGTGTGTATAACAACATGATTCTTATATAATTTCATTATTTTTGAGGATCCTTACATTAGGGTTCTGCATAGGTGATCTCAGTTGAATAGTTTTCATTATGGAGAGCTGTAGGGGCGGTTCTGTTTGTTGTCACTACTGGATGCGCCTTACTGTAAAAAGCAATTGCTCTGATTGAAAGCAAAGTGACGCACATCCGCTAATGAGATCAATGGCAGAATATAAAAACATGATATTTACCAAGACTCTCACACTGAGTGGAGCCCGAAAAGCCTAAAAAAAAAAAAAAAATCAATTCTTTCCACATCACTCTCCTGTGGACTTTGTTTATGGAAAATGAAATGGCCATTTTGGCCCCAAACCAGGTAAAAGATGTTTGTCTGCATTCTCATAAGAGATCCTATTCTGCTGTGATCGAACAATACGAATTAATAGCCTGCTTTAAAATTAATAATCTGTTTCTTCAACTAGGATGTTCTGATATCTTTGCACCTGTGCTGTGATGCTAAATGTTTGTTGTATTCTGTGTGGCTCAAAAACAACTGTAAGCTACTCACATTAGTTTTTTTTTCTCATTAATTAATTGCATTTGCTTATGTATTTTAATGAAGATGATGATGAGTTGAACTGGATAGCAAAGTTAAAAAGCTGTAAATGTTTATTATAACACAATATTACCTAATTCCATCATATTTTACAGAATTTTACATATCATACCTCCATTCACGTCAGCCCATATTTTGAACTTCTGTCAAATGTTAGGAACAGAAATGAATAGGATTTACACAGATGAGCACAAACTGAATTTATAAATGAGACATAAAAATATTCGGTTATATGAACCAGTCTGCACATTGTTGCATTTTGTGGTTAAAAACGACATGAAATCGGTGAACTGAGGCCTATTTTATTCCTTGTCGAAAACAGTTTGCATTCGATTATCAATAATCCGTGAAATTGAGGTTACATTGAGATGAATGAGCAAAGCGTAAGCCGTGGTCATAATTTGCTTGTGAGGGAGGAAAGCGTCTAATCAAAACCGTAATCTCTTATCAAAATTTCAATATTAATGATCCGTTCTTGCTGTAAAACTACTCAGGCTAGAGAGATAAATCCTGTACTGTTCATTTTCAAAGACATCAGCTGAAATTGCTCAGAAGGGAGAAGGAATTGTTTAACCATTGTGTGTGTAAAGCCATCTAAATCATGTTTAGAATAAATACTTAAATTTATATACTTAAATACTTAAAACTTAGTTTTTTTTTAGTTTTTTTTATTTAAGTTTCATAGAACAGACGTGTTTGATTTCCACCAAAAATTTATTGCAACTGCACAAAGGTCAGGAGGTCATTTTTTTAAACCTTTTTATTTCTTGATTTTTTCTGTTCTATTATTTCTGTTGCATTTTAATAAGCTCACTTTAATTACATCCACAGAACATTTGTCAATTTAGTTTTGGAACAATCAGGTACTCTTTTGTGAAGATTAAATGTGCAGAAATCGTTTTTTTATGCAGGTTAACAAGAAAGATGCTCGGAAATAAAAGTTTTTATGGCAGCGGGGAGTTCTAACTAACCTCTTTAACTAGTTTCATCGACTGGCCTCTAGGTCAGACGACTCTTTAGTCAATAAGCTAAGCATTCACATACCTTTTCCATCCAGCACTGTAAATGTTCACATGGTATGTCCAATAAAGACATGAAAATATATTATTGATGTACAGTGACTGCATTTGTCAATCATTTAAGCACACTTTGTTCGCTGCTTGTTAACTCTGTTGAAGATCAGTTCAAAGTTTATAGGCAAGTTATGCAGAAATCCCTTCAAAGGGCTCACATACTTTTCCCAACCGCTAATAATACAAAGAAGGGATGAATCCATAGTGCCTTCACATTTCTGTACAAAACTGCAGTCACTTTGTGGACAACAAGGCACTTTATCTGATATGGGCCTGAAGACTCACAAGCCATTAGCTCAACAGTATTTCCACTATATATTTGATAAGCGTCTTCCAGGGTCGTCATTTACGCCATACATCCATCCCAAGATCAATAGTGTGCACTTGCATTAGAGACACATGTAGAACCAAGTGAACTGACCATATGGGAGCAGGCATAAAGAGCAGCCCACATTGTCAGATCAATAACGAATATCTTTTAAAGCATTATGCTTCTCTGAGCATGATTCACACTACATTTAAGAGGACAGAAAATGTCAATGACTTTCAAAAGTAAAAAAAAAAATCATAAAATTTGACCCAATAAATGACAGGTGGTTTTGTACCTATCTCTTCTGTCAGGTTGCCATGGTAGAGTACAATGGCTAAGAAAATAGAGAGAGAAAGAGAGAAAGAGAGAGAGAGAGAGAGAGAGAGAGAGAGAATGACAGAGAAACCATGACCACAACTGCTGTTAGGCTGGTAAAAGACAAAAATGCTAAATTCATTTAACATGAATAAATATGGTGTAAAGTGTGCCCACACTAATTGATCAAATAGTGTAGATTTAGATTTGAATGTGCCTGACACAAAGCATAACACAGACTCAGAGTCCAAGTAAAGCTTGAAAAATTATGAAATGCCCAACAAAATTAAATAAATATAATTTAAAAAAGTAGCTTAAATGTTACTAAAATGTTTTGATATGTCAAAAGATTATTTGTACACATCACAAATGCAATATATCTTCTAGAGTCCGGTAAATCTGAAAGAAAATCAATAGACAGACAGCACACTTAACGTTGATTTAATTTTGTTTCCTTTTTTAACCAGCCATTTACTGCACGCTCATGCAGCACAACTAAAATGCTAATTAAAAAAAGTTTTAAGTTTACTATAATGATTAAATTAAATAAATATCATTAAATAATAATAAAAAAATATATTATTTCTGTTTTTATTAGTCTTTTTTTGTAAGACTGTTTAAAAAACTTAAAACTTAAGTTTTCCCCTTACTTTTTGTACAACACCGCCACCGTGCGGATAAACCAGGATTTACAGATTCTTATTCAATTACAGCAGAGGGCGCAACACACTGCACCGTCATCATCGCAGCATCAGTACTGGAACAGCAGCAATTTACAGAAACACATAGGCCTATTCATATTTAAAGCGAGAGAAGAAAACTAACAGGAAATCGAGATATTACATATTATCGATGTTATATAACGTGTGCATGAATTTAGATATTAATCAACTTTGTTTTTTTTTTATGTTAGATTAGATAAAGTTGCCCCATATGTTTCACATGTTGGTTTCATACGTTTTTTTCCCTCTCAAAATTGCCTAATTTTAATTTAAAATTAAAAACTCAAAGGTGTTATTTAGGTATAGGTTTTATTTAATCTTAATTAAAAAAAACCTGCACATTTTCTTTGATTATTTTCTATGCGGGAAAAAAGGAACAATACCAACAGTTGATACATAAACCTTGCTGGTGATGCAAAATATTTCCTCTAGATGGTAGTAAAGATCTATTTTAATGCTAGAAAAAATAATTTTAGTAATACCGCATTTGTTCTTCACTCTGCCTGGAGTGATGGTAAGATGGTATTTCTACAAATATTGATCTTAATCTAGCAGTAGTTCACTACTGCATTTTAGGATAATCCTCTACTGAAAACTGACTTGTCCTTCAAGAGTTAACTTTTAATTTTTTTTTTTTTCTCTACAGTTCTGCAAATGTTTTTCCTTGTATATTTTCATGGTGAAACATGGGTCAGAAAAAAACTATACTGTATCAACATTGTATTAATGCGGTAAATATTCAGCTCATGGCTTATGTAATGAAGTTCAATATGTTTATTGCTTTATGACTGAAGTACCTGAATAATAGGACCTGGAGGCCCACCTAAAGAAGCTCTCCTTATGTTCCTAAAGAAGTCCTGTCTCTGTATGAAATAGTTTCAAGCATCACTGATGTCTGCTTTGATAATGAGCTGATTGTGCTGCTTTGACCAGTGGTCTGTGAGAGCAAGTGTCTTGTAATCAGATCTATATTAAGGCAGAGTTGAGATTTCTGATAGGGCCTTGCACAAGGGCTAATGTTGACATAGCTCACTGATCATACAAGTGGACAGGCTCTCGAGATGAGGCTAAAATTGACTATGAAATGAATACGTATTTGATCAGAGAGAAAATCGTGTTACTTGGGCTCAAAGAAAAGTTTGCAGTAGCCTACCAAAATGTTACAGCAGTTCTTGTTGAAGATCATTAGTGACGAGTCCTGCCTGACTCACCTTCCCTCAGCCTACGATACACCAAAGAGCTGAAAGATCACATGCACTCAGTATTGTCTTCCAGCCACACTTTTAACATCAAACCCCCACTGTCTCTGGAGAGACAGGGGCAGCATTACATGAAGAGCAATCAAACTAGCTGCTCTCGTCTGACACGGCTAACTAGCACCAGGGGCTAGCAGAGCCACCTCAACCTGCTACAGCAGGAATTTCAACCCCTCTCCACACTGTCACCAAAGACACAGAGCCACGTTTGTATACCCTCTCACAAAGCTTTACTTGTTCTAACAACTGTAGGTCCAATCAACGCTATAGGACATGTTTAAGGAAAAGGTGGCTGTGGGCTCTGGTTTGAACAGTATTAGTCTATGTGATCGGCGGGCATGGAGTTTACTCAGAACACCTGTGCAGGAATACAAACAACACAGCACTGTCATAAGGATGTGATCACTTGCATGTTTATATCATTTGAATTCATATACATTTATTTATTTTACACAAATACATTTCTATAAATACATGTAATTTATAATTAATTTATAATATGAATGCTATGTGATAACGTGAAAATTAAGATCAAATGTATAATATGTATATGTATAATTGCATGTTTTAATTATAAGTTATGAGTTTATAATGTTAATTGAATACATTTAATGGTAAAGGTCCAAAATTCTCATCTGAAATTTTAGCATGTTAAAAATAAGTATGACCTCATGTTGTGTCAATCATGTTTGCACACTGTGTCTGGAAACCCTTCTGTGCCATAAGCAAATTCAGATCCGGTTCAATTTCTGCATTTTTACATCCGTAGTAAGCATTTTGATAGGAAAGGATGTTGAATATGAAAAAAAAAAAACGTCTCTAGGTTATGAATATAACCCTAGTTCCTTGAAGGAACGAGACGCTGCGTCGACGAGACGCTATGGGAAC
>JAUMHP010000052.1:8507286-8554945 GCA_032361065.1 Enteromius trimaculatus | reverse complement strand
AAACAGCGACTGAGTGGTGAGGTGGTCTAGGGCACCGGATTTGAGCAAGCACTTGCAAAGCATAGCCACACCAGGTGAAAGCATCTATCCGACCCGTTGTAATGCTACTGAAAATGTAGCCACAGCTCCGCCTTGGCGGCAGCGTGGGGCTTCAAAAAGAAAGCAAGTACTGCCCTGTACTGGCGGGGAATCGAACTCAGGTCTCCCACACGGGAGGCGAGAACTCTACCACAATCTCATAGATTTTAACACCATTTAGCTCCTCAGAACGAAATGCAGTGAAAAAAGTTGACCATTGAGTTCCTCAGAACCGAATGGAATGAGATGTGCAGCTATTTAGTTTCTCAAAACAAAATAGCTCTGCATTCAGTTCCTCAGAACTAAATGCAGTGACCACCATCTAGATCCTCTGACCATTTAATTCCTCAGAACCAAACAGAAGGAGAATCCCAGCTATTTAGTTCCAGAACCAGACAGCTCTGCATTCAGTTCCTCAGAACCAAATGCAGTGACCACGGTCTAAATCCTCCAACCATTTAATTCCTCAGAACCAAATGGAATGAGAATCCCAGCTATTCAGTTCCTCAGAACCAGACAGCTCTGCATTCAGTTCCTCAGAACCAAACGCAGTGACCACCATTTAAATCCCCCAACCACTTAATTCCTGGGAATCAGATGGAGAGAAATTTCCAGCTATTTAGCTCCTCAGAACCAAATGGCCGTTACGTGCACGTTGTCTCGGCAACGCGCGCTGGTAGTACGCACAAGCCTTTTTCTCCCCTCGAGAAAAACGTCATATCAGCGGATAGCTCTCACACAAGAGGGGGAAGTACAGCTCGCGGGCTTCCAAACCTCGAGTGACAGTGCGCTAGATCTAGGGAATGCAAGGTGGAGATAGGGTTTGAGCCCGTCACCAACCTGTCCCAGATCCAGATGCAGAACTCGCGATCTCAAACGCCGCCGCCTCAGCAGCAGCGGGAGAGAACCGCGAGCTCGCATGCCCAGACGCACTCCTCGGAGCGTGTCTGGCGAGAGCGGAGCACAGAAACGCTATCAGCCCTCCTCGAGGACTGACGGCGCGAGCTCCGCTCCCCAGCTGCTTATAATGACATGATGAGCCCAGATGAGGATAGGGCTTGCCGTCCACATCAAATCCCCCAGCGCGATTCCCTGAACACCGCCACCGCATCCACCCCGGTGAACGCGGGTGCAGGAACATAAGAAACGCAAATGGAGGCTTTCTCCTCAAAGAGAGTCCTCCGGGAGCGAAGCATCTGACACACACAAAGCGCACCACTGAATGACAAAAAGCTGTTTGCTGGCCGGCATTCCATGTGCTCTTATGTTTCCTGGCCGGTGACGTCACCCACCATGACGTCCCAATTCACGATTGGCTGATTCAACACACTATTCAGAGCTGTCACGCTGAGGGCGTTCCCATAGCGTCTCGTCGACGCAGCTCGAGTTCCTGAAAAGGAACTGAATATTTTTGACTCAGTTCCCAAGGACACTTTATTTTAAGGACAAATTCACATTAACTAGTTGCTTACTAGTATGCAATTACTAGCATATTAGCTGTTTATTAGTACTTAAAAAGCACATATTAATGCCTTACTTTGCATGATCATATTAAATATGTAATCCTTACTTACTATTAATAAGCAGCAAATAAGGAGCTTCTTCAGGGGGAATTGTTATTTAATAGTGAAATAATTTTTTTTTTAAAAATCTATTTTGTAATCAAATTTATAATTTTTTGATGATCAACTGTTTTTTTTTTTATTTGAACTTATATATAATTGTGCGCAAATAGAAATGTTTCGTAGGACCTGATGATCAACTAATAATGGGGTTCATTCTGACATGCATTTTGATAAACTGACATTCACATTTTCCATGGCAGAATAAATGTCTCTCACCAGAGATGTCAAACTAGACCAATGACTAACTTTTCTGCGGAAAACGTCTTGATTTTCAAGATAATTTATGTTTTTATGTTTTCTAATCTCATGCCGTCAAGCTAACCCTCAAGGGAATATATTATCCTGAACGTATATGAAGAGCAGAGAGGGAGTGCAGAAAATACATCTCATCATTTACAAAAACAACACATCACTCAATCTTTGAGAGCAACAACTGCTCAACCGCTGGGCTCTCTCGGAACCATTTAGAGAAAAGAAGAAAATATGCATCTGTCAGGAAGCTCTGAAATGTAATTTCACATCCCAGCAGATGAAATGCCTCTTTGTGCCCCTGTTCTTCCTGCTGTCAGCAGGCTCTCACCACTTTCTACAGGTGCTGCTCGGCTCAAAGGGAACAATGCCGGTGTTTTTTGCTTAAGTATGAACAAAGCCTTTGTCTGGGGCTCTCAGAGGGAGGTCCAAAGGTCCATTGCGCGCTTTGAACTACCAGGTCAAAGACTTCACAGAACTGCAGGACCTGTATTGCTCCCGTGCCACAGCCAGTCACATTTGTCCTTTTGATTGTCATCTGTGTCTTTAAAGGCCCTGCAACTATAGGTCATTTGGGGTCTTTTATGTGGAGATACCAGATCTGACTCCGCTCTTTCGTCTTCTGCCCTTCAGGCTGGGAAGAGATGTCCACATGCTAGTACAGTTCCGCACCACTGCTTAAACAATTGGGATTCTATAAACACAGGGCTTTTTTATTTCAGGACGAGTTGTACTCATACATCGGTTAAGATCGGCCCGTAAAGCCTTTGTTCATAAAATATGTAAAGGCACCACACAGAATAGGAGAAAAAAACACAGGTTTCTTTTGATGTGCGCTCCTTTAGTTGTGCGTGTCTTTATTGGAGTAGCCTGTGGATGTTTTAACCTTCTGTAAAACTCACCCCAGTGCCACTCTCTTTCTCTCTTTCCGTCTTCTCTGTGGTTCAGCGCCATGCTACGGTAATATTGAGAAAATGATCTTTATTTCATGAGGCCTTTTCTCTCATCTGTTTGACAGTGTGGTCGAGGGTGGATTTCTCTGTCCTGCAGCGTGGATGGAGTCTCTGTTCTTGTGTTCTTCTGCAGCTCTTTGTACAGGCTTGGTCACTGGGATTTTTTTTCTTCTTTTATGGAACACACAAGGAGGAAATCTGAAGAGCATAGTCTGCAATTTTAATTATATTTACAAGAAACGTGAGCTAAAGCTTTGAGGTTTCATAAAACTTATTGGCTCAAATCTCTTCAAGACCTTTACAAAAGTTTTGTGTGACTACAATTTAAGCCATTATCATACTTTTTTAGTAAATTTGTTGATTTGTCTCTGATCAGGTCACAGATGTGAACAGCTTTGTGATGGCCAGCGACATGGCCACACGGTAAAGACGGTACCCACACACATGAACATACCCTTTCTTTTTGGTTGTATATAGTTTGACTTCTTTATTGGTTAACTTAATCTTTGTTTATATCACACTTTTTATACTTCATAATAATCACAGACACAGATTTGGTCAATTTTTTTATTTCTAGTTTGTATTCATTTCTATACCATGAGTGACTAGTTTGGGTGCACACTTTCTAGTTATTGGTGGTATCATTTACTAACATCTATTTCTTTTGAGTTGAAGTTACCTATGGGTGGAGGACAGAGGTGGGTGCTGTCTAGGCACTGTGCTGTCTTCCAGGGTCGGGAATTATTATTATATGATTATTACTATGCAGGATTATTATTTCTTTATTTTGGTTAAGTTTATTGGCCAGACATCTCAGAACCAACTGCCCCACTCGGCCTCTCGGTGAATGCTACTCCACACCATGACACCTTTGAAATGAATGTTAGAATTCGGGCGAATGTTCCCGCTGATAACAATGTTTCTGACCGCGACCTCATCCTGGTCCCTCTCCCCTTCCAGAGCATCAGCGGGACTCAGTTTCTTGCTAGGGAGGTATAGCCGAGGCAGTGCAAGACTTTGAGTCCTTCCAATGTGTACGCTCAGCTTACAGGCCAGCTAACAAGCTACACCTGTATCGCTGATCAGTCCAGGTACGTGAGTCTAAAAGGGTCCGGGTGGGAACGTTAGAATTCAAGTGAAGGTTCCCGCTGATGACAGTCGCGTGGCTCGTGACAATATGTTTAGGGTTACTTGCAGTGTGGCTCACACAATGACAAAACCACTTTTTATTTTGGTGGCACTGGGCAAGTTACAGACACAAAATGTTTTTAAGCATAAATAAGTTTTGGGTCACTGCCTTTTGCAGACATGCAACACAGTCTTGACAATTGCACTACAGTTTAGAGATTAAGACTGTTTAGAAGAAAATGTGATTGCAATGCTATTCTATTACTATTGTATTAATATATTACTACTAGTTAAACATAGCAAAATATGAACACATAGTGAACACGGTGCTGATGGCTATGTGGAGTCTGAGTAGCCCAAACATTTATTAGTATTCATGTAACAGAGCCTTTGATGTAGCCAGTGTTCTCTTCAGCCACAAGCTGCATCTGTATTTAATGAGACCTGATATCCACCTTTTTAAAGCATGTGAATATTCCAGACAACCGTAAATTGCATTTGTCTGTCTGGCTGGACAGAATCGCTCCACCGTGCCGAGTGATACTTGACTGATGTGTTGTTTATATATGCCAGTGTACATAAAGGCGGTAGTTCATTATACAAAACCTGCTTAATCCCACTTAATCAAATAGCTGTATGTCACAGGGAATCCAGCCTGGAGCTAAACACACTTGTATAATTTATCACCCCAGGTCGCTCCTTGCAACTGGCATCTATTATCTCAAAAAAAGACACACAATTCCCCTGTTCACCCTGAATTTGTTTGACGTCTCTATCGGTTATGTTACCTGCTTAACTTATATTCAATCTGTGCTTTATGAAACCGCTCCTGCATCTCCATTCAAAAAGTGCAATCTTTTTTCACCTGTTTGCTTCACTATTTTAGAGTATGGCAGTCTTCATTTGACATTCCTCTGGATCCGCCGTCAACCGCGGACACAGCGCAGGTGTTTAGGGCTGTGATGATGTAATTGGTCACAAGGGGGGAAAGACAAGAGCACAGCAGCCACTGATCTGATCCCCTGGTTATTGATTTCTCAGTCTAGCTCTAACGAAAATAATTGCCACATGTAATGTATTATTCAATTACAAGACAGAGCTCTCAAGTTCAGGGGTTTGATGGTCCTTCTAGAATCACAGAGGCCCCATGGATAATTCAACACCAAGACCCCATTAAGAAGCGCTGATATTAAATGCCCTGTGTTAAAGCTTGAATTTATTAGAATCGTCCTCAGCTCAAACTTTCAAATACGTGGGCCTTTGTATAATTGAGCGAAGTGAAATTAACTCTGATAGAACTTTCTGCCATCTTTTATTTATTCAGCGTAAGGATCTGTTTCTGGTTGAGTGAGCTATATAGCAGGATTTTTGTATTAAAAAGCTGGTTACCAATGGAGTAAAGGAAAGGATTTTTTTTTCCAGTTTATGTTTCCAGATCAGCTCTTATATGGTATCACAGGAAAATTACATGTTCATGCATTCATGTTTTGTTACGATCTATCAATGAACACATCTCAACATGATTTAGCTATTTTTAAAAACAGGGCCCTTGGAGAACTTTTAGCGAAAGATTCCTGGTTACTGGTTAATAGGTACTTTTTTATTAACAACTAATACCAGTTTAAATGAACATTCTTTTATTTAAACTGTATACGAAAATAGTTTAGGGTCTAAATTTGCCATGACGCCCATTTTATTGAAATTTAAAACACTTACAAAAGTTGACTATTATACAGTTTCTCTGTTTGTTGTGTTTTGTTTTCTTATTCTGCCTTTGATTACGGAATAGTTTCAATGCGCACACTATTCCATCCAGTATTAGCCTGCCAGGCCGTCTCTTTGCTCTTTACACTACAGAATGGACTTCTATGTTGGCAATTAATATCTTAATAAAACTGTTCATTGTTATTTGTTATTTATTGTTATTTACATTTTTAATGGTATATAATCATTTGATGATACCATGATTGTAGTAACCATTAGGGATTAAATTGGGCCGGGGCCGTCTCCATAGCACATAGACTCCAGGGCTCGACATTAACGCTTCATTAACGCCAGACAAGCAACATGATTAAAACATCTATTACCAAAAATAACAATGTAAACACCAAAACGGAAGTAGTACTCTGCTTTTTTTGCATTTAGAGTAAGTGGCAAGTAGTGGATACAGTAGCTAATACATGCACTGACAGTGTAAGGTTGCGCTGCTGAGACGAGGCTCACGCAGTCTCTTAAGGAGAAATCAACATAAGAAACTCAGCCACTGAGGAAAAAATTCAAAATGGAATGTTTTTATGTTTAAAATACAAGTAGTTATGCTAAATCACTCAACATTTTCATTTTACCAGTTGATTCATTGCTGAAGGATTCAGTGTTTTGAACGAATCGGTTTAGTTAAAGTTTCATTAGCCATTTCATAAACATCTAATGAATCTACCGTAAGAACGAATCATTTAAATGAATCTTAACTCAATGACTCACTTATTAAACGCTCACTACTAACACCTACTGGCGTTTTAATTTATTGATAAGCACTATCAATAATATTAACAATAATAAAAAAAATTTAATTTAATGCAGTTGTATTTTTCAGTGTAAATGATTTAACTTGCCCAAAACACACTATAAAATGGAATTTTGAACGGATTTACTCGAAAAAAGTTAATGGTTAAAGAAAACCATTAGAATTTCTGTGTATTTTTGGGCTTCTATTGTTTTTTAGCAGGGTTATGCTAGATAATAACAATTACATTATAGTAGTTAAATTTATAGATCAAATGTAAGAATTTGAAATGAAAGCATTAATGAGATTAGTGGGAAATGTCCTCTATAAAAGTAAAAAAAGATATAAAGATAGATATAAAAACATGCAGATTTATGTCACTGCTCATAGAAAATCCATAAGATTATTGCCTCAGATTAAGTCAAAGTACAGGCCAAAAGTTTGAACACACCTCATTCAATGTTTTTTCTTTATTTTCATGACCAATTACATTGGTAGATTCTCACTCAAGGCATCAAAACTTTGAATGAAAGGACGTGACATGAGGAATTTCAAATATATAGTCCAACGCACTATCCATTAGGCCACGACTGCCAAACCTACACTGGGGGTTAGACAAATAGTGAGGTCGTACAAACGTCTACAAATGAACCACCTTGTAAAATACATACAAATTTGTTGTAAGACTTTGTTAAAGGTTCTGCAGATGGTAAAAGTTCTTAAACGAACCATTGATTTCCATAAGGAACACAATCACAGTTGCCGCACTTGCCAATATACCATACTGTGGTTTGTAACAATAACTAAAAAAATGTTTTTTTGACAGAATTCTCCCTGAATGAATGAATAAGACAGCTATATGGTTGTATTTTTTTCTTGTTTATCTCTCAGGATCCTTGCTGCAATCGATCATCCTTGGTGGATTATTAAATCCTCATGGAGACAGAATACACATTATGACCCCATCTGAAACCATCTCCAGTGGATTTTTTTATCCGAGTGATGTGCAGATGAATATTAGTTGTGTCTGTGGCTCTCTCTCCTGAAAGATCTGACTTTACCCCTAACATGGGACTATGGGCTCACCATGCACATTTGACTGATCTCGTAACAGTTTGAGGAGTTTTTCAGCCGCTGTTGAAGACTGCAGCGCTATTCCCCTCAAACTGTCTCCGGATCAGTGTTTTGTAGACAGCTGAGATGTTATCCTCTGGGAAGGGACGATTTGTTCATGCTCTGGATCTTCTGGACTCTTCTGTTTCTTCATCAAACGCAGCTCCGTGTTCAAGGATGTTCTCAAAACACTTAAAGGACTCCCAAGGGTGGGCTTCCCCTGCATTTACACACAGAGACAGAGCTTTAAATGGTTGCCTCTAAAACACTTCCCTTGTTTTTAAATCCAAAACCAAGAGCACAAAAGCTGACAAGGCCCAAAAGCATGGGAATGTTGTGTTGTCCTAAAAAGAAGACATTGCAGCAAGATCGATAAAACAAGCACTATCATGCTGTATCTCTATGTGCGTTCTACACGAAATATTAAAGTCATGAAAACTTTGTCACATCCATCAAGCGCACACCGAATGTTAATTTTGCCATTTTGATCTCAGAGGACTGTAAGATAAGCAAACGTGTTTCACTAATCATTCCAGTCCTCAAGTGTGAACATCTTACATGTATTTAGTATACATATTAATACAACATTAATTAAAACAAGAAGAGCTTGATGGATCAAACAGCTCTGACAAGGAACAAAAAAAAACAAAAACAGACACCCACCGTTATCACTCCGCTCAGCGCACAGACGGCGGTAATGACAATCTCCTCCAAAACAGTTGTTTACAGTCTCGTTCGGGCCGCGTGTTTGCTGAACACCCACAAGTGTTAATTTTTATCATCATGCTTAATTGGCACGATGTAGCTACATGGGTTCAGTCAGCCAGCGTAGAAGGCCGGTGTTGTTTCAAAGTCTTTATTATTATGACATGGCAGTCATGTTCATTAAAGTTTCACATTCCATTTTCATTAGGATGAATCTCATTCTGCAAATGAATGGCTGCTGCTGAAGAATCAAACCCCTGCGAGCGATCACAAGGGAGTCCCAAAGTCTGTATTAATTATCAGGAATGCGGTCTCGATCGAAGATGTTAATTGCACTGATGGTCGGCTATGTAGGGAATTGCCCCTGCATTTCATGCAGGGATAATAAAAATGAATTTTTAAACAAAGGGATCTTAAAATAATATCTAATCTACAGAGAATAACCCACTTCAAAGGCAGAGCCTGACGCTTTGAAATTTAGCTTTGTGGTCCGAAATGTTAAAGAGAAGCCCTGTGAATCTTTCAGTTGGTTCAACTTTGTCGAGGGGTGCGCGAGAAAGAAAACAAGAGTTAATTAACAGTTGTTATGGGCCCTTTCAACTTTAATTTGACTTTCAAATATTAGCATTTATATATATAAACTACGCTCTTGGCAGCTTCAAATGAGCTCTCATATATTGCAACTCATTTAATTGGACTCCATTGTGTGTGTCACTACTGAAAAATGATTAGATTCATCAATGATCTATTCGCAAACTATTGGGCGAAATCATGTCTTGTGGATCCTCCAGAAGTCAAGAAACGTCAAAACTTTGTTGTTTTAAAATTTAGGACAATATATAGATCAAACAATTCTTACAGACGGTAAATAGCACGGGGGTAATGACTATCACAATTAAAGAGAATATTTTAATGACTTTCACAGGGACTTGCCTCATACAGTATTCTGAGTATAACAAAAATCACTTCACAATGTTTATATGAGAAAGTAAGAAGATGAACTTCTATATTATTTGACTGAAGCAACATCATGCTAAACAATTTTTTTTGCAGCCATGTCACTTATATATACTACCATTTAAAAGTCTGAGCAGGAATTTGTTATTTCTTTCTTTCTTTTTCAAATACTTTTATTCAATAATTAAATAAGTTGGTCAACAGCACAGATATATTGTGTAAAATAAAATATTAATACAGGTTAACATTAAATATATTAATTAAATATTGGAAATGTTAATTAAATGTTTCTTAAGCACAAAATCAGAATGATTTCTGAAGGATTTTGATTTACATTGAAGCCTGGAGTAATGACTGCTTTTAAAGTAGCAAACATTTCACAGTAAACAAAGTAAATATAAAAGTTTTCTTAAAAACAATATCTTCTAACTTTTGAACAGTAATTTATATATGTATACCATGACTGCAACATTTTATGAGATTTTTTTTAGATATAAACACAACAACGAAATGACAAGTATTCCATAAGAAAAAACCCACAGTCATGCCATTTAATTGTCAAAAGTGTGTTTTTTTTTGCTGTTGTTAAATGGAAAGTGTGCACTTCTCCCCCTCTTCCTGTAACCTCTCCATCCCTTCACCCATCACCCCACCCCTGTCAGCACTCATTTCGCCTGATGGAACTGATCAAACGCACCTGCCAAGCATCGCCGACATTCCACCGCATTTGCTAATTATCTTCAAAGGCTCACATATTTTGCTCCTAATGGAGAAGTTTAGATTTAACCTAAAAGAAGGGGCTGGGATGCTTGTACATTACAATGCTATTTATTTACTAAATCGTGGGAGGGCAGACCCCCAGAGAAAGAGCATATCATCATTTATAAAGGGCAAACTGAACACTTCCCAACTGACTCCCATGTTATTTCGGTCTCTGGTGGTGTCTTCACATATTGCCGCAGAATACAAAGCTCATATTTATAGAGCAAGTTATGCAGAGAATAAAACATTGAATGGTGGGAGGTATTATAATAATGTAGCAGATTTGAGTTCAAAGCTCATTTATATTCCAGTTAATGTGCTTTTTTTGTCTTGGGATTTTAGTAATAGTAGAATAGAACAAAGCACAAACAACAAAGGAGACCTCCAACATTCATAGTTAGATCGTTAGAGAAAAGAGCTTTAATTGTGTACTTATGGGAACAGTCTGATATCAAAACATTTACAAATGGGCAATTAAAAAAAAAAAGTAATATTTAAAATTTCAGACGGAGCAAAATAATGAAACATCCATTGTTAATCATCCAACTACCAATCCAACTGTTAATGATTGATAGCTAGATAGACAGATATTTTCTCTGCTTTTACTTTGTTTCTAAAGAAGTAGCACCCTTTCTGTGCTGCTCTGCTGTGGTTCTAGCTCTTCCCACCTAAAGGGAGGATGTGACGGGTGGGGTTGTGTGAATATTAAATGCCTAGCAGCAGGAGGTGACAGGCTCTTTCCTCCCACTTCACACTCACAGTGTCGTATGGCTATGATTATTTCATCTGACTGTGTCTCCGCCGCCCTCAGATACTCTTGTTTTTTCTCCCTCTTGCTCTAAACATCCACACGGGAGCGTTACAAGACATAAAGCTGACCGATATAAGGCTCTCATTATGTCACTATAGTAGTTGTGACATTGTGCTAGTGAATTGTCAATTTTAATTGTTTTAAATAACAACTAATTGCTGCTGTAAACAATGCATATATTAAAGCACGATACGTTCAAAGGAGATAGCGATGTAACATACAGAGAAAGAGTTTTGTAAATGCAATAGTTTATTCATCAAGACTTACAGAACTGTTTTTAAGGGAATATGATATAAATCATGCTCATTGATACAAATGCAACACTTTACAACAACACTGTTACTTTAAACAAAGGGGAATGTGTGTTTTTTTCTAACAGTCTGACTATATTAACACCATAACGATTTGAGTGTAAAGCTAAATTAAAAAAACAAACATGAATTTGAAAATATTTTACTATTTGGTTTGTCCGTTGCTTTAGTGGTAGTAGCACTGAGCTACATGAACTCCACAAGTGTGTGTAAAATTATGATTTGAATGAGCTAAAGAGCTTAATTAATGTCATGAATATGCTTTAATACAGACTTGCAGAATAGAAATGTTAAAAAAATATTGTACATTCTGTCACAACTTTGCTTTAAATGGTTTAATAAGGCTTCTGTCTATTTAGATTTTAACAGAACAAAATCAAACTGTGGTCTCAGTTTGTGGTCAAACAATGTGGTCTTATACGTACCCACTATATGTCTGATATGCCATTTATTATTTATGTGTAATTTTCTATATACTGTATGTCTGTGCTACACAGCTTTTGACACCATTTCACACATTATGACTTAAAATTTGTATATAAAATGTATACATCTATACGCAATCAGAAGAACTGCATTTACACTTAATTTATACGATTAGGTGAAGGTCAATTTCTAACCATAACATGTAACATTAATCAGCCACCTGGCTGAGTAACACATTTTTGACATTGCTTTAAATGAACACAAATTAGGTTATGGTTAATGTCCAAAAATAAATAAATAAATAAATAAATGAATAAATGAGTTGGTGACACTTTATAATAGCTACACACTATGAATGATTAGTTAACCATTAGTAAGCATTTATTTCATCCTTTATAAACCATTGTTCAAACCATTGTTCAAACATTAATATGCATTAGTAAACAGTTTACAAGTGCAGCTATAAATGCCTTGTTCTTGAGCATATATATAATGTTTAATAATTGTATTTCCATTCTTTATTAGTGATTAGTTGATCGTTTTTTAAATTATTACATTATTTACAAACCAGTTATTTAGGAGTTGTCAGTGTTTAATAAGATCATTTAGAAAGTCTAAGTGAATGATTCATAAACTATTTAAGTATACTGTACATTAATAAATCGTATTATTTAGACCCAATAATAATTGCTCAGTGTGTTAATAAATGCTTTATTAGCACATGTTCCTGCTATAATTCATGATTAGGCAGCAGGTAGCATTTAGTAGTTGCCAGACGTCAGGTTTTGTGAGCTCATCTAAAGTGAGGACTATTTATTCTTTGCAAAGCATTTCTAAAGCAGCTGTACAGGCTCACGTATCTTCCAAACAGAAAGGTTAACAAACACAACACAGAGGGATACAGATTTTTCAAAATGTAAAAAATGTAACTGTACAACTGTACACTTGATAAATGAAAAACAATCCTTCAGTTTCATAGGAAAAAAATAAGTGTACAGTTGTACAGTTTTATATTGTTTTACATCTTCAAATTAATAGTTCTCTATCCCTCTGTGTTGTGTTTGTTTATTTGTTCTGTTAGGAAGATAACTGAGCCTTTAAATTTGTACATTTAGATATGCTTATGAATCAAGAACATGACATTTATAGCTGTATTTATGAACTGTTTATTAATAACTATTAATGTTGGAACAATGCTTAATAAAGGACGAACTGACTATTTACTAATGCTTAACTAATGATTCATAGCATGTAGTTATTATAAAGTGTTAAGCAAATATCCATATGATATGTGGTGCATTCATGTTGACACTATAAATGTCATTCTGCTATAGCTAAAGGTGTGATAGATGATTTATTTTTTGTTAGAACAATGGATGCACTTATCTAAAGTTAATGAAGAAAGAAAAGAACAGAAAAATACTGTAGTAGAACACACTTCACCGAGTTTAGTTTAAATTGCTGTCTAACAGTCTCATATCAATTGCTTCTTTTTGCTGAAAACCAGGGAAGAGGCATTGGCCAATTCCGCACCTTGCTTCGCAACAAAGTCAGGATTCAGAAGCATGCTGTGAACTCTAACTCACTGGAACAATATACACACTGTTGCTGGAGACATCATAACAGCTTGTGTAAATAATTCACACATAATTTAAAATGGGCAAATCAAACAGAATACTACACATCAAAGGCTGCTTCCTAGAAGGAAAATTTTCATTTTTGTGGACTGGGAGGAGAAAATGAGTGTCGAGACTATATTTTGAGTGGGGAAATTGGAGCACATATATTTATCATTACAGAAGGATCCAATCCTCAAGGTAACTGAGGTCCAGTTGCTGTTGGGTTTACAGAAGCATCTATATGCGTTTCAGTCAAATGAAAGCAAACACTTTTAGGAGAAGGGAGGGTTTGATGTCCATTCATTTATGTAAAAGAAGAGCAGGTTTTTATTAAAGACCACTGCCCTGAATGAGTGCTGGAAGAGATTCGGGGGCACTCTGTAGCGCAAACATGCGGTCAAGGAAGCGCCCAGAGCTCTTCAAACTAAACACGACTAAAACTCAGCTGAGAAAACACGAGCAGGACAGCTGCCACAGACGATGACAGAGAATCTCTTAGCTCTCACTCTTAAGTAGACTTCCAATTTTATGCTTAGCAGGACGCATGTACAAACCACCACGAGTCTGTCTCGATTTTATTTCAGTAAGCTGAACAAACCTACGATTTCTCAGTATGACTCTTGATCTCTCACACACACATGCCTAGTAATCACAAAGCAAACCCCAAACTTTGTTCAAACTGTTCTCCCAAAGTTGTTGCTCTGTGTAATCTAACAATTATAAGTCAATTGCAATTTACCAAAGAAGGGAAAGGGCAAATAAGAAATGCAATCTTAAAGTATAAACATAAAGCATGTTTCAATTTGAAATGCAATACTGAAAAAATATATATTTATATATGCCCAACCGTACATTATAATAATTTTGTGATATATGAGTCATCAATATTCACTATAATTGAGATTCAAAACTACATTGAGTAAGTAAAGAACAACCTCAGTTTAAGCATTCTATCTAGAAAATCCCATAAAGTTTGGAAAAAGATTTCAGAATTTGTTTCAGTGCGAACTATGTGTTTGTCTACAATGAGGCAACCATTCCTTAAACCTCAAAGTTTGTTTTCCTGGGAACGTGATAAAGAAAATGTAACCAGGGAACATGAGCATCACAAAAGAAGCCTTTGGACAGAAACCAAATCAATCGATTTCTCTGACTTTTTCATTCCCCCTTTTCTCTGCTAACCTTGATCCCTATGTGTATGTGTTGAAGCTGTAGAGAGAAAGAGACATGAGAGAGCCTGTGTCCCTCTAGCAGTGAGAGAAAGTCATTGAGAGACTGGAGACCTCAATGCACAGAGACTAGTTCCTGTTGCCTATTATGTGATGCAAGCTTCTATATCTTTAAGCGTGGCTTCAGAATTACACTTGCTGATGTGCAAACTCGACCATTCACCGGTCTCATTTCATGCGGTCAATACATAGCTGTACCTGAGCTCTCCTTCCACACAGCATCATGTTTATTTATGCTCTCCTTCATTAAGAGCCGGTTTTATTTACCCAACAATGTAGCCGTGGCAGAGCGGGGAAACAAGAACTCCTTCGAATGATTCCAAGACTTCATAGCTTAATCAATAAACTTAACAACTGACATTTTGATGGCATTTTCATACTCATCTGATCAATATGTGTATTGAGCCAATTACTCCCAGGCCAGCAGATGCACATAAGCGCTGTTCCTCAGCTTTGCACTGGAATTAAGAAATAGTCCTTGAGCATTCCTCAGTCACAAGTGATATGAGAGCGGGAAAGGCAGCTGTCGGATTTGAGACAATATAAGCATGATTTTTCCCCATTCATTGTTCGCTCGCCTTTAATAACATCATGAATCATGAGGATTATTGATTAGGAGCTCTGATCTCAGAAGCAGATGAGGATTTTCTTATTTAAAAAAAAGATGTCTGTCATCTACCTTTATGAATGAAGGTAATAAATTCACACATGCAGATCGGTTGAATTTGTAGAATCATTGCTCCACAAGAGTTAACAAAAATCTTAATTGTTATTTTAATACACAAATAAAACATTGAGACACTAAAACTAATGATTTTCTGCCTTTTTTGTTTTAATTTTAACTAAATGTTTTCTCTCAACACTGTAAAGTTAATTAGTAGACGCTCAGTAGTCATTATATTTTATTAGCACTCATATATTAGAATGAATTCATTTAGCAGATACAATTACAAATGAGAATAATACAGAAGTCATTAGTCCACTATACCAAAATTTCCTTGAGGCAAAAAAGTAGAAATTAATGTACAGGTCATTACTTATTTAATTTTTCTTTTTTAAAAGGTGCAAAAAGCCTAGTTAGTTAGTATGCCTAGATGTGATGTTTTGATTTTGAAAACAGCAATGATTTCTGCTGTTTGGCTGAGGAATTATAAACAGTGTTCTTTAATAACGCAGTTTTTTCCAATTCCCCTCTTTCACCTGACCCCCTGATGACCAGATGGTGGCGCCATAAAATCACAAGAGAGCCTTTTTGAGAATCCCAGCCAGACTCTTTGAAGGGGAGCACTGAGTTGAGGCTCTCAACACAATTGTGTGTGTGCGTTCGTACTCTGAGCTGCAAAACTACCGACTAGAGAAGCAGAAAACAGCACTCATTTTCAATTTCCACCAGCAAGCTCAGGAGGTGAGGATGAATAATGGCAGAATTCATCTGTTCAGAAATAAAATCGCACTGCTTCCATCCAGGCTGAGAAAATCAACAACTTCACTACATCTGTAACTGAAAATCCCTGAATCCCGATGACAATATGTATTTTATCTACATAAGAAAACTCAACAATAAGGATGGGCTGATGGTTTTGGGTGTTCTGATATAACTGTCACTTTCTACATGAGACCAATGCTGCACTGTAATTATTTTCGGATCCTGCCGGTGTGTTATTATATGATGTGTTTTATGTTAAACATTAGTTTTACTGAACATTGTTATGAATTCTGCTCGGTTAAACAAGCCAAGGCCACGCTATCAGGCTGGCTATTAACAAAGATGAGAAGAAAACTGCAAGAATGACTTTGAAGCCGTTTTAGACATGTCCAGAACTAATTTGAATAAAAATCAGCAAAAACTAGTCTAATTTAATCTGGATGATGTAAATTAACTTCCTTCCTCTTACCTATACAGGTGCTCCAGTGTTTTTTCACAGTCTATACAAGAACAAGAACGTGCAAAAATCCCAAGCGTTTCCTGATTTCACAACATTCAAATAGTTTCTCACCTAACCTAAATATTTGGCAATGCAACAAACACTTTTAGTCAAGAGCTGGATGCAGTGAACTAATCACAGCTCATTGAGAACACGTCTGCTTCATTTATATTTATGATCCTTTTTCTGCGCATAACACATTTTTAATTCTTTGGCACTGCAAATTCAATCATGTACATAAAGTCATTACATGTCCGCATGGTTGTTTTTGCCTCATTCAGGAGGGGATACTTACACATGCACACATAAACACAGATGAGCACGCTATAACTCACCGATGATAACTTTTCCACCCACCACAGACATCATTCCCTGTGCCCTGATCCTCGAGACCTCAGGTAAACAGATCAAGAGAGAGTACTACATATAAAAATTCACACCACACAGAGGCCCATCCGAGGAAGGAAAGTCCAGGGTGGGCACTCAGAGAATTACAAACAATCCACTAACGTCTATGAAGTGCGCAGCTGCTGGATAACTGCCCCCCCCCCCTCAAAAAAAAAACAAAAAAAAAAACACTTGACATTGGGATAGCTACGGCTACGAGCAGTGCTAATGGGTTTACCTCATGGCGCCTTGTTCACGTAACCGACGTTTCATAGAGTCTGTTTTGGCAGGAGCTCGCTCTGGGCAGCACCGGTAGCTGACTTCTCTTCTTCTTTCTTCTTCTTTTTATCAGCCCCTTGCTATAGAGAAGGCCAGCAAATTCATCCTGCAGCAATTACCATATGTTGTGATTGTGGTTTTGGAACAACACCATGACATCTGTGTTATATTGGTATCAGGGGCACAGTGAAGGAACTTCCACCACCTGCATTCCATATCTACATCTAGTAAGCAGGTGCTCGCAGGACCGGCTGCTGTGTGTGCGCAAAGAGATTGCTCTGGTTCTCCTTGAGCTCTGTGGATAGACAAAAAGAGTCTGAATTTAGTTTGCAACTAATTATAGTTGAAAGGATCTTTTCCATTATTCCATATAAACCTGTAAAACAGTGATTTCCCTTTTTAAACGCTGACTGAAGGAAGTTTGGACAAAAGGTAGCTGGAAAAGTAGTGGGAACACAAATGTTGTGTCAGGTCCCTGACCTGCCTCTCTTCAGACATCCGAAGAGAATGAGACGCTCACAGCTTGAACACATGAGGGGGCTTTTTAAAGGCAATCATAAAAGGAACATCACTTCACTAATTTATTACGGCTGTCGCAATTAATGAATTAATCTGCTGCATTCATAAAGCATTCGATTACATAAAGCAGTCAAGCGACTGAATAAATTTAGTCATTTAGAAGTATGTGGGCAATGAAATAGGGAGTAATAAATATGTATTTATTGCCTGTAGCGCTGAATTGAGGTGGAGGTGAGCCAGCCGTTAGACACAATCAAACAATCAGCCCTAACAAGACAAGCCAGGGAGGGCAAAATACACATTAACTATGCCTTCCTAAGAGAGCGGGATATTATGGGCACAGCAAAGCCAATTACGCTCTATTAACCTAATATGAAGAAATGGTACATGTGAAATACAGGAATTGCGTGCCATGTTGTTTGATATGTCGGGGGAGAGACCGAGAATGAGAGATACGGACAGAGAGTGAAAGAGAGAAACAAAGAGGGAGAAAGATTCCGGAAGATTTCTGTCACTGATCCAAGCTGACAATCTGTTTTAAAGAAATGTGTAATTAGGAAACCGGCACGTTTGGTGAAACACTGCTGGAGCTTTAAAAAGGAAGAGACAGGCATTAAACACGCCGACCACAACATAATGTTTTAATAAATGGGAAGAATAAGTCAATTAAAAAGGAGCTATTTAGGTCTGAAAGGAGGAGGCAAGCTCTGCAGTGTGCAGAAATATAATCAAAATCACATTTTACACGCTCATAAATTTCAACGTGAACACAAGGGGAAAGACAGAGGGCTTGGGAATCTCTATAGTGACAGAATGAATAAAACATTCATGGTCAGGAAAATAAATGAATTATACTCTAAATTACAGCTTTCTGTACAGTGCAGTTTTACCACCATGTAACATTAAAAACATGTGTGCTCTTTTTTAAAAATAAAGAGGGAAAGACTATCTCAGTCTGTCTCTATTGTAACAAATATGTAACAAGAAAATGTCAATCATGGACTGAGCCAGATTGGCAGGAAGATTTCTGCCAACAAACAGTATATGGATGTTTCTTTAAACTATGGGAACTTTTGGAAAATAACCTTTCTTAAAACACAATTTTCACACTCATTTGTCCACTAACAGTCATTCTCCACACCACAGTGCTGTTTCCAATATCATGTATAGATTAACAAAATTACAGCTTAATTGGAAATTAATTCATCTACTGATTAAGGATATTTAAAAATTGTTTGAAGGTTTATACATATATACACACATATATATATATATATATATATATATATAGATTTAAGTTTTAATAGATGAGTGCCCCTTCCTGGTCAGGTCTGTCAGAGGGGCGATTAGAGAGGAGAGGTTAGGGATAACAGCGATAATAACCTGCCAACCCTAAAAACCCTTTATAAGCCCTCCTCCCACCTGGAAACCCAGGTACTTTGCCTCGAAGAGCACAAGATGACACTTCTTAGGGTTGGCAGTTAGTCCAGCCCTATGTAGTTTCCTCAGCACTCTCTGCAGATGCTCTAGGTGGTCCTCCTTGGTCTCTGAGTGAACCACATCATCCAGGTAAGAAGCAGCAAATTGTTGATGGGGTCGGTGCAGGATATCCATCAGAAACTGGAACGTGGCTAGGGCCTCATGTAGGCCGAAAGGAAGGGTCCGGTATTGCCAGTGGTCACGAGGGGTAGAGAAGGCTGTTTTCGGTATATTTCCACGCTCTACCTAACCAAAGGCTATTGGCAAGTTCCCTTGCCATGCCTCTTCTGACAAGGGAACCAATAGCCTTTGGTTAGGTAGAGTGTGGAAATATACCAAAAACAATGTGATCGGAGGCAGCGAGTTGGCCCCTGGTTCCCACCCACTTTTTATGAAGTTGATGTGGTAGTGCTGTTCCGTCCTTCTCCGCCTCGGTTGTCTTACCCTATATGTTGGCCCAACTCATTTGCAAGTGGATGTGGGAACCAGGACCATCACCCGGTCTCCTGGCTGGAACTCCTGGGGTTGGGCTGCGTGTTCATAGTATCACTGCTGGGCTTGAGCCATGTGCTTTCGGACGAGTGGCATCACCCAGTCTATCTGCTGCTTCATTTCCTTGATGCGCTCGATGACTGACCTCTCCTGGGCGTGCTGTTGTTGTTTCCATGCCTTCTTCGCCACATCCAGCAAACCTCTAGGCTGGTGGCCAAACAAGAGTTCAAACGGTGTAAAGCTGGTGGAAACTTGAGGGATCTCTCGTACCCCGAATAGCACATAGGGAATCATCAAGTACCTATCCTGCAACCACTCTCCGTAGCATCTGTTTGAGGGTTTGGTAAACCGTTCTACCAGTCTGTCCGCCTACCTCGTGGGCGAAGGTTTTGGCTACTTCTCTGCTACTAGGAACCAGGTGGCATTCTGGTGGACTATCACCAGAATGTGAGCTCGAAGGGCACTTCGATGATGGGCAGTGGAGGTGGTCGGGGTGAGGTTCTCTGGTTGGGAGGGCAGGCTTGACAAAACTGTTTGACTTCAGCCTCCAGGCTCACCTTCTTTCCCAATGTCTGACACCAGGATAATGGGATAGCGGCAGGCCCCTCTTTCAGCCCGCCTCACCCGTCAAGGGCCCTGTGAGCTAGCAGGCTGTGCACACTAACAGCACAGGAACTGGGAGATCTTTTACCACTCCCACCTTGACCGGCCACGATCCCACAGCTGTTAGATGCTTACACGGTGGGCAAGGAAATGGCCGAGGGATTCCCATCCAGAAGCCAGTGGTGAGCCAGGCGAGTCGACTAAGGGGTCTGGGCCAGCAGGCAGCAGGCAGGCGATGTTAGAAGGACCAGTCATGGACGCATTGGGTGGCGCAGAAAAGTTGCAGCCCCACACCCCAGTATCTATCGCTTTACCCCGTCATACTGGTTGTACATGTCGGGAGGCAAACTGAAGAAGGTCCGCTGATCTTCACCTGTTAGGAAAAGGGGCCAAAACCCAGGCCCAGTCACCACGCTCCCAGCCTTTGACGACGGCCTTATTTTCAAAACATTTGTAAATACATCCCCACGTTATCATGTACCATCATTTTGGGCAACAGCTGGGTAGCCCGTATATGGGCATCTGGAATGGGGATGTGCTGGCAAGCGGCTGTGTGAAGGGCGTCAAGCTCTTGCTCTGTTTCCATTTTTTGCTGCTGGCGGATACTCACCTCCATCAGACGATGCAAGAGACAAACAGGAAAAAAACCCAGAAGGTGAGGAGAAAGAGATCACTTGTCGGCGGTGTCCTTCCACTAATCTGCCCACATTCTCCACCACTGTCATGGGGTGGAAGGAACACATGACAAGGAGAGCTCAACTCAAAAACCCCAGAGGGTCTGGATTTGCGTCTGGGTAGTGCTCTGGGAAATTTAGCTGTCTGAACGGTAACAGGCTTGTTTCTGGAATGAAAGGGAGAGATCAGGTTAGTTCCTCTGCAGCACAGAGAATGAGTCTCAGCCTGGTGTGTGCATTGCATGGCTTATCTGGCCACGGGCTAATAAACCCCAGCTGTGGTTGATCAGCTGCTGATCAGTGTGCTCTGCAGTTCCTTGTCTGCTCTCGCGCTCGTCACAATTGTTTTACAAAATAATTTTTTCACATTTGTTTAAGTCATCATTTTTAAATATAATAATTCATATTAGCATGATGGCTTTTCATAGTTTAAGATCTCAAGCCTGGTAAAACAAAACTTTTACAAATACTTTCAAAGAGCAGCAAATGTAAATGATTATGGAATTATAAAAAGTTCACAGATGACCTTTATGACAGACAAACAAACGAACAAAATCTGTTTAGGCTAATATGTGCCTGAAGGTGTACAATGGGTAACCATGGTAAGAACAAACAAAAATCATAACAATACTAGTGTTTACGTGACCCTGGACCACAAAACCTGTCAAAAGACAGAATCTGAAAGTTGAATAAACAAGCTTTTCATTGATGCATGGTTTGTTAGGACAGGACAATATTTGACCAAGATACAACTATTTAAAAATCTGGAATCTGAGGGTGTAAAATAATATAAATACTGAGAAAACCGCCTTCAAAGTTGTCCAAATGAAGAAACAAGGCTCCGGGAACTTCCGGGCATATGCTTAAAAGAAAGCATATGGCATAAAAGAAAAATCGATTATTTTCACACAATGTATTTTTGGCTACTGCTACAAATATACCTATGCTATACCTATGCTATACCTATGTTGTGCTTAAGGTTTACATGTTAGAACTTAATCTCAATAATCTGAATAAAGTGAATCATGTTGTCTCTGTGTGTTCTCTAACTGACAGTAGGAAATAAGAATGCAAAATGTAAAAAAAACCAATTCTACATTTTAAAACAAACATGCAAAATTTAATAGGCTTGCAGACAAAATAAGCACTGTTCGCCATCAGAGTGACTGTCCTATGAGAAGACTAAAACTGGTGAGGATATAAAACAGGCATTTTAGGGAGGGGGAAAAACTTCAAAATGCATATTTCATCTTTCAGTGTGAAACAGCACTTACTTGCTTGAAGTGGATTGCTCGCTTTGACATTTCCCCATTGTGCACGGTAGTGCAGTGGGCAATAATTAAATATCAGGTGCATAAGCTGCTCTTTAATTTGACATGTGTGCTTCAGGCAATAAACACACGTGGAGCGACGGGGAAAGCATAATTGCAGGGGAATAAAATATCATATCTGGAGTGAGGAAGCGGATCATTGTATCAGGTACCCGGTGACAGCTCGTTTGATCATTAAGCCGGGCTGAAGAGGTTGGCTAATTAGTTGCCATTAAAGCTCACCCCCTAATCAGGGGTCGCTCTAGCATAAAGAATGTCACTCGCTGCAGATGAATGAACAATGCCGTTAACCCTTTTCTGGCCTTCTCTCAGCTTCCCGCAGCTGGTTGGGAGGTATCACGAATCCAGCGTTCACAGCTGTCGAATACGATAATTAATTCTTTATCTAATAAGCTGACACTGTAGCAGAAAGATGACACCCAGGGCTGCGAAGAGAAGGGTTAAAGACTACACTGCTCCGAATAGACTCCATGTAGACACGCAGCAGCGGAGCTCCAAATATTTACAGAGTTGCGCGGCACTGGATTTGTTCTCTCATATCGTGCACATCAAAAAAAAAAAGACGGGATGACATTCTTGCACTCTCAAGAATGGGAACTGCTGTTTAAATGTACTCTTGAAAAATTCAGAGCCGGGCTAGAAGCGCTAGGCCATAATAACATGTGGAGTGAAGGGGTTGAACAGGAGAGATGAAAAAGAATGCTTATCAGACAGCAGCACAGATGCATTATGTCAATAGTGCAGAGCTATGAATTCTTCAGAAAGCAGAAAGTCCCCGGTGAGCGCCGAGCCCCTGTCGGTGCAACTTTGGGTGTCTCTCACTGTGACTTTCAAAGATGGCAGAGAGTGCTCTGTGGAGACACACATGCAATATTAGCTGACAGCCCTGTATAAATAATAAGGCACATAATGCTGCGTGTGAGCGCCGCCGAGCACCACAAGGGCTTTCAACAGGTGCGATGCTCGTCTGCGCATTTCCATTTTGTTCGACAAAGAGAGAGTCTTTACCACTGACTTGTGTCTGAAAGCCTCGCCTGATCATTCTTTTATGGGCCCTCTTACCCAGAATGCACTATATTCACAGGAGCTCATGATAATAGGGCAGTCGTGGATAGGGTGGATGGGAGTTGATGGGGTATTTGGGGTGGGGGGAGCAGATGTCCAAGTCAATATATTCAGAGGGGGACACCCAGGGGACACAGGGGTCTGCGGAACACACTCCAGTGGCCAGATGAGATTGTGATATGCGTGTCTATGTGTATATGCGTGGCCTTGTTCGGGAAGTGGCCGTGACCCCAATTCCCCTTGGTTGCTACTGTACCACCAACAGAAATGGAGGTGCTATGTCAGTGGATTGCTTAAGTTACAATGCACTTCTTTTCTTTTCTTTTCTTTTCTTTGTTGACTATCTAGGACTTCTATAATGACATAACATTAGGACATATATAAGGTTTCAATTTAGGCAAATTTGGCAGTAAATGTTGCTGTAAAATTCTTTAAAAAATCTTACAAACAAAATGAACTTTGCAGGTCTCAATCAGTCTTCATTTGCGTTTAGACATCCTCTTTTCTTAATTAGATTAATACAGCTGTAGCATTGAAGCTAGGCTGTTTGTACATAGAGATTCGCACCCATATGAGACTCATTTTGTTTTTAATATTATGTTTGCAGTTCCCGCATTGTGTGGGTGGATTTGCAAGTTTCCATCTTTCTGACAAATCTAGTAATGCAGAAACGCAACGCAAACACTTCCCTCTCATTCTCTGCATAGCTAAAGAAGTGAAAAAAATAAAAAATAAAATAAATAAATCACAGGATTGTATAAATTAAGATTGCCTGAAAAATGTCATAAATTAAATGTGTGCACTATTTTCCCAATCCTCTTTTTTCCTTATAAATAAATTATCATTTGTTTCTCGGCATCGTCACACAAAGGCCTCAGACTCCTCTCGCACATTTTAATTATTCTGAAAAAATAAATAAATAAATAAATAAATAAAAACTGCAACATGAATGGAAGGGGCCTGTCTTCCTGCTTTTGCACTTACTGAGTGAAGCAAAGGAACATGTGTTGAAAGGAAAATAAGGAACACTGTAATAGAGAAGGACAGTCAGAGAGCCAGTTAGAAACTGTGCTCCCTCTTGTTCACGAATCATTAAGGTTGAGCATAACCTGCAAGCTAGCAAGGATTAATGATATTGGATTGGTTGACAGTACTTGCAGATGCTGTTAAGGAATGGAGTTACTTCTTGTTAAAGTCTCCCTCAGTAGTAGCACGAGCAGAAATGGAAATGAAGAGAGGGAGAGAGAGAGGAACATCACTTTCTCATGTGTAAACAGCGCTATCCCAGGACACATCTGTCACGGCCCTAATTAGAATCCGCCTTTGGCTTTTGGATGAAATGGAGGAATGGAAAGGGAGGTTTATTTTCCAGGCCCAATAACATCTGCAGTACAAACACTCCACCTATCTAACCACAGTGCTGTCAGAGACTCAGGCTGAGAGAAGGCACACACACACACACATAGCCGTGTGACATAAGGGCAGAAGCACAGCTATTAAAGACCCTTTCTGTAAATGCAGCCGGAAGGTCTTGTATGTCAGAGCAATGTAGATACAACATTTTTCTGACAGGCAGTAAAGCAGCAAAGACGTCTTCAGGGGTGCTGACAGTGGGACACGCAGGAATGCTGCACAGGCCTTGGAACCGAGGAAGACCCCAAAGAGACACATTAACTACAAAAGACGTCAAAACATGAAGGTTTGCTCTGGACATGCTACTGACATCAATGAAATCAATTCATCAGTGTCATTCTTTGAATGAACAGCTGACCCAAAAAAATGGAAATTTAGTCACCCTCAGGCCAACCACAATGTAGAGGAGTTTGCTTTTTCCCTCAGATTTGAAGAACTTTAGCAGGTCATCTCTAGGACGCATTGAATCCTCTACAGTGAATGGGTGCATCACAATGAGAGTTTAAACTGCTGATAAGAATGTCACAACAATCCAAGTAATCCACACTACTACAATTCTTTTTAAGAAAACCGGTGCTTTGAAGAATTTATAAACCAATATTCCGATAACAGTAACTTATGCAACACTAAGACTTTTAAATTACATGTTTAAATCTAAAAGGGCCAAACTGATCTTGTATCTAATTTATCGTATATATTTTATACATATAAAACTGTCAGTTGTAAAGAGTGGGCTATAAAGTAAAATCTAAAGATTTTACTTAACAATGAATTTAATCAATGAGTGTTATGCATATTTCTCAAAACATTTATCTTACAGAATGATTTGCTAATTGAACACACAGTGGATGGAATCTGTTCAAGATGAAACGATGTCTTGTTCATAGTTAACATTTGCATCCTCATTAAATGATGCGACGTCATGCAACCCAACAATGTTTAATATTTATGTTCTTAACGCTATGAATATTTCATGAATCACAAGATAAATGTAAACACATATCGGATATTCCATACAATAAGGTTCTACCCACAATTCATTAAGTTAATTTTCATATTATTTAAAGGGTGAGTATCTTCCTTTGATCCTTTTCTTTGCTCCTTTGGTAGCAACGTTTAAATATATTAAAGGTCAAACATCAGCTAATTAACTAAGTGACACATATCATATAATGTGTCATTAGGGTATAATGTAAATGTATTTAAAGGTCCTAATTAAAATTTGCCCTATTAATGACTGACAATATACTAAAAATATAAAGCATGTAAAGTATATAACTTTTATGTGAACTCATTAATACTTAAAATACACTACTATATTATTTGCACTCTTAAAAACTTCCCTTTATGCCTCATTCCTACATGACATATATACCTATTTTTTCTGTACAATGCACCTTCTATATTTGTACTCCTTGTAATTTGCACTGAGCTGGTCTGTACTTTCTCTACCGCATAATCATTCAATGTTTATAGAAACATAGTAATATTTTACATTACCATAATGATATTTTATATTATTATTATACAACCTAGCTATTTGCACCTCTGGTTAGATGCATTTCATTGCCTCTGTAGCTGTGCTCTGCACGAGGTGGTCAATAAAGTTGAGTCTCTGTTTTCTTTTCTAAGTTCACTTGTTTCAGGAGCAGAGGTAGACTGGCTGTTCAGGTGAGGCTGTATGTGTTAGTGCGTGGTGTATTGTCTACAGCACTGGTGTGCACATGGGGCTCTTTGAAGGGCTGAGGCAGAGCTGCCTGTGATAATTAGGGTGCGATGACCTTCTCATTAGAGCCAGGAGTCCTGATGATTATTTCCCCCCTTTCTCTTAACGTGGACCAGCCACAGAGACAATTTTGGAATATCAAAGCAATTCTCTAAGATATTTATTAGAGTCCAAATGACAAAAACACATAGCAAAAACCTTTGAATTACCAACCCGCTAATGTATGCAGGGCCAAATGAATGGCTCGACTTTCTTTCTTTCTTTCTTTTTTTCTCGCCCCCTCTCTCTTGTAGCTTAAATTTTTCATTACAAATTTCCGGAGCTTCAAAGTAGCATCTCACAGTCGGCCCCCTTTCTTCTCTCCGGCATGACAAAGAACTGTCAAAAACTGTCCCTGTGTTTGTTACTGTCCCCCCCTCTCTTTTTATTTCCCCTTGCATCTAAATGTCAAATAACCACGCTTAAATACAGCACAGCATCCCCTCATCTGGAGAGGCTTAGAGAGATGGGGAAAGAGAGAGAGAGTGGGTGAAAAGAAGAAAAAAAAACAGCAGAAGGCATCTAAAAGGGCCTTAATTAATCTTGTGCATTGATTTTGTTTTAGTGTGATGTATTCAATGAAAAAAAGATGACTCTACAAGGAGCTCTCATTAAAATCATTAGCAGCTTGATGTTAGCTGAAAACATCTCACTCTTGCACTTAAAAGCACATTTGCAGGTCTGTCTTTAATGTTGTGGAGAATGGTCTTCTTTAAAGAGCAACAAACAGGGCCCACTGGACCTTTTCGGGTGGAGCGTAAAAAGTGCGGGACAATGTGTCCCTGTTCTAGCCAAGCTGGACGGTGCCCAAGCTGTCTGGTGCAGGACACAGCGGCTCTACCTGAGTACAGGAGGTTTTGACACTTTCTGTCCAATTATGTGTCCTAAATAGGGCCCGGGCCGAAATGCTGACTGTGGGGGTTGAATAGGAGTGATTAAAGACACAAAGGTTTAAATACAGGATGTGCCAAAAACAGCATGGGGAAGAAGAGTGATTCACAGCAAACTAGACAGCACTAGAACCAAGCTGGAGGAGTGAGCTATTCAATCAAATATTCATTATTGTTTAATTAGTGGGAATTCAATCAAATATTAATTATTGCTTGGGTGCGACACTTCCGTTTGTTCAACATGATCACCAGTTCATCAAATGAGAATCAAGTAAAATTCCATGTACTGTATGATATACATTAAAGACACTCTGTAACGAAAACATAAAGGAAAATTAATTTATGACTAACAAAAATCAAATGCACAATAATTTATCCCAGTAATTATGAAAGATGTAATATATAGTAGAAAGGCTGATATAAGTCCATGGCATTCAGAGTTAAAATAAAATAATAAAATAAAAATACAACAAGGAAAGACAGATATATATATATATATATACACACACACACATTTCTTGTCATGTGGACAAGGTTGTTCAAAATATTATGCAAGATTGATAGACAGAGAGAGAGTGGCTTAGGCATAATTGAATGGTGTGAATCATAAAACCGTCACACGGAATTCACACTCATAAAATGAGGGTACATGTCAAAATGATGATGTACAAACATTCTAAAATTAGTAAAATTCTAATGACATCTGTAATTGCATCAGCATACTCGACTGAATGAGCAATCTGGGTTACCTGCATTAGAGCCGTAACAAGCAAATTGCTGATCAGACTCATCAAACTCTTCCAATGAAAGTAGGTCTAATTTGAGGCAAAATAAAGTCGATCTGAGTTCGTACAAACTGCCCATAAAAAAGTACAAAAACATCAACACATAGCCTGACTGACATCAACGCGATCGGCATGCAGCATCATAAAACAAATCCCCATGCTATTTAGAAATCATCCACAAATGTATAAAACTTCTAAAACCACACAAAGATCAGATGCAAACTTTATAAGACATTTAGCAGAGAAAGCTGATTTGAATTATCCAGTGGTGAAGTGCCATATGGTTCAGATGCACTTGGAGAATGTGAAGATTAAAATGCTTGACTGACGTGCGTTGATAGACATCTCCCTCACACATGATCCCTCACTCATCAAGAACAAACAAAGCCACAGCCTCCAAAATAATTACATCATTAAAACTGTGCTGGACCAATTAAAGCCCAGCTCCCCTTACCTGCTTTCACAGCTGATTAAGAAATTAACCCTCTATTTAGGCTTTGGCACACTGCTGTCAAAACTAATAGATGGGGGACCTAAAAAATGGGCCAGGCCTGTAAACATATAGCACCAAATATCCATGACATAGGATTTGATTATCTCTGTTTAAGATGCTGATTGGTGTTGACATGAGGTTAAAATGGAGGGAATTGTTGATTTGGTTTAATCATGATATGATTCCAAGGAAATTAAACATTTGGGGTTTAAAACATCCACGGGACAATCAGCGTGTTATCCAACTGGACTCGTTTTGAGTTTCTTATTTAGGTCAACACAGCCAAAGGTGTGGAACGGACAGGCTGATGCTTGAAATGACACCGGATGAGTGATGTACTCCAAAAAAGGAATGCACTTGAGTGTGATCCATTAACTTGGCCTTTTTTGCAGCCTTGAGCCTGATGCACCTGCAAAGCTTCCCCTTATACCAAGTGCTGTATAAATTAATCACATGCAGCCTCATGCACTTTGATGCATTTCCTAAAGCACATTAATGAGGGGTGACAGCTGTAACCAAAAGGCAGAATAAATCACTCACAATTTAGGTAAAATCTGGAAGATATTCGTACTGTCTCTCATGCATCCCTTCCCATACTCCTTTTTTAAAAACTTCCTCAACAGTTTCAAACCTGCTCGTGAATTAGTGGTCTGAATCAGACCGATCGTGAATCATTCAGGGGCATTAACTGAAGTAACAGTCCCTCGTTGGACCACAAGCAATGTTTTGCAACTGTCCAGTTCAAAATGAAATGGGAATCATTACTGTGATGTATATTTAAGATTTTTGAAAATGTAAATTCCTATAGATTTTCACTACTTTTTGAATTTATATATATATAATTACGGTAGGCTATTCTAATATATTTCAAATATAAATATTAAAATGGGTGACGTACAACTATAATCAACACAGCAGAGTCATTTTGACACAGCACAAATATGATTAACATCACTACAGTGACAGCATCAATATGGAATCAATTTATATTTAATGCAATAAGCAAAACTGAATTTGTGTGACCAAAATCATTGCAATCTACACTAAAATCAGTGCACATCCCACCTAAACCGAGCGCTCTGAAAAGTATAAATACACTGCAAAATATCTCATTAAGATCGTTAAATGACCTTCAGCAGTGTTAATTAGATATAAAGCGCGGAATACAGCGGCGGTGTGGCCGATTCTATTATTCATCTTTGGCCTGTAATGACATTTCTCAGCTGTCAGAAGCGTTGCAGGGGGTTGCCTGGGAGGACTGGGGTGAACTGAGCCCCTAAGGGGTGTACATTTTTCAGAATGCATGAGGCTGTTTATACTAAAAATGCACACATAACACAAAACAGTAAATATGGTTACAATATACTGAACGTCAGCCCACTTAAGGGGAGGCTTGTGACCTTCCTGGTTCCAGAGCAAGCCCATATTTCTCTCTCCCAATAAAAGGCTTTAAAGGCATCCTAAAGATTTAATTAAGATGTCAGCTGGCGTGGGTCACTCCTAGTGCAGTATCACAGGCTGGAAGATATACAGTACCACTACAAAGGGCTAAAGCTAAGTGGCCTGGCAGAGCTGTGCTGGAATGCAGGGTTCCTGATTTACAAAGGGAGCCTCACTGTAAAACACTAGCAGTTTAAACACATTTGTAAAGCTCTGAGCAGACAGAGCTCACTGACTGCTCTGTCTGGCTAAAAAGGGGCTCAGGGCAGTTGTTATTATGTGGATTAAGGAATATAAGTCTGAGCAAGAAATGAAAACAGTCTAAACATGTTGATACAGTACCACAGTTAAATCTGTTCACCTGAGCATCACCAATATAAAGTACAGCTCTGCAGAACATGTTTTTGCATTCCACTGTGTTGCTTTTCCTTTGTTTTTGTATGTAAAGACATTAGGACGTCTCAAGCTCGTCTTTACCAGTTCTGATATCAGGCTTCAGCTGTAAATAATGGAACTGCACATTTTCCAGTTTTTAAAAAGGTTTTTGAGTCTCAAATACTAGAAAAAGCTATTTTCTTTAAACTACATAAAAGGCCTTGTCAGACCAGCAAAATACCCCAAATGTTGTCCCAACTAGTCAAACACAGTTGTCTGAACAAAGAAATATCACGTTTGTTGAAACGTTAAGGCTTTTATGAGCTCTCAGAATGCACTGCAGCATGAATAAATTATGCAGTTACTGTTATAGGATTATTGTTTTGCTGTTAACTAAATGAATTCATTATTTTATTGTTTTATCATTACTGTTAGTTATTTGTTTTACTGTGATGTGAAGAGCTCATCTTTTCCACATTTGTTGATTGCCACCCTTCTTGAGATTAGTGTGTCTAGTTTTGAGGCCTAGACTATGTTCAACCATTTTCACTATGCACAAATCATTTTCTGTATATTCTAGCTTTGTAAGTGTTTTGTAGGCTTTCTTACAAACAAAGACAATGTTATTCTCTTATTAGTGTAACTTATCCATTAATATTTGTGCAAAAAAAAACATCTTCCAAGAAACCAAAAAAATTACATTAACATTCAAGATAATGAAGTTTGTCTTAAAAAGGAGATGTGATGTACTCAATCATCTGGGTTAAGTAAACTAAAAAAAAACAAAACTGCAGCTCATTGAAATTTTAAGTCTTTACTTTTCTTCTTTTACTACAGCGAGAGATAAATGGAACACAGGAAATGTCGGAGATTCATTCAATCAATTTGTTAAAAAAAATATTAATCAGAAAACAAGCAACTGCCATCAGAGTGAGTCATTGCATTGTTTATTCAACTGATTCTTTCAAATCTATGTATTCAGAAAATATGCAATAGTTCATTTGCAACCAATTTTACAAAGCACAAGCACATTTAAGCTGCTAAAAACCTCTAAAATAGCTTGCACATATTCCACTTTCAAAATAGCAAACAAAAAGTCCTCATCCAAGACTTTTTCCATAAAGCAAAGCAAAATATTGACGGGCCACAAAAGGGTAAAGAAATGCTTTTCTCGCTGTCTGTCATCCTGTTATTTCGAAAGCCTTTTTGCATCTCACAACAGATGAGATTTTGAAGGGCACTTAAGAGGCTTCTTTGGGGGCTAAAGAAGAGGAGGGTGGGCATACCAAGTGACAGTGGGCCAACAGTAAGAGTCTCTTTAACGCTCTGGAACAAACCGGCCTTCATGTGCACCAAAGGAGCCCTGTGACAACCCCCGGCCTAAAGCTGTCCCACGGCTCATGGGACAAATATCAAAAAAATCAGCCTCCGCAGGGCCTGACAAGAACTTGTCTTGGTTGATCAGGTAAGACAGCACTGTGTGAGCCAGAATATCTATCATCTGCCTCTCATGCTACTGTGTATCTCATCCAATTATTTAAAACTACATGTGGCATTATTTTATCACTCACATGAGAAATTATAAATGAGTGGTTTTTTTTTCTCTTCTACTTTTATTTTTTCAGTTGGGGGGTCTCTGTGCATATTTAAACCTGCCAAAAAAACAATTTGGAAACACCAAATAGGGCATTTTGAAAAAGGAAGACCTGGCGAAATTTACCTTTTTTCTCACATGCAGCAATGAATCTGGAAGATGTGGAAAAGCTATTCTGGGTCATGGGCCATGCACGTCTCCCTTAATCCTCCTCCACATGCGTCCAACCAAGTGAAGACGATGCCTTTGTTAAATATTCATCAATGGCTGTCAATAATTAACTGCTCATTATATGAACTCAACGAGGATTCCCATTCCAAAATTAATGTGCTGCTAATGCACA
The DNA here is from genome assembly GCA_032361065.1 of Enteromius trimaculatus. NCBI lineage: Eukaryota > Metazoa > Chordata > Actinopteri > Cypriniformes > Cyprinidae > Enteromius > Enteromius trimaculatus. Next base: position 8,522,624 of record JAUMHP010000052.1, on the reverse strand, counting down.
GGGTGAAACCACGCTCTTAAGAGCTGGAAACTTACCATGAAAGCGTGATCCTCACTATTCTTCCACAGTTGTAGAGAGAACAGAGAGCTTTGTCTTCAATCAAAAATTTAAAGCGCTTGTCCCCGCTCCTCAGAGTTCGATCTGTTGGTTTTGTATTCTTTAACTGAACAAGACGTTTCAACTGCGCCAACCGAAAATGAAGCTTGTTATTTCTGCTTCTTTTAAAGAGAAACTTTAAAAGAACAACTTTCCGAACGTATCCTTCTGAGAGCCGAGCATAATGACGTGAGAAAGAAATTTGCTCGGATTTGTCATAGAAACGTATTGTAAGATCAGCAATGAGTTTTTCGCAGGCGTGAGGATGCTGTCCTGAGGCGAAAGCAATGCAAAAGCAACTGTAATCAACTACATCAAAGAGAAAAGTCACTGTTTCTGCTCTGAGAAACTTTGAGGCGTGTGTTAATAACCATGCGTGGAGAATTTTCTTTTCTTTATTGTTGTTTGTTGTTTTGATTTGCAGCAGGAAATCCCTCACAGAGGCATCAGAGAGTTGAGCTGTTGATTATGTGTGTGTGTGTGTGTGTGTAAGGCTTTAGGCCATGACCATGCAAGTAAACAGAAGCAGGCTTCACACACTCACAAATACACATATATGGTTCACACTGCACACAGTTTTGTTATTTCCATTGTTATTACCCCATTTGTATAATTAGGCGACTACATTACTCAGATCAAAGATTCCCGCCCCTAATAGACACCCGTATCTGAGGATCATGAAAAGCTGCCTTGCTCCTCTCCTACTAAAAGATGCTAGCCTTGATTAGCACACTATTATGAGTGCTTAAAGCAAAGGAGACTGAACACACTCACAAATTCTCTCTGGCACTTCTGCCAAGAATAACATTATTCTGCCTGCCTGTCAATGGGCTTCCTGTCTTGCTTGTGGGCCACGGCTCATTTTAACACAGATTATAAACACACAGGTGTCAATATGTGCTTCTGTGTGTTCAGCCTTGTTCTTTCCCCATGAGGTTTTAGGAGCAGAACACTGTCAAATTAAGCATATGTCGACATTAAGTAAGTCTCACAACTGGACTGCTGACATCAATACAGGCTTTCTGACAACATACATTCTGACTTTCTCTCTCCTTCATTTTCAGACTCAAATTTCAATGTCATTGTAAAAAATGAGATGATGAGACAAAAAAAAAAAAAGAAAACACTGCTTGGACATTGTGGATTTTATAGCAATGCATCTCAGTACAGCTTTTTAGCTATAACAAACAAAAAAAAAAAAAACAAGGTTAGTTGGATGAATGTATTTTTTTTTTTTAGATTAAACTGTCATACGCAGAAAAAACTATTCCTTTGTGCACTAGAGAATGAATAATTAAAAAGGCTGCAATGTTTAACTGTTTGCCTCTTTTATTTACACGATTGTTGAATTTGTTGTCATGTTTAATGACTCACTGCCTTTTTATCAGGACGCTTTCATTCTTCTACTTCAGAATGATCAGTTATTTTAATGTTACCCTTGTCATCTTTAATGTACCAAGTGTTTAGTCTCATGGTTTTGATGAATATTCATGTGATGTTGTCAGTCGTTCAAGATGACGAGCACATGATGCACAGTATGTGCTTGATATTTAAATTTAGTACAGGAAATATGTCACAATATTGAACAATTGAAATCAACGTAACAATGTACTGTAAATAAAGTCAAAGGTTTGAAAAAAATATTTCTGAGTGAATACAACTTGAAAGAGTTGCTCAGCTTCAGTCAAGAAGGCATTTACCTAAAATAGATGCCTTGAGGTAAAAAGAAACTGAATTAAAAGTCAGTCAAATTGTCAAAACATTCTACACAGACCACTCTGCTCTTTCCCTGTCCTGACTAAAGCCACTCTTCCTACACTAAAGTGCTGAATATGCTAGTCTACTGAACAAAGATGGCTGTGCAGTCCTAAGTAATGGGAGAAAGACTTGTCAAAGACAGTTTGCAGCAACTTGAGTGACAAAACCAACGCTGCCCCCGCCATCAATTTTATGGCAATTACTATTTAATGTATTTTACTTAAGAGCATATGCAAAATTAAGAGTAAGTCACAAAAAACACATTTTATGTGGTATTTAAAGAATAATATGCATAATATATTGGCCTGTTAATATTTATGAACAGGATCCTTAAGTATTGCTTGTCTTAGTCTACACTTTCACTGAAAGCTTTGACTTCAAGGTCTCAATTAATAAAAAAGTTTAAAAAAGGGGGGTAGGGGGGAGGGTTGGGGTTTGAAGCTTTTTCCAGATTCTCTAATCTTTTTTCTTGAACTTCTCAAGTGTATGTCAGACCTACGTGAAACATGTCAGCTGTTCTGACAAACATTTAAATATCACTGTTTAAAAGGACATGCTTGTCAGAGCAATGTCTAAAAAACAAGTGTAATTGTAACTGTGAGATAATTTAAAAAGCTACGATTAACAGATTAACACTATAAACACAGAAAAACTATAAAATATCTAGCTAGGCATTTCATGTAATTTTACAATGAAATGCTGTTAATTGTATGGTTTGCAGTGTATGATATTCCCTGCACTGCACTGCATTCCCTGCACTGCACAAGTATTTTGATTAAATAATCGTATTTCTTAATTTTTGTTATCAGTTATGTACATTTGGTATTTATGTTACTACATCTGTTTTTGATTACTGTTTGTATTGCATGTGTTTGATGTGTGCGTTACAGTTTAATACTATAACATTTACAGTATTCAGTTTACAAATTTTAACTTTATACATTTTAAATGTTCTGTTAATGTGTTTACAGTGTTTCTCTGTATTTTTCTCAAAATGATTCTGGCAACCACTCCTGCCCACAAAACCGAAATTTTAGTATTTTAGCTCCTGTATGTTTAGCACTTTCCTAAAAGAGATAAAGACATGAAAATAAATAAAAACTTAATAATAAACTTTTAATTTAATTTAATTTTACCAATTCAATAACGTTGTATGAAATGGAAACATTAAAATGATTATGGTAATTATGATAATATTCAGGTAATAATGGATAAGTCATGACCACATCAAAATAAATCCAAAAATGAAATGCTTCACATAGAAATGTTGTACATTTGATGACTTTACAATAACTTTAGACTATATATATATACACATAACAAATCAGAAAGATGTGACACTTAGATTACACTTTAAGATAAGACAATTTCTTTTTTTCCCCAAATAGAAACATACTGTAGAATAAAGTATATTCATCAGGAGCCTCAGAAAGATAAAATCAATGTCTGAGAGAGGGACAAGGACTAAGGTTAAGGGATAAAGAATATCTGCTTATTTTATTAGCATGGATCCCCCAGGGAACCTGAAGAGTCCATGGACTGTCAGGACCTATTAAACATGTAATTCTTGATGGAAGAAAACTTTGTACATAGACAGCCTGAGCAACGTGTTATTAAAAATATGAGCATGGCCGTGGAAAATAAATAAATAAGAAATACTGATTAAATTTTAAGTAGCCGACGGGCCGATATTTTGCCTGAGGCGTATTTGTCAGTTTCAAAGGGTGTTTTTATTAATTTTGTATTTTGCATTTTGTTAGTGGAAAGAGCCTGCTCCACTGGGAGCGCCACAAGCTATAGACAGCAGAGCCTATAGGAGAGAGAGCAGAGAGACGCAGAGAATGTCAAACAGCAGAAAACACACTCACAGAGTCAAATCAAACCTGGGTCCTGAGCTAAGACCCCCACAAGACACACACACATACACAAACAAGAGGGGCAATTTAAGCTTATTACACAAGCACACAGAATCATGATGATGTTTAATTGTAACAAATGTTTTTACACTATGCTCACCCCTCTTATTTATCTCTGCAGTGATCACAGCATTATTTAATGTGTGTACAGAAACTAAATATTTACACTCTGAATATACACTGTATACATTACTAAATTACATGCAAAATGACTTTGTAAAATAAATGGAATCACCATAAAACAAAAAGAAAATAACAAGAAAAAAAACCTAAATACTTTAAGTTCCTCACAGTTGTAAGATGCTGACAAACACGTCTAAAGTGCATCCACCAATCATCATTTGTCAAGGGCTTGAGGGAAAAAAAATATATCTAGGCCAAATATATGAATTATATATAAATCTTATTTTGTAAAACTAAAACACCAGCTTGAAGTGTGCAAAAACTATGTGAACAACCAAATATATAAACATGACACAATAATTTAGCCCTGACACATCAATAAATGCTTTGCCAGTCGCCAGCCACTGGTTACTACTGAATAAAAATTAATTGTTCATTTCCTTTTGAAAGAGATAAACAAAACAAACATTTTTTTTTATAACTTTCAATAATAAGTGATTCATACAAAAAGGTTTAATGCCAGGTGAGTATCTTATATATCCATATGAAAATACAACATATATTTACATTTAGCTAACTACTAGGATTATACGATATCATATAACACAGTTATTTTGAATGAAATGCATTATAAAGAATTATCAAATGTATTGTACAGTATGTGCACTATACATATATATTATAACAATTAAGCACAATTTATGTAAATAAGAGGAAAAAAACTATGCAAATAAATACAATACCAGATATCTGGTAACTGTTCAGACATACAGAGGGTGTCAGATGAAATCAATGTTTCATGCAAATTGTATTGAAATCAAGTGGCATCAATGGGTTAATGGTGAAAACAAACAAAATTTTCAATATATTGAGGGCTCATGCATTCAGAGAGCTTCAAACAGCACTGAGCACTGAGTAAAGAAGACCTGCCCTTGGGCTACAATTTACAGAAAGCTTTACCTGCTGCTGGCTCAGCCTGGACTGGAGCCTGAAGACAAAGAAAAACGATTCCCACCTGTGCATGAGCAAGTGTGGGTGTGCGACTGCGTGTTTCTGCATGTGTGTTTTTATTAACTGCAGCGAGTGGTCAAGGGAGAGAATGGATACAAGTGCACCTTGGATGCTTGTAAAGTAGAGAAGCTAAACTCAAATCAGACCAAGGGCCTTCGGTTTGAGGCCTCAGAAAAAAAAATCTGCAAGATCCTGCAACCTGGTCTCATAAAAAATGTGTACATCTGTGCAGTTGTTGTGCAACACCATTTTTACGCGCCTTACTGCATATTTTGCAAAGAGTAATGTCCACTGAGCAGCACTAAAACACATGTTTAATACGTAAGCCCTGGCACATTTTTATTACGTTGATATAGGTATGTATTGCAGTGGTTCAGAATTGAAATATCTGTGGACTGTCGCTAAAAGTTAATGCTCTATTATGTTGAAAATATGCCTGAAACCTACCCAATAGTGTTAACAAATGCAAATGTGATAACCAATTAATGCAACCGTGCCATTAAATTCCAATTCCTTTTATGCAGTGTTGAACTGTTTTGTTGGACCGTAGATACACAGGATTCAAACCGGAGTTCCTCACCTCTCAAGTATGTCTTTGTACTCTGTGAGCTACTGAGCAAAGCTACCGTCAATGAAAACCCATAGATATGAAGCTGGTTATGTGTGATGCTAACATTCAAAAGCATCAGTTTTTTAAATATCTCAGCATATTAATATTGCCATAACATGATATTCTTCAAGCAATTGTGCGAAAAGTACACTTTATTAATCAAAACTCTGTAAATTTGTGTGAAAAGGAATAAAAGGTGTCAGAGTTTTACTGCCTCTAGTTTTCATTTCTTTTGGAAAATGCAGTCATATGTACTTGTTGGTACATATTTTGTGTCTCGCTAAAAAGTGCACCAAGGTACGTTTATGTCATGAGACCAGGTAGTCCAGTTGTTCTGTTTGGTTACCCACTGATCTACTCAAATTATCAACAACACACCACATACAAATGATGACACGTTAATACGCCATCTTCTCCCAAGGCCTTACAATTACATCTATTTCCGTATTAAAAGGTAAAATACCCTGGCACGCTCTAAATGGGTCCTATTAACAAAATGCATCACACCTTCAAATTCAATTTGCATTATAAATGTTCACAGCACATTTTGTGTCAGCGCTGCATGTCAGAACGGCTCACTGAGGAGACGCCACTTTGTTGTGCAGTAGAGAAGGAGTTAATTAGCCAATCGGATGCAATGCGTTAAAAGAAAGAGAGAGAGAAAGATAAACCAAGTACTTGGATAATCATGCTTTCCTCTTATTTATTTCATTATTTGTTGACAACGTTGAGCTTTTGAAGTCTGAGCTGTCAAAGAAGCAATCTGACACACGCCTGGGCTTATAGGAATGCATAGGGAGTACAAGCTTTGTTCATTATGCTTAATTCTGAATAAATCTCATAGAAACCACCAAATTACATTTAAGTGATGTGTTCAAAGCGGTTCAGTTAAAAGCACTTTGAGTGCAGGCATCGCCTCTCGCTTTCTCTTCTCTTTTCTACCCGCTTTCAAGCAGGCACGTTTCTTCGATCACGTTGCTAACGGGGCAGGCTAACTGTGCAGATTAATTTAGATGGGTATAAGGGATTGAGCAACGCTTATTAAACACGGGAGAAATTAAAGAAGCCGTCTGAAAGACTGCCTGTTTTATGCCAACACACTAATCAGTAATTAGTGCCGTATGCGTCCTAATACATGGCCCTTCGCGGCACTGAATTCATGCATTTTGTGAAAGAGAGGATGGAAGGATCCTGAGTTTGGCAGGTCTTTCATCATTACCAATATTTGTGTCTCAACCTCTGAGTCTGATTTGTGGTTATTTAATGATTGTGATGGCATCATTGCGTGTGTTACTCTGCCATGATTGCTTGGAAAGAGAGAAAGAGAGAGAGCAATAAGAAGCAACAATCAAAACTGTTTCCGCATATGCAATAAATGAAAAGACTGTAAAAGCAATTTAAAAAGACTCGTTATGGCGGTTATATCAGATATCTGTGAAAACAGAAATACTGACTTTACCACTAGTCAGTAGCGATTCTACATGGCATTACTCCCTGGGCGAGACTCCTTCCTAGCGTCTATGTACCAATAATTGATTGATGTTTGACGCCGTGAAGGAAAGTGTTTGCGGTTACTTTTCGGGTTTTTTTTAAGATTATCTTTAATATGTGATGTGAAGAAAAAAATGTAAAAACGGATTTATAGTATTGTAACAACTGGCTGTTTTTCGGTAAGACGTGGGTATATTGAAGCTAAGCATTTCTACTTTACTTTTCCTTAACATTTAGCCTGTAGGGTACTAACACCTTACCAACCGTATCAACAAGTCCATCCCCTACACATCTCTCTCCATGATGGTTACAGTTAAACTTTTATATAACCGGGCTGCAAATGAACCAACCCCACCCAAACTAACTTGAACATAAAGACTATTCATTATGTTTCATGTTTTATACCTGATTTTTATATTCTAGAGCAAATATATATTGGTGTTGTATTGTTGTTTATAAAGGATTAATTATTAATTTAAAAAAAAAAAAAACACAAACACATTGTTCCTAAAGCCATGATAAGCATTATGTGTTGAAAATGACCAATCACAAGAGCGGGGAGATGATCTGACATTTGATCACCGCCGACAAAGTCTCAATAGTGTATTTGTCGATCGAGCAGAGGTTGAGCAGCTAGGAGAGCAAAGAGGGTAGCGCAGTCCCCGTCTAGCGCCGTCCTCGCGAGAGCGCATTTTTGCACGCGCATAGTGTTGTGTGCTCTTGCTATGCAGAAATGCTTGCCAGAATGGTTTTCTGCACGTGCATACTCGCACGCCTTTTTATGTGCGCTAGATTTGAAACTAGGCTATTTAAACGCCATAGTCACAGGTAGGCTATGATTTCCCCCCCCCAATTAGTGCTAGTGCTGCCCCACAAAAAATGCCACCCTAGGCGACTGCCCTGTTCGCCCATGCCTAAAACTGCCACTAGTAGAAGCTTTCAAAATGTTGTCTTCCTAAATCTGACATAATTAGCAAATGTGATAAAGACCTCGGATAAAATGACTGTAGTTCTACTATAGTAGAATGAGATTATTGCTAGTGGTTCCTAACTAGGGGGCCACTGGATGACTTAAAAGATTTAAATTAAGAAATTATTATTAATATACTCAAATAATCTAAATCTAATTTAAATTGAAATGCTAAGAAATATGATCCAAATGCATTCAGTCAAGCTTTTTAGTTAATTGGAACACAGAAAGTGTGTGAAAATATACAGTATAATCAGTGCCTGCAATTAATTTATAGTGTGTTTTTACTCAAATATAATTCTATCTGCATCTCACTAATTATAAGTTTACATAACATCAAGATAACTGAGGCAAGATGTTGTAATGTCGTTGGCATGTACAGGATATAAAAAGTGAAAAGAAAGATTTTATCAGTGTACTCATGCTTAGCATCTTAGTTTAATGCAGTCTGCTGCAAAACACCGTTGTTCAGTATGATTAATTCAGGAGGATCTTAACAATAACATGAGAGACAATGCTGCGGGTAAAAGAGAGATGAATAAACCATGTGAATGTCTTTTAAACATTAATAACACTCTAACGCCCAGTTACACTGCTAAGATTTCAAGGATCGCATGTCTCAGAGTAGCAGCGAGAACTGTGAAGCCCAACAGGTGTACAAAGGAGAGGAAGTACTCTGGGTGAAGACTTGAAACTCATTATATTTAACCCTGAAGAGAGAGGAGGCGAACTTGAATAACAAATTTCCACACAAAGTGCAAATAATTCAATTCCCCAGCCCTAAACAAATTCCCTAAATGTGAGCATACACACACACAGACACACACACACAAATGCATGTCAGAGCAAATGATAATCATGAGGTCAAAGGATCTGCCTGAAAAGCTCAGAGACAGAATTGTGGCAAGGCACAGATCTGGCCATGGTTACAAAAAAAAATTCTGCTGCACTTAAGGTTCCTAAGTAGCACAGTGGCCTCCATAATCCTTAAATGGAAGACGTTTGGAACAACCAGAACCCTTCCTGGAGCTGGCCGTCTGGCCAAACTGAGCTATCGGGGGAGAAGTACCTTGGCTCCAGTCTGGGCTTTAGGGCAGAGTGACACGACGGAAGCCTCTCCTCAGTTCAAGACACATGAAAGCTTGCATGGAGTTTGCTAAAAAAAACACCTGAAGGACTTCAAGATGGTGAGAAATAAGATTATCTGGTCTGATGAGACCAAGATAGAATGGTTTGATCTTAATTCTAAGCCTAATGTGTGGAGAGCACTGTTAATCACCTGTCCAATAAAGTCCCAACAGTGAAGCATGGTGGTGGCAGCGTCATGCTGCGGGTTGTTTTTCAGCTGCAGGGACAGGACAACTGGTTGCAATCGAGGGAAAGATGAATGCCGCCATGTACAGGGATATCCTGGACCAAAACCTTCTCCTTAGTGCTCAGGACTTCAGACTGGGCCGAAGTTTTACCTTCCAACAAGACAATGACCCTAAGCACACAGATAAAATAGCGAAGGAGTAGCTTCACAACAACTCTGTGACTGTTCTTGAATGGCCCAGCCAGATCTGTCTTATTTCTCTCAGCACAAAGTGTACAGTAGCTGGGATAACCTTGAGGTAAACTCTTGCTGCTTTGTTTGTGGTGATGTGGGCGTGTACATGCTGCACGCTCGTCATGGATGATTATCATATCTATTGTGCGCTTGGCGCGGGGGCGTGGCCACATTAAGAGATCTTAAAGGAGACGTGAAAGACTGGACATCGTGTTGGTTTTATATGACTTTATCACAGAATATTTGTTTTCGATAAGACTTGCTTAGTGGAATAGTACACATGTCAAGCCTTCTACAGATATAACTCTGATGTCCCTTTGTGGAGTTTCTGCTGAGTTTCAGTTCATTTTAGTGACGCATTTCTAAATGAAGATCACGCAGACCAACACGCCAGGCAGCACACCCTGTTTATTTATTAATTTTCTAAATACACAAAGTTGTGTTGTTATTATACGTGTATAGAAATTAAAGTAGACCCTTCACATATTCGATTGATGTATTGCTCTTATCTGTATGATCAAAACTCAATGTGCACCAGGATTTCCATCCAATAAATATGTGTAGCCCCAACTCATAAAAAAGAAAATAATGCAATGAAATTTAATTGAGTTGAGTCTCAATTGATCAAAATCAGTTTTAATGAAATTGATACATTTTATGTATGTTGGACTCAAACTAAAACATTTTACCGGAAAATAAATTAATAGGAAGACATCCTACAGTAGACTTCTACACTCAAGATGTTTGATTTACTTAACTTTAGGCATTAGCCAACTTGTTATGCATAACATAAGATGGTTTTTATACATCCATGGTGTCACAAGGTTCACTGGAGTTCCCCACAGACTATGCCCAGACTATGTTCTCCGTTTGTCTGTCTTTCCGTTTTCTGTCCACGCGACATATTTGGATTGTTCTCTTGCCTTTGCTTCTGATGTGCCTGTTTGCTGTTATCGACCCTGCCTGTGATTAGCCTCTGTGTGACAATAAAGTAGTTTTGCATTTGGATCTGCATGCCTCACCATCTCCTCATTACATCTGGCATGCCCAAAGTATTTTTCTTATTTTAATTATTATTATTTTTAAAACAACTTTGATTCATGTTAGCTGGTCCTTACGCTTTACCAAAATATTGAGTTGAAAACAAAACAAAACAGTTTCCAGTCAGTTTAACACAATGCATAAATAGGGAACCAAACATAATGGTGTTAAATAAAAATATATTTTTTTAATAAACTGAACATTGTTGGGGAATCCTTTTTTTGAGTGCATGTCGAAACAGCATGTCTCCCCAAATGCCCTAGAAGACATTTAGAAAAAACAGATATAAACTGGCTGCTTTCTATCCCTCTCATAAGCACAAACATGGCAAAAAGAACTTTACACTGATACATGCATGCCATTTTACTGCATGGTCCCCGTGTTGTCACACTGATGGATGGCGACTATCAGCTCTGTTTGGGACTGGTGGTCTTCATTATGAAGCAGAAACTTCTCCTGTCAAAAAGAGGCGGATGAATAAGTAAGCATGTGAAAGAGAAATATTACACTCTCCATCCCCGGAGAAAGACAACAACCAGCTTTCAAGATGCTAAACAGGATGCTTTCTAAACAGATTTAAACAATCCATTATTCACTCATTCTTTGTTCAGTGTTAACTGTTTACACTGTGTCATATTACAATAGCTCTTGTTGACTGACACAAAAAAGATTAATTGATGCCTGGCAGCAATGCAAATCAAAACCGTAGCGAGCAATTAAGATCAGGCTGCGCAAACGATTATGAATTAATGAAGAGGGGGCATTAATGAAAGATTAATAGTTGAAATTAATTGCGGTTGTGCTTTCAAACACCATATTTATGGCTGATAGAAAGCATGCATACAGGGTGATTTCAAGCATGACCAAGTGATTTCCCTCAAATTATCAGCCATACCTCAGTGAGCCTGAGGAGGAGAAGGAGGAGGAGGAGAGGAGACAAAGAACAGATGGATGAAGGTGAAGACCTCAGAAGTTAATAAGCACGACATTCTGAATCATGTAAACAAGCAGAACTCCAGCCACGCAAAAATCTGCATCTATCCATATGCTGTGCTTTGTTGCTATTTGGACTCACTGGCAATGTTAAATAAGTTGCTGCAAACACAAGTCACTGTAGTTTTCAGGGAAAATGACTTGTAATGCTAAAGTCCTGTGACTTTTACTCTATTAAAAATCACTACAATAATTTCAAAATATAAAAGCAAGTTATCAAATTTCTTAAAGCTAAGAATCACTTTTGGGCTGATGATACTCTGGGCAACTTTTTGAGCAGGATAGGCGGAGGCTGTAGAGTTGCAGGGTGAACAAAACTTTAATGCCAGACGGGAAAATACAAAAATAAATGGGCACGCAGAATAAAATTACAGCATTACAACATTGACGATTGACCAACTGGACAGAATACAAAGGGCTTAAATACACAAGGGAAGATGCAGGACAGGTGAGGAACACAGGTGGCAAGTATAAGACTATATAAGGAAACAAAGGAAGTAATGAAATGAGACCATGGGAGGCCATGGCGGATCAGGACACTCGGGAGGCCATGGCGGATCTGGGAATGTGAGAGGCCACAGCGGATCAGGGGACACCTGGATTCACCCATCAGTGTCACTTCACCTCCTGCCATCCTCAGTCCCATGGTGTGACTGGTGCCCTACTCTGGCACGGCGGGAGAGTGCAGATGGAATAAACAGTCGCTTCTGACCACGTATCCCCAAGGACTAGAACCCAATCTCCGTCTCATGCTCGCCACCTACGATGACCCCTTTGGATTAGAGAAATTCATGCAATTGGCCGTACACTGTTCTTCCTGTCTTCACTCCTACCAAAGCTATCCTCTGAGCACTGCAGCTTCCTCTCCCTGCCCGCTAGATAACCACAGCCCCTCCAGAACCCAACTCAAAGCCCATGCAAGTCGACAAGAAAAGGCTAACCCCCCTCGAACGTCAATGCAGAATGAGCATGGGCTTTGCTTGTACTGTGGCAATCCGGAACACCATATCCATCAGTGTCCCCGTTGTCCCTCACAACCCGTGGTGAGTACCATTCTTCCGATGATCGAAGAGATGAATCCATTAACTGCTAATGTCACACTTACTGCCCATGGTGTCTCCATTACAGTTGCCGCCCTCCTCAACTCTGGCTCGGAATGTAACTTCATTGCTGGACACCTCTGTCAGCGACTCAGGCTCAAAACCACACCCACTGAAGCAAAGTTTCAAGTTCAATCCATCACAGGAAAACCCCTCACATGCTGAAGTGTTCGGTGGCAAGCTAGTCATTTGACACTTCAAGTTGGTCAATGTCACACAGAGGAGATATATTTATTGGTGTATTTAGTCCAAAGAGAGCTGCCCAATAGCTGCCCAATATTGATCTGCTCCCTGGTGCTCTAGTGCCCAAAGGACAGAATTATCCCCTCTCACTCTCGGAAAGTAAGGCCATGGAAGAGTATATTGAGGAAACTCTCCAACATGGATACATCTGCCCTTCCACTTCCCCTGCTGCTTCAAGTTTTTTCTTCATGGCCAAAAAATAGATTATAGATTATTGAACCAAAACCACTGAATCAAACCACTGTTTTGTTTAAATATCCCCTCCCCCTTGTGCCTGCTGCCATTGAGACACTTCGCAGTGCAACCGTGTTCACCAAACTGGACCTTCGTAGCGCTTAATGAGCGCATAATATGGTGAGAATTAGAGAAGGAGAAGAATGGAAAACATCTTTCATTACACCTATGGGGCACTACGAGTACCTTGTTATGCCGTATTGCCTTGTGAATGCACCTTCTGTTTTCCAAAACTTTCAGAGACTTCCTCTACAAGTTCCTAGTGATTTACATCAATGACTTTGGGGGAAGGGTCCACAGACCCTCTTAGTTGTAATTTGAGTTACCCCTTGGGCTGGGTAAAGCGGTATTAAAGATTATTTGTTAAATGTAACAAATAGTTTGCACCTGATTGCTTCAAATGCTACACTTAAGTCAATTCTTATTCTTGCAAAAAATTCTCAGAGGCTTAATAAATACGGGCCCCGGTTATTATGACTTCAAACTCAGTTTGTTGCTCTCTCAGAGCTACAGTAGGGCTTCAGAAAGTGCAGCCTAAGGGTGAGCAGATGCTGACAGGTTTTTAATTTTGCATTTACTGTACCAATATTCAGTGCACATGCTGATTTTGGATATATATCAACTACGTGAAATATGCTGTTGTAGATCTGCACTGAGCTGCAGCCTCACTGGTGGAGCAAGATGCCAGCAATAGATTTCAAGAAAACAAAAACTGACAGAATTTACAATGAAGCTGCTGAAACTAGTTTAAATGAATGAGAAAATGCAGTGACCTCTTTTGAGATTTCTACTCAATTTAAAATGCATGCTTGGGTATAGTATAGGAAAACTGGAAAATACAGTTGTTTTGTCCTTGCGCAACAAATTTGATCCTTTTCTCATTGGTTGGTTTTGAGACCAGAAACAACCTGTTTCTCCCACACAAGTGCCTCAGTTCAATTCGCAAGGTCACAGCACCGACTGCAACTGCATTTCTTCACATACAAAAGGAGCAAATTTGCCATTTTTCTTGCGTTTATGGTGTATATACATACTCTGACCTAAATTCACTGGGTTTTGTGGCGGGGTGGACATAATGACACACATCAGCACTTATCCTTCCAGCCACATGAATAAAGATCTACATGGCAGGCCATTATTAAATCAAAATGTGGAAAGCGTCCAAAGTGTATACTGAGAGAGCAGAGATGCCATCTTCAATAGCTGCACTCCTTTCTTCTCCATCTCTCTCGCTCTTTCCCCTGGTAGTGAGGCAGACACATTCATATGAGGAGTGCCGCCGTTTCTCCTAAAAGGCATTAATGTGGAGGCAGCCAGTGTCTCTCTGGTTGTGTGTCATTTGAGTTAATCACCATGAAAAAGACCACCCCACAGCAGGCCTTCCATTTACCCCAGCTCCTGTTTTCTGCCATGTCCCAGCTGAAAACAAGGCGCACTTTTAGCGTTTAATGTGAGGATACAAGGCCTGCCGTTCTCTGCTCGATTCTCTTGACAGAAAAATAGTTTCCGCAGACACAAACACAGACCATGTCAGCTCAAATGTGCACAAAGAAACACAATACCCCTTTGCCTGTTTGATGGAATGAAACGTCTCTGACAGTGAGATGGGCCTTGCTTTCTGAAAGCCCAGTCATTCACCAGGGAAAAGGAGCTGTGTAGTGCAGTTCTGGTGGAGGAGTACACAACATTACAATTATTATTCTCCCAGGATGCTGAGCGAGAATGATTGGCTCAAAAAGGTCAAACTGCATTAAAAATATCAAAGATAGATCACAACAAACAAACAAGCAGGGAAAAAACATAACGAAGAACTTTAAATTTAAGGACCATAAATTCTCACTATTAACTGGTTTCTTAAATAGCATGGACAATACTAGCATATTAGCTGTTTATTAGTATTCATCAAGCATTTATATTAATGCTTTATTTTGCTTGCGGAACCATATTCTAGATTGTCAACTGTTTATCAACTGGAAACCCTTGTCAGGAGTGATCTTAAAGTGTTCCTAAAGTGTGACCAATTTTTTTACAGAAATAAATTCATAAGGATGTATATTATATATTATTATAATACATACACAATTCATATATTACAATACAAATAAATAAATAAATGAATGAAACGCTAGAAAATAAGATCAATCATTTAATAAGTGTAAATGCAGCAAGTGAATTATTTTTTATACACAATTATATATATATA
>JAUMHP010000052.1:8491670-8507186 GCA_032361065.1 Enteromius trimaculatus | reverse complement strand
TATATATATATATATATATATATATATATATATATATATATGTATATTTCCAATAAGCAGTATAATAATAAATGTTGAATCATTTTCCATCAATCACTCATATCTAATGGACCCAAATAGTGAAATGTGAATGGAAGTTAACACTGAGGATTTCAGAGTGACAAACCTGGATGGCACAGGGTGAAATTGAATGAATAGACAGAATGAAAAACAGCCCTTTACTGTAACCTTTCAACAGAGAGCTCCAAGAGAGACATTACCCCTCTGAAATAAAAGCGCTCACACCATTTGTGCTGCGGCCATCACTTCATCTGATGCCCTGTGTGTCGGTGTCAGTGAAACGGTATTCATGTCATCTTTTCCAAATAATTTACCAAGTGCAATTAGCAGTCGGAAGTTGTCATCCGCAGGCTTCTGGAAACGGTTCGGCCGAGGAGTTAACGTATTAAAGACACTTACAGCCTGCATTAAAAAATAAACGTGTGGATCTCTGGTGATTACCCGGCACCAGAAGAAAGAAATGACATTTCCCTGAAAAATTAGAAAAAAACCTGTTTGACAGCCCCTGTTAGCTTAGAACAAATGGGAGACATGGGAAATTGTTTGACATACTTTCATAAAAAGCAAGTGAAGGCAACCTATCCTTTGGTGTCGGGTAATGGCTCCTCGTTGTTAGATTCAATGGAAAAAGCTATTCATACTGTTGTGTGATTGAAAAGAAAATTGAATCCTTTTGATGTTATAAATGTGTCTATTACTGCATTTGCACACAAAATTTCAATGGAAATTACAGAGAAAGGAGCGATTCTCTGAGGGAGGGGGTTGACATATTGAATTCTATTCCGGCCTGAATATCAATATACATGTACTGTACGCCTGGTAGAATGACTCCAAAACCATATGATTTTTCACGCTGGCGTCAGAGTAAATAGGGTGAAAGGCTAAAATTGCAAAACTATATATATGAATGTTAATGCATAGATATTTCCCAAACAACCTTCTCTATTTGCCACATAGTTATAGGAAAGTTTTCATTGCCGACTGCAGAAATCTCCTGAGGAGGTGCTCGCTCCCCCCTGAACTTCACTTCGTACGACTACAAAAACACTGGCGGTCTGTGCGAGGCGCTTGCCATATTAAAGGCCCTTTTGATAGGGCCTCTGGTAAGATATAATAGAGCTGTTGTGCATTTACAGGTAGTTAAATAATCAGCAAATAGAGTTCGGGAGATGGGTTCAGCCCAGTTTTGTGAGAGGAATGTGTTCCTGAGAGCCCTATTCAATTTAAGAATTTCTGAAGCCTCCCTGCTCTATCAAGAATATAGCCATTGAAGGTCCCCTTCAAAACACAGCAGTTGTCTTTAGCTCAGCGACTGTTCCTGGCTCCAGGTAAGGTCGGCGTGTGGCAGCCAAAAGTTTTCTGAAAAGATTCTGTAATCGGGCCTCACAAGCAGGGCTTCTGAAAACATCAGTCACCACCTCACTTGAAACAAGACATGACTTAGCGCTGTGTTAGAGATGTGTGCAAATATAATTAACAAAAGATTCAAACATTTCAAAACAAACTTATAAGACATGACCAGTGACCTGACACCCAATACGCAAGAAGCTTCGCGGCTAAACGTACTGTCACTCCTCGTCGAGCATGAAGCGCGCTCTGATCACTAAACTAGGGATTTTTTCAATTGCCTTGATGAATACATTGAGAGGCTATTCAGCGATGCACACATTTGATGTTCCAGGCCTACGATACAACATTTCTGAAGTCTGAGAAAAAGCTTGTAATAGCATCCTTTTAACGCATCTGTAATAATTATGGATACATTCAAATTGAACAGCGTCTTCCACACACTGGCGCAAGTCATTGTGGGTAATGCACAAATATTTTAACTAACTAGTGATGTTAATATATCGGCACTTTTGAAGCAACGCACAAAGGTACAATGATTGCTTCAATTCAAAGGCAGTCATATTACAAATCCACATGTAAATCAAGGTTCAAAAAACGTGTTTGCATTCATTTCCTGCATTCTGGAGAACAGATTTGCAGAGAATGTTTCACAAATTAAAAAAAAGCAGATGGCAACTCATTTTTTACACTCATTACCGAAGTAGATGAACAAAGTTTCCACCCCAAAGAACATTCAACCAAAACATCAGAATGATTAAAAACAAATCACTCTGTGTGTTGGGATCTTGGGATACCCATACATAAGCACTAATGAATAATTTCAGCGCTACTCAAAAATCCACAC
This sequence comes from Enteromius trimaculatus, assembly GCA_032361065.1. Taxonomy (NCBI): domain Eukaryota; kingdom Metazoa; phylum Chordata; class Actinopteri; order Cypriniformes; family Cyprinidae; genus Enteromius; species Enteromius trimaculatus. Next base: position 8,504,932 of record JAUMHP010000052.1, on the reverse strand, counting down.
AATTTGAGCATTTGCTGTGGCATTTCATGCAATCTCCTCCTCGCTCCAGGATAAAGAAAAAAAAAACAGTGAAGACAGAATCTCTTTATTTAGAATTTTCACACTCTTGTAAAGAGCCTGTATGTGCGGTGTAGCTATTTTCTCATTTTGAGGGTGAGAAAAAGATGAGTGACAAAAAACAGCTCTTGCTGTTAGCATGGGGGATATGACCCAGGGATGAGAGCTCATTTATTAGCATGCGATTAGCAGTATGGTGAGTGAGTGAGAGCTTTGGCTTGTCATGACACTGCTGCTGAGTTCAGATAACTCTGGCTGACAGAATAGACCAGTTTCTTTCTTTTTTGCCCTCCAAATCTTCTTCACAACAATTTCAGATAGCTACAAAAATCATAAACCATCTCATTTTCAACCTAGGTGGTGTCTTACTAATTCTGTCATGGAGACATCTGTGAAAATGTATCTATATTATGCATGTTTGGGCCGGTGCTGCTGGTCTAGCACAAGATGATGAATCAATAGTGCAGAAGAAACATTCATGTCCTGGCAGAGGTCAATTAACGCTGGACAGTATTTACTGGAGGCTTAAACACATTTTTAGTTGTTAGGTTTGCAGTGACGGCCTACAGCATTGGTCTACACTATGAACATCGTGTTCAGAATCTAATAAAAGTGCAGTACCATGTAAAAGTCAACTCGCAGTGAATTTCTGGGTATCTCAACGTTATAAAAAAGTAACCCTTTTAACAAAACAAGAGAAAAAATTGCTTCCCTACAGTTTTTGACTTGTTTTATTGTTTTTAATGACTGAAGAAAAAGACACAAACACTCTTATATTTTCTGACTGATCTAAATTAATCAAATAATTAAAATTACATCCAATTTCAACTTAAAGTGCAATTTGTCTCTCTCTCTCACACACAGACATATTTTTTTCAACTGTCCACACAAAGAATAAAAATGAACACAAGAAAAACTTGTCTTATTATAAACTAATAATAGAAATTACTTGATTATATAATATTTATTACAACACTACTGAAATATTAAACATTGTTTTTATATTTTTTACTTTGTTACTAATTTAAAACGTATTAGACTAAAGTTACATGCCAACCTATCAATATAGTGCTAAAACTATAAAATAAATTAATTAAATACATAAATCAATTAATATTTAGAATCTAAAGTCCTTTCTACAGTTCAAAACCACCTAAATAAAAATAAAATGGCAAAAAAAAAAAAAAAAGAAAGAAAAGAAAAATACAAAGATTTTGATTGAAAACGGTAGCAAGCCGTTTCTGGTTGAAAACCACAATTTCACTGAGACAGTCTGATACATACATTGCTTTCCTTACTGTTTAATACATAATAAACTGATTTTATTTTGGCTTTTTGCACTATTCTTTATATATGAACAGCTGCTTTGCCCCCGACCCCCCACCCTTCTTCTGTAGACCATTAATATCCAAACAGTAAGTGCCCCTGCATCCATATATCAGTGTGAAGCCCTGGGAAGGAGGTCAGGAGCACAACCCTCAGTATATTCATCCTCTCACATTCTCATGCACACACACTCATATAAAGCACCAGCTAAACAAGGTCTGTCAAACTTGGTAATTACACATTCATCACCTCCGAGATGTGGCGGGGTGATTGGATGCCTTCAGCAAAGAAGCAAGCTTGTCACTCTGGTATTAACAGTTTCATTAGAACACAGTGATTATGCTAAATGAATCGACGCTAGGGCTCGACACCTTGGCCGTGAAACTGAGGAAATACTTAGAATGCGGCTCCTGATGCGCCAAGATGATAGAGGGTGGGTTCGGGGGGTGAAAATGCAAGGTTGGATGCACAAAGAAACTGATTATCAAATCTTTAATCCAATTAATTTTCCTCGGTGCAAGAGAATACATCAGATTTGTGAAACGGCAGTCCCATGCAGGCTGGAGACTGTGTGAACTGCTCTGATTGAGTTAAACTAAGATACAATATAATAATTATGAACTGACTCGAGAGAAAAGGCAGGGCTCATCTCTGGCGGTGCGGTTGTGTGGAGAAACTGTTTGTTTGTATTAATCAGAGTCAGCCGGGTGTGCTGCACGGGAGAAGGGATATTCACTTCACGCTCAGCCCACGGTCTCCAACAAAAACCACCTCCTGGTTCTATGATTAAAGTGCCCCAAAAACGTCCTCTGAACGGATAACTTGAGATGATACCAGATCCAGCAGTACGTAACAAATGAAAAATGAGAAAATGTTTGCGTCGCCGCAATCTCTTGAGGCCTCGTTCAAATAAACCAATGGCAGAATAATTTAATCACATGCCAGCTGGAAATTTGCTAAATTTATTTTGGTTAAATTGTCACAGAATACAAAATGAGCCAAATAGACCAACAGGAGTATTGTCTACTTTGTACTGGTTACACTCTAACGGAGTAAGGTCAAAGACTCTGGGGTAAGAAATATAAACTATAAACAACAAAAGCTTTGGGCAACAGCCTAATACAAAGCAACGGCCGCTGTCCTCGCACTAACTAAATCAAGATCTCTCCATTTGATCATCTTGAAAGAAATCGGAGAGAATTTCACAGAGGACTCAGGACTCACAATTTGATGACAAGGATGTAATGATATAGAAAATTATCTTCAACAAGTACCGTAAAGGTCAGGGTAATTACATGCCAGATAGAAAAACAAGCCTGACCCTTAGCGATGCGTACAATTCCTCATTGATTTTCTATAGACAAAGAGAATTTAATAAATTTAGCTACTGTAACCAGACCAGGTGGTCAATCATTGTCCTATTTTCAAAGCCCTTGATGAGAGATGTGGTACATCAGGGGAAAAAAATAGAGCATTGTTCTACTTAATTACAGCATGTCAGAGACAAGAACATATTTGCATTTTAAACAAGCACTTAATCTGATTGGAGGACAATTGTTATAAATTTCATTAAATATGTGGAGGGCAGCACATGCTGCTGCTTCTCTGCAGAAAAGAGGCTGCTGGCGAGATCTGGCTAAAATAACCCAAGCTTTCAACATTCCAGAAAGGGGGGGAAAATGATTAAAAAAATAAAAAAACCTTTTCTATCCATTTCTCATTCCTGATTCAAGTTTTCTTCCAAAACTCGTATAGTTTGCAGATGTATTTTTTTCCTTTCCCTATCAATGTTTAATTTCTTTTCCTAGCTTTTTCAAGGTCTTTTTTCCTTGGGTTCAAATACTAGATGTATACAGATCTCGAGAAGAAAGAGGGAGGAAGGAGACTGAAACGCATGGTGTAAAAAAAAAAAGAAATAAATAATAAAATCAACTGTGTGCCCTAACAATTTATGACCATTTTCTCACAATTTCCTGCAGTCAATTTAAAGTGTGCTCCACTGCTTCCTGCATATCTAACAGCCTCCTCAGTGTCTTTATCTACAATTCCTCTTATTTACAGATCGCTGGTGGAACAGCTGCTTCTACACTTGCCCCGAATCCATGAAGTGATGTTTTGCAATATACCATTTAATTTTTAATGCTGATATTCATTTCTCCTTCAAAACACTAGAACTTCCATGGAGAGGCGGCTTTTGATGACAACTACACAACATCCAATAGACTGAAAAATGGTGGAATTAATGGAGATAAACAGAGTGATATCAAGCAAACAAACCAGAGGGTAAACACAGGGGAACTTTACACAGTAAATATACATTTTGTGAATGTGAAATGAGAGAGCGAGAGAATGATTTCTGCCTGGTTTGGCGACTGTTTTTAAGAGTATATCAAACAACGCTGAAAGGAATTAGTAAAAAAAAAAAACTGCTGCGTAAAACTAATAACAAAGGTAGAACTTTAATATATTATTTATATAGAAATAGAAATAAAAACTAAAGAATTGATTTGAAAATACTACATTGTTGATGTGTGCATGCACAAACATGTATGAATGCAATCTATACAAATTGAAATACATTTTGAAAAAACAGACAAAGTAACTCTAAATATGCTATAGAAGGAGGAAGAAAGCGACAGAGACAGAATCCAAGCACCTGTCTAACAAAAGAGACTTTATGCTTTCTAAAATGAGCATTCACACACAATTACACTAGAGAGGCCTGCTGCCATTGTTACCAGCCTGTTCTTCCGTACCCCCTCCTCGAGATGACAAAAAAAAACCCAAAATCTCCAAAGCAAGTTGTGATGCACCTGCATCTGCTCATTCAAAGTGTGCGATGGGCTGGAATCACGCCAAGCCTTCCTACTTCAACCATCGCCAGGGACCGTACATATTGATTTGCAATACAGCATAATAGGCCATCAGCTTAATTATTACTGAAGAGAGCACATTGTTCTCCGGCATTTTTCGCCTTCCAATCTCAGAGAATTGCACAGAAAAAATGAATGACTCATGATGCCTGCATTTGCATAACTTCCAAACAATATGCTTTATTGGAGATTGTTGAATGAAGCTGCAAGTTTATTTTGTGAAGTTGTGAATAGCAAACATTTTTGCTCCTGGTTCTGTGATCATAGTTTGTGTTGATAAAAAGAGAAGGGAAAAGAGCAGAAGAATGAAAGTGGGTGAAAAAAGAAAGACAGAACGAACAATCACGTGAACGGGAAAAACAGCAATAGAGCAAAAGAAAGTGAACAAAACAGAAAAAAACAAACAAAAGAAAGCGGTGCAAAAGAGACTAAAAGAAGGTGGAGAAAAAGCTAAAGCAGACAGAACAGCGTAAAAGCAATACAATGAAAATGTAAAAATAGCGAAAGAAAGAAAGGTAAAGAAAGGTGAAGAAAAATATGCTAGGAAAAGGAAAAGTAAAGTAAAGGGAAAAGTGAAAGCAAAAAGAAAAAGGAAAGGATAGGGGGAGAGAGGTGAGGAAAGACAAGGAAAAGAAGCTGAGAGCCCTGCTCTGTCTGATGATAAAATTATTCATACATTGTAAGTCTTGGCTTGCACATCACAGGAAGTTCAGAAGTAGACTCTGTCTAGAAATGGGAAGTGGGTGGAGCTTCAAAGGAAAGAACGGCACAGGAATCAAAAACTGCCTGACTTTAAGATGTGTGTGAGGCAGACGTTATATATTTGATGAGGAAACAATGAGACAGAGAGAAATGCATTTGTATGTGGGTGTTTAAATGTGATCATACTTGAGTGAACTCAAGATCCAACATTCATCCTCAACATTTCTAAACAAGAGAGACCTTACAGTTTCCAAAATTCAACTGCATTTTAAACATCCACAAGCATGTTTCAGGAAGTTTTATGTACAGTATATGAACCAAAACAACAAACCTTCTGCTTCTGATCTAGTTGTTAGTATTCTATCACCTTATCTAATATTATATGGTTATTTGATTGGGCAAGACCCTTCAATCAAGTCCTCTAATCGCCTACAGTCAATAAGCCAATAAAAAAAAAACTAACAAGCAAAAAGACAGCAAATTACTCATCTGTCACTCAGCTGATGCTTTTATCCAAAGTGATTTCAGCAAGGAAACCTTTGATCTTTTGGTTACCGGCCCAGATCTTTAACCAAGCTACACCCTTTTCACTAATGACGTCAATCACAGTGAAATGTCAAAGAGGCTGCTGGGATTGCTGCACATTCTTTTTCAATCACTTATCATGCTTTCAGACAGTGGCTTGATTTTGCCCTCTTTTTTACTATTTTATTTCTGTTCTTTTCTCGCATAGCTAGGGTAACTGAGGTTAGTTTGGGTGGGTAAGTCAAAAGCCCGTTGAATGAAGGAACTGCATCAATGTACTGTAGGCTCTGCATGAGAAAGCTGGGCGGCAGTGTTTCCCAGTGTGAGAGTAATGAGAGAATAGAGTGAGAACATGTTTTAGTGTGCCGTGAGTCCGGTGGTCAGCTCCTCCGCTCCATGTTCAACGGAATCACACCTCTCCTACTGGCCTGCTCAGGAATGCCTGGGACTGTTTGTGTTGGACTGGCGTGTGTGTGGTTTTAACCCATTTCCTAGTACCAGGCACAAGAGTTAACTCATAGGCTGAACAAAATGCCACTTCTTCCCAAGGCTCGACAAAAACTGCGGCTGGGAGAGCTCGTAAAACACTATTGAAACATATCACAGAGGAAGCCAAAAACAAGCAGAGCTTTATTATTTAAAAAAGAAAAATATTAACAAACCGGCGAAAAGTTCACTGTGCGTGCATCTGGTTTTCTTAATGTCGGACTTCTTTGTAACACCTGAAGTTACTGGATGTCTAAAAGCAGCTCTGGATCTATCTGCACAGACTATGTAGAAGGGGAGTGAAAAGGAGAGCCACGTCCCAAGGCATATTTGCAGTTCTGAAGACACGACAGCTTTATTCATGTCAGCAAACAGTGCAGCAATCTCCCAGAGAAATGGGCTTTGTGTCTACGAGGGTCCCAGCAGAGCAGGCTCACAGATCTCTCCAATCTAATGTCTGGTCTGTGAACAGAAAGCACACTGAACAAGCAAGGCTAATTCCCAGCCTCCCCAGTCCCCTTCTCCACCAGCACAGCCCACCCCTTGCCCACAGATACTGTTTTCTTTGGCTGGCCGCAAAGTCCATGACAACTCCAGCAAGGGACTTATTGTTAAGACTCGGAGGGGGAAAAAAGCCGCCAGACAGGTAAAACTGTCAGGTGGAAAAAAAGAGATATACTGTGGAGATGTGTGACAGATACAAAGAAAGCATTGTTGAAATAAGTATAAAATTCATAACACGAACAGCTGCCATTGCACTGCCAACTTACGTAGAGTATAATATTAGGTTTCAGGGAGGTGATATTTATCCATATGTTAAATGTGCCAGAAGGATCAGTCAGGGCAAGTGAAATGTACATCTCAGGGTTTCATTTCTCATTCACCAATTACCTCATCAATCTCAGTACTTCTTATTTGTGACCCTGAACCACAAAACCAGTCATAATGGTCAACATTTCAAAATGTAAATTTATACATCATCTGAATGTTGAACAAATAAGCTTTCCGTTGATATATTTGTTAGGATTGGACAATATTTGGGCGAGATATAACTATTTGAAAATCTGGAATTTGAGGTTGCAAAAAAAAGAAGAACTTAATAAAACAAATAAACAAACAAACAAATAAGTAACCAATCAAAATACTTAATGCATATTACAAATAAAAAAATAGGTTTTGATATATTTACATATACTTATTGTAAATAGATTTACATTTACCTCCACATTTACCTTAACATCCTAATGATTTTTGGCATAAAAGAAAAATCTATAATTTTGACCCATACAATGTATTTTTGGCTATTGCTATAAATATATCCTAGCGAATTAAGACTGTTTTTTTGTGGTCCAGGGTCACATTTCATTATGTGAGACAATAAGCTTGTATAAAGCCCAGTATGCCTTTGTGGAAAAGATGAGGATGATGAACAACAAGTCGCACTCTATTTTAATTGTATTGTTAGTAGCTACAGTTTTATGTGTTCCCAAATAGTTTTTTTCAGAATCTGAAAACAGATTGGATTCAATCTGTTTGATGTAAACTAGTACATGTAAACAGACCTCACTTCAATTACAGTATTCCCCCCTCCTCCTCACAAGACTAAGTTGCAAACAGCTCCGTGGAACTGTATAAAAATATACCATCAATGCCCTGCTTATGTTGTATTTTGTAGAAGATCATTTCATTGTTGCGGGAGGCAGTGCGATCAATGTGCATTTGTCAGAAGTGCATACTGATTATACATGACAAACGTAATCTGCGCTGTATTTTAGTAGCCCTGACAATGCATAAATTGTCTGATATTTAAGGCTGAAAGGATAAACTTTTCCATCTTTGACACAAAGGAAGTGAAAATGCTACGAAGCTGCAAGGGCTAGAGCAAAAGAGGTTTGATTTGACAGATGAATACTTGAGCTCTGTCCAGATGGAGGAGGAAGGAGACGAGGAGGGAGAGAAAGTGAGAGAGTCTCATCAGTGGCTTTCAGGCTAGGATGTTTCATTATTACTCGTCTTTTGTCTGACTCTCCGTAGATCCTCCCTACTCTTGAGGCACGCTGCTGATGCTGGGTTAGGTGTGCCAAGTGGTTTTCAATTCAAAATTACAGTCCTTTTTCTCTTTCACGTCACTGGAAAAAACATGTAATGCATAAAGCCAAGCTTAACAGAGCAAGATGTGCAGAGCAGACTGCCAAAAGTCTTCCCTGTCTACAATGGCACAAAAGACAATGAGAAGCATAAGACAGAACCATCTCACCTATGACTATGTTTACACAATGATAATGATATTAAATGAAAAATAGAACATTGTCAAACATTGTCTTCAACTTGCAATGAAAATGAAGACATAAGTTAAAAGAGAAGCATATGAGGAAAGCGAGATAAAGTACCATCCATAATTATATTTAATTACAATTACATAATTACATTTCCTTTCTGGAGCACAAAATGAGATTTGAAAACAATGTTGCCACTGCTCTATTGCTTTAAAAACAGCTAAGTGGCCTGTATGCTCTATATTTCAAGTCTTCAGAAGTTGCATGATAAAAAGGCTAAAGTTAAAAAAATTGAGGCTGCCATGTTAATAACATCTTTTTGGGCATAAAGACCTGAAATGAGTCATATTGACTGTTGTTATGGTAGTTTTGGTACCGTTTTTGTCACACCATTCATTCTATGTAAAAGAGCAACGTAAAAAAGTAAGCAATTCATACAGGTTTGGAACAACATGGGATTGAGCAAATGGTGACAGAATATTCATATTTTGGTGAAGTCTCTCTTTATAAACCCACAGTTTGGCAGTTAAGGTATACTTAAAAACTACTGCACCAAATGAATTGCCAAACATGCAGCTTTAAATTCACTCATTTCAGAGTCTATTTTTCCAATTGAGTCTGATTGGCTAAGAGTTCCATGTTCTGTTGACAAATTGGTTCTAAACATAATCACCCTTTGGACCGGAGTCATGGACCTGTGATTTATGCCACCCATAAAACATACAGACCATACAGGCTAGTGCCAGATATGAAATGTATTACTTGAGGTCAATAAGCAGGGGGGCTGCATTTCAAAAGTGCTGACCCATATGTTTGCCAGGGCAAGACTCGAGCGCTTTGTTATAATATATGGCTGCTTGTCAAAAGCATTGTGACAATCAAATGACTTTATGTTTAGAGACAGAGAGGAAAACAGAAACAAAGTGTTTTAACGGCATAACAAAAAGCTATGCTATGCAACTTTACTGCAGGCTTTATTTGAGCATTCCTCCTCTGTCCAAAAAAAGCTTGGAAAACCACCTTTTCCTCTACTGTATAAAAGGGGCATAATTTCACAACTTCAAGGCACTTCCCTCTTTATCAGAGGGCTTCTTTGCCATAAAGATAAGTACTTTGTTCCATCTTAAATGGGATTTTCCATAAAAGCCACAGTAAACGCATACTTCCAAGGCAAGGCTTCCTCCCCATAATTTTTCTAAGCTTTGCCTTTATGAGAGCCAATTAACTGTAAAGTGAAGAGGCAGTCGCGTCCATGTTAATTGTTTTCTTCATTCACAGAAATGCTTGGAACAGGAGCTGTGCTTCCACTGTAGCCAGCGCTTGGCTTCGTCTGTGGGGAAAATGTGCACGCAGATGTACAATAGTGCAAGAAAGTTTGCATAACTTACATCAGTCCATAACTTAGCATGATAAAGAGGTCATTAAAAATAGTTTAGTAGAAAACCATTTAAATCACTCATTTCAAACTGCTTTTGGTTACAATAAATGGCTTTATTGTCACTTTACTATCACAACACTTGTAATTCATCCTTGTCCAATAAATATATAACGTCTTTCAAAAACAACAACAACATACAATATAATGTAAATTTCAACAAAAAAAACATTTTTGAACATAAAAAATTTCAGAAGGTCATAAAGAATGACAGCTAAAGTTGTGCAAGCATCTTTTCACTGGATAATGTCAGTTCTCATCAAGACACCCAAAAGAGATGATGTCTGTATCAACAATGTGCATAGGCTAAAAATAAACTAGAGTTACGTGAGAGAGCTAAAAATATCAATAACTTAAATCTTTTATATAGACAGACAATCCAAGACATTACAAAACAATACTGATATTGTTTTATAGAAATGGTTAACAGCTTTTTCCAGAAGACAGTACATGGCTCAATTTCTGTTTAGTGAAAACAAGCAAGGTATGTCTATTTTTTTCCCACTTTGTTTTGTTTAATTAGATTCACTTTAACCATCACAATAGCTTGAGGGTCATCTCCCACTTCAGAAGTTTATTATTAATGCAAAGTAAATTATGATCTAATTAAATTTTTGTCTATAGACACTGCTGTTTATACCAAACTCGTGGACCTCAGACGACATCTTAAGATGTCCAAGTCTTAAGATGTTCTGCAAAGCTCTTTCCTAAAAAAAAAAAAAAAAAATAATAATAACACCAAGAAATAAAATTGTGTGCAGTAGTTAAACCTCTAGACAAATGTATCTGAAGGTTTATTTGCGGAACACAGAACTCATCTTCAGAATTGTTGGATGAATACTGAGAGGCTGTGTATAACTTCTGAGGCAGGGGTTCTCACATCATTGTGATGGTTCATCATCATAAATCTTGGTGTTCCCCAGAATATCACTATGCCTCCCTGTACAGAGGCCATCTACCAATCAGTAAGATTCTCTGGCCACTCCACAGCCGTATTTACAGGAACACAGTCGCAAGGTCACGACATACACACATCAATTCAAAACTCCCCAGACCTTCGCCAACCTGTGGAAATCAGTCTGGAACATGGATCCCACAGCCGTTCCCGCTGCCAGTACAGCGGTACAATTCCAACAAAGCTCTTTTTTTCGTTCTCCTCTTTCAAAGAGTACGATCAATACAGCACACACTACGCACTGCTCCCACAAAGGCCGAAATATATGTAAACTTTTGTTTTACACGCAGTGTCTTTGGAATCCACTTCAAATAGAGCACACTTCAAACACTAGGCCCCCATAAGTCTTTGATCTGATTCTGAATGCAGTAAAGTTATGTTGCATTAAATTTTAAAAAGTGGACTTAAAAAACAGGAGGCTAGTGGAAAAACCTGTACAGAAGTAAAAGAAGAAGAAAAAAAGTTGTATTCTCCCAGAGAACAGTATAAGGTTAATTAATGCACAATATCTCTGAAGAAGCCAAACAATCGATTGCTGCTCCAGCAGCATTCCTCAAAAGATAATGCAGTATTTCAGTAAACACAACACAACTAGAAAGATTCTTAAGGTCAATAGTAATGTAACTTAATGACTCATAAATCTGAAAGTTGGAGAAAACTTTCAAAGGCTTTTGGAAAAGTACAGTATAACGAAGAAAAAAAAAAGATTTATTGCGTAAGTGGACTTTAAGTTTGATGGGAAATGGGCAAGTCAGCTAAAACAGGGTGCATGTGCACTTCTATTAGTGTCAGCAGGTCTGGGAACAAATAACCTCACACGATCCAGAACGCATGTGATTTTCTCTGGCTTTTTCCTACATGAGAAATCAAATGTCCAAATGTATTAAATGATTTTTGGTAATAATGTTACAACAGAGAATTAAGTGCGTTTTAACCTTCTAGTAGTCCTGGTTTCCACAAAAATATTATGCAGCACAAATGTTTTCAACATTAAAAAAAAAAAAAAAAAAAAAAAAAAAAATAAACTTAACGTAACATGTAAAAAGTATAGGTAACCCTTTAGGGTAACACTTCAGAACGTCATTTAGAAGTGATTAGTTAATGATGAAATGTTCATCTACAAAACATTCACAAATGATTAATAAGTGATTATTAGGTTTAGTTAATTAATTTGCAAGTCAATTACAAGTTGTAATATGTTGAAAAGCACAAAAAAGTGCTAGATTTCCAGTGTGAAAGACACTCATTGATGGATTTGGCTAGTTTCTGTAAACATCTGATTTGTTTAGCAGCTAACGTTAGACTGCTGGTTAAACGTTTTATTCTCATACCATTCTGATGTTCGCTTTCTCTGATCTGTACACCCAAAGTGCGCACACTAATAGCCTGTTCAAAAGCACCACTGAAATAAGTTATCTTTTGTGCTAATGCTGTAAAAACACACAAGGGTCATGTTTAAACTCAGTTGGTAATGTCTAAAATCAAAGTAAACAGGGGCGAGAAAACAGATACCTGCCTGTATATTAGAGGTCTGCAGGTCTTAAAAGGGACAGTACTAAATACATTGTCGACATTTATTATAATATAGTATAGTTATATATATTTATTTATATAATATAGTATAGTTGATGCTAGAAATGGAATTTCTGTCGTTAATAACTGTATTAATTTCTGTATTAATTTCTTTCTATGCTGAACACAAAAGAAAATATTTTGAAAACTGTGGGTAACCAAACAGTTGGTGGTCCACATTGAATTTGATAGTAGGAAAAAATACAATGGAACGTCCAGAGGACCAGTAACTCTTTGGTTTTCCACATTCTTCATAACAGCATTTATTTTCAGCAGAAGAAAGAAAATCATTTAGGTTTAAAGCAACTTCTGAGCGAGTACATACTCACTCAAAAGTAATTTTAATCATATATATATACATACATACATACATATATATATATATGTAAACACCATTTTTATTTTTGGGTGAATTACTTTTCATGTTTTAATGTTAATTAAAACAACAACAACAACAAAAAAAACATTACTCACTCTTAAGTGTAAAAAATGTATACAGTTGCATTAACACAATGAACTATTTCTATTCTGTCCCGCCAAAGAATTATTCTGTGCCCCTAGGACCTGCCATTATGCTTTGCTTCATTCCATGTTTAAGCATGTAATGGCATCTTAATCGATCAAAATCTAAATAAGTTAAAGTGAAAATAACAATGAACAACATAGAACTTCTTGGTTGGCATGTTTCAGCCTTTAAGTAGTTGGTTTTGTTTAATAAACACAATAGCATGTGTAAAAATCTGAATGACTTGAAAATAAGGAAAACATTCCTTGGTAACACTTTTTACTGTATGAAGCTTGCTTTTTACAATACATTATAATTAAAGTATAATGCATTATACATAACTTTATAATATAATGTATGTCATGAATATCCATAAGAACAGTTTTAATGTGTTATAACATTTATTTATTTGTGGTTATAGCTTTTAAGAGTATGGTCCTTTATAACACACAATGGACATGATTACAATGGATTACAGATCTGGCCATTAAAAATGCGTCTTTTTTCACGCGGCATCCTGCAAATCGGCACGCGTAATCACGCGGCATAC
>JAUMHP010000052.1:8466377-8486155 GCA_032361065.1 Enteromius trimaculatus | reverse complement strand
AAATATATATTTATCATCTAATCTGTCACTGAAGGATATTTTATTAATAAAAAGTAATAAAAATTTGGACTGAATTAAAAAAATATCATATTAGTGTAATGAAATGCAGCTATGTCATTTTCATGCCTTGTTCACAACGATCTTTTTTTGCAAACTCTCTTAATTTTCAACCACCCCTGAAATAAAAACAAATATTTGCAAACTCCTTTCCTTTCTGGATCATTCTGAAGGACACAATGTCAGTCAGAGAGTCACATGTTCTAGTAAAAATGACAGCCATGATGGCTTCTCACTGAAATGGTGTACATGTGAATGACTCCTCTTTATGAAAAGGTTGCCCATATACACACCAGAACTGTGGGGTAAGAGTCAGAGCCTGGGCTCCTCCTGAAGCCTGTCTATCAATGTTTTGATCCCTCTCTGCAGGGGGTTCCCAACTTGAAACCGGCAACTGGACATGAGATGGGACATCACATCTGATCAAGACATTGAAATGGAGTAAGCGAGATAGAAAGAGAGAGACTTCCTCCATACTGCAATAGATACGTACACAACATTAGCATCATTTATAGTATCGTTTAACCTTTCCTTTATGCACAGGGACACTAAAGCAATTAACAACAAGTGGAACATCCATTACAAAACCTGAAAGCGTCTGGGGTGGCATCTGAACAACGCAGACTAACAAAACACAGGGTGAAAGAGATTAACAGACATCAAATCAAATTTGTTTTCCTTATGATCCCTCTTTTGTTTTATTTCATCTTCATGTGTTGAACAAAAGCAGCATATGATACATTTTTTATCAGAGCATTTATTCTGAATAGTAAAACAGGCCTACATGTTATACATGACGTAAAAATACAGGATCATACATGACGGGCTGCAAAGTATAGTTGCTTGAACATGCATGCCTGTACATACCTGTACGTCTGTTACATCCGTTACAAAAAAAGACGTATAAGCCCCTTGCTCCTGACACCTCATTCTTCCGCCCCCCATGTTGTCGCGGCCCATAAATAATGAAAGCACACTGCTTTTGCAGAGATTGAAGTTTGTAACCTACTGCTACAATCCCGGCTCAGCGCAGAGAACACCATCGGGGCTCGGCATCCAACAAGGTCCATATTGACCCACGACCTCCACTGAGCGCTGCCACACACACACACACACACACACTCTTTTGTGTGTGCAATCTGGACACTTCGCTCTGAAAGAGAGTTTACTTCTAAATAAATAGTTAATGCAGCATACCTGTTTTGATGAAATAATTCATTGACGCAGAGTAACATCTGTAATAACTAACTAGATGCTATGTTCGGAGAAAAACAAATTCAAGGCTGATCAATAGAGGCCTTGGGGGTTTATTTACTGTACCCTGATCAAGGCTGTGAGATTAGTATAGGTATAGTGCAAATACGACCGTGCGCCCACACACCCACACACACCAAGACCCATCCCCTTCCTGTCTGCAGCGCTGGACGGTAGATGTGGAGATGCTCTCAATAACATGGCTATGGAAAACAGCCTTCAGGCAGTTGGAATAGAAAGCTGCCCTACGGAGAGTTCAACTGGACACACAGGCCCATCAGGAATCACCCAGCACAATACTAAATGGGGTTTGTGTTCGGTTTTACCCCACGTGTCTGCCGCTGCGCAAACGAAGCTTACGGAAAAATCCATAATGCTGAGCAGAATGCATAATGGCACACAATAATGCAGGAATCTAAGAAAACCGCCGCCGTAAACATGAAAGCCAATTATAAGTAATTTATTGACGTCCAAGGTTCCATCCTTAAAATATTAAAACGCACAACGGATTTCAAACGAGAAGAGGTTTTGATGTGGAGAACAGGTGAAGATCGCTTATTCAGACAAGTTTCAGTAGCTCGAAATGTAAAATTTGTGTCAAAAATAAATAAATACACAAGAATTTGTTCTAAATTTGAAACTAAAGAAAAGCTATTAAGATAAATAAACACTAATACAGTTCCCATTTAACATTTCCAGGAGGGAAAATAATCAGACAGACAAGTAGCAGCATCTAATTCATGCACGTACGGCATGCTGCGTCTTTTCTCCATTCCTCTAAAAACATGTCGCCTGCTTTGACGTGCCTCGGCCCCATCTAAATTATCATTGCTGACCCCAAAGAAAGAAATATGGTTTGGCAATGGTGTTGGTGCTATTAAAACTGAAAGTGGCTGCAAATAATGAAGAGTATTTTTAAAGCAGGCTGAGACAAGAGGACAGGGTTTTTCTTAAACTGTCACTCCCTGAGTAATCATGATTGCCCTCCGCGTCAGATGGAGAGAAGGGGGCACATATGCGCACTTCCACTTCCCCATCCATCTCTCATCGCATCCGCCACCGGAGGAAACATCTCTCTCCCCTGCTCCATCTCAGACTAGATTTGCGCCTCTTCACTCAAACGGGCAGATGAGGCAAGTGTTACAAATATGTGTTTTATATTCAGCGAAAAATCATAAAGTCAGGCAGAGGTCTTGCCGTGTTGTGCACAGCGCAACTTGCTTATGTGACAAAAGAATCATAACTGCAAAACAGCCTTTGCTAGATACATTAATTAGCTGATTCTGACATAATGTATCGCACATGCTTTTAGGTTGTCCAATTATGGTAGATATTTCAATGCAAATGTATTTCATTACCAAATAAAGCCGGACAGGGTGTTATTCAAGAAAAGTCAATTATTTACAATAGTTGAGAATTTATGCAAATGTAATCACAGATATAGGATGGGAAATAATAGAAAATGACTCCCCAGCATGTTTCAGATGGCCATGTTTCATACTCGTGTATATATATATATATATATATATATATATGTATGTATATGCATGCATGGAAGCTGACAGTGGGTATGAATATGTTTTTTCTGTACATTATTCTAATTGAAGCACTTAATTAAAAAAAAAGGAATGAAGTAACCTTTCTTGTATTCCGAGGATAATAATAATATAATAATAATATTGTTTTTTATACTGTCATTTAGGTTAATGTTGTCACCTTGTTTAAACTGTGTAACTGTATTCTAAATTATTCCGTCTCGGTTCACAAATCACTGACAGAAGGTGCTTATGAGGTGCAGGGCAGTTATTTTCCAGTAGATGGCACTATACTGTGGCTCTAAGTCCCAAAGGTGAGTTCTTACAGCATGTTAAAATGCTTTGCTGTGTTTGTCACACACTCACATACACAGAGAGCAAACTTTAATAGAAAATATAAAAAAAATATGAATAAATTATGGAAATGTAATTTAAAATTTAATACTGCCTAAAAAATTTTTTTTTCAGTTGCAAATAATTATTAAAAATATTTTAATTTAAAAAAAAAAAAAAAAAAAAAAAAAAAAAAAATCGAAATAATCTCCAAATGCAAGGAAAACATTATTAATATTTTTAAACACTGATTGTGGATTAAAGCGTAAACAGTATGTATATTTTATGCAATAAAGTGTGCATAAAGCATAAAAATAATATCAATAAAATATCTCTGACTTCATAAGAGTCACAGTGAGCACATTTGAGAGCGTCAATATCTAAGGAAAGGGGACACTTACTCACAGACACACAAACACAATTTAGTGCATATATTTCCACAGCAATTGAAAACTGTGAAATAAACAAAGAAATAGAAAAGATTTGTCCCGTAAGGAACGGTCTAAGTGTCGACATGCTGCTTCTGCTCAGCGGGGAGTGAGCAAGACAGAATGAAAGACCACTGGCACTAGTGCGATATATCTGCCCACTACAGACACCTCGAAGCACGTAGAGGTGTGAAAGCATCTGGATCTCAACCCCTCAATCCGCTGGGTGGGGCCCGGACAGACTCCAAATGTAGGCTGATGGAAAAGCCTGATTACTCCTGTCAAAGTGTGGGCAACAATGCCTTCCGGTGCTTTGTTTACCCTGCTTTTCAAAGGCGTTTGTTCTTTGATAAGGCCCCGGAAAAGGGTTCGCTGGTGGGAACCCATGGAAAAGAATATACTTTCTATCAATTGTGCCGGTCTTATCCCCCAGAGCGGTGCGTCTGGGTGTGGGAATAGTGCGCGGTCCGTATGCTGCAGCGCGGCGATAGCATTCACAGCCCAGGGCCGGAGAACAGACTACATTCAGTCCAGAGAACCACAGGCTCCACACTGGCCCATTGTACACAGATGGACAATATACTCTATATTTGGTTTAGCACAAAGAAACAAGGTTCGATGGAGAGGGCGCTGGGCGGGAGGGTGTGTTGACAGGGCTGTGTGCGGGAGTGTGTGAGAGGTAGCGTAGGTGCGTTTGTTTGTGCTGCGTGTGTGTTTGAGGTGAGAGAGCGAGAGCGTGTGTGTGAAAGGGGGAAAGACAGAAGGAGACAGCAGAGACACATGTGTTTGCAAGACAAGTCATAGCTGTCGTAATTCATTAATATATAATTTAATGAGATGAGTGTAAACGGGGGAATCTGGTCTGATGGGCACCTCGGTGAATAACACATTTTCCATAATCAATGACAAATGGGAAAAGAGTTTCTAAAAAAAAAAAAGTAATTTATCTAAAAATTAGCTTCTATGGTTTTATCCTACCTAATCAGAAATACACAAATACCAAAAAAACTATTTATGCACACACACACACACACACATTTTATTTAATATTTAATATCTAATTAATACAATCAAATTAGTTACACTTAATATACATCAACTCAATAAAAAGCAATCTTTCAAAATGTTATTGCATAGAACTACTTAGATAAATATTCATTATAAATAGTATATAAATTTAGCATAATACTATAATATAAAACAATATAATTATTTATACTTGATTTTATTAAACTCATTGGTACTAATTCATTTTTTTATTTTATATTATGCAAAACAAAACACTAAGAGTGCACCATCAGAGCAGCGATTGGAATTGATCAGAGCCAGTAATTTGGGTTTGCTGTGTTTTGTATGGAAAGCATTAGTCTGACACATGTGAGGCTGAGCACCTTCTCAAGCAAGAAGAAAAAAAAAAACTTTGAGCCACCACCGCCACCCACAGAGGCACCACAGTGCATTGGGTAAATTAGTATTATGATTTTAACGGATAAATACCCGTTCCGCCTAATTAATCCCGTACATCACAGGGGGATATGACACCATGGGCCAAACAGATCAAGGAGTACACATCAAAGGTGCCACTGCTGTGAGGGTTTTACAGAGGCACAAAAATCATTTTCTTGTTTATTTTTATCTGCAGATGGTCAATGATGCCGCGGCAGAAGAATGCGGAGAAAGAGACAGTTAATTCCTCACGATGGACTGTGAGGACAGAGCATCATCAGCCAGGCCTCTAATTAGGCTCCCTGTTTTCAAAACGTCAGTCCTGAAATGCAACATTGGCTAAATCAATAGGACATGGCGCAAATACATATGGTGTGTTGCTGGATACAAATAATTATGCAAAAAGCCAGCATTCGAACGATGGGGCGATACACGGTTTTAGAGAGCATTTGGGTTTCGGCTTTTTGAGCTCGACAAAATGATTTGGCTCCTAAATAAAAGGCTGTGTAGTACACCACCCCAACTCAAAGTGTAAATATTTATCACACCAATCACCTCCCTCTCACATTTGTCCTAATAAATCATTTCTGCTTTCTATTTAGTGCTTTCATTATGAGTCGTAATCTGCCTGAAAGCGGGCACGCTGGGGAGGAAATAAAGGTTTGATCTGGATAGAGATGGAATTTCCTCAATATTATCCATGCTCACACGCTACTGACTTTACAGCAGAGATAACTTGCCTTTCATCTGTAACAGCCATTTAATGCTAAATGACAAAAAGAGGATGGTAGTGCAGGTTACTGTAAGGTGATTACAATTACATTCAGTTTCATAAATCTTTTCTGCAATAAGAAGAAAAAAAACCATCTTGTATATTGTAAAGAAAAATGTAATGTTCAGCTACAATACAATTTGAGAGGGAAAAAAAGAAATGCTAAAACTTTGCTAATTGACAGATTTGCTACTTTCAGTGTCACTCCGGTCCAAAACTGGCTTTATATGCATTCAAAGGAATTATTTCATTAGAGGTCATTTTGCTTTTCTTTCATTCAAAAGCAAAACCTTTTTTAATTGAATGTTCAGTACGCACGGTTTCTGTGATTTCTATACCTATTCCTGTCTGACAGAGAACGTTTAGCAGTCAGTTTTAGGGTTGCAGGGTGTACCCTACAACAAACGGCCTCAAAATAGTCACTCACAAAATGAGAAAAGGGTGTTTCCTCAGACCCAGAGAGAGCGAGCGAGCGAGCTTGCCTCCTTCTTATTTGACACAAATTGTCTGTGCACTCTAAAGAAAATGCAGTGTCCTGCCAAGTTGACCACATATTTACTGTTTACTGCTGGCTGTTGCACATGTGGTTTTTGCATACGCTCTCCTCTCCCAGTTAAATCATCTGTGGTCCCTGGGCTTTCTTCTGACATACGCTGCATTGGCACTACTGCAGCAGCTTAAATTTTTCAAGCAAAGAAAGGCATTTGTATGAAATAATAATGACCATTTCATACATTTATATTTATGTGTCTCTGTTTTGTTTCCTTTTTTTCTTCTCTGTTCTCTCTCAGCAGGAACAACATCAGTGTATTTTTCTCTCTCAGTCAGTTACAAGTAACAACGCAAGCATTGTTTTGCCACGATCATTTTTCTGTCATCTTTTTTTTTTTTACTAATTTCCTCTGTCGCACACTCTCTTTACTGACAGCAGCACCGCTAGCTTTCGCTCTCTGTGCCGCTCTCAGCGTCAGCTCGACGCTCTCTGATATGCGAGTGTGCTGGAGTGGAGAGAGACTGACGGGGCTGAGCGTCTCTCCCAGAAGACTTAAGCTGGACTTATAATGAAGTGCTCAAAACACCTCCAGGAGCACTATCGACAAGATGGGTACATGAACAGTGACTGATAATGAATTATAGATTTCAGAAATATCAGAGTGCAGCATTAATAACCAATTCAAACAGATCTAACTGTAAAACAGAAAATTCTACAACGTCAGATTATCAAAAATGCATTTAAAGAGCATTGTTCAGGATGGCAGACGTCTGTAGGATGTTATTTTTATTTTTATAATATACATTTTACTGTTACTTAAACAGAAGCAACAAAAATAAATGTTATAATAAAAATGAATAAAATATGCCTATAAATAATAAATAAATAATTACAATAACTACCTCCTAATTTATGCTGGTCTATCTATCCATCTATCTATACTGTACAATGCAATTAAAGCAATGCTTTAGTATCGTATCTTAGCGTCAACTATTGCACTATTTTCATTCAAAAAGCCAAAACATCAGAGGATGGCTCAATCTTGATTATTTCCTTTGAATGGTTTGTTTCGCTTTGCCAGCACTAACCTCAGATTCTTGAAAGAGATTTGAATTTTAGCATACAAAATTAATTTTCTCATGTATGATGGGCTCTTTCTAAAAACATTACATTACAGTTTTTGACATTAAGGGAAAGGCACAGTGTATGCACCGATACGCAGCACCCTCTAACACTAAAAAGTCCATATAGCCATTTCATCTTGCTCGCACTCTAATAATTTATTGTATATGTCAAAATTAATTAAAAAGAGCCCGTGAGCAGAATCCTGCCTCTGCATCACAGAGTGAGATTTCTTCTCTGTTACATTAATTGCATCGGACGCTCCCAGTTTAGCGGGAGAGCAGCAGCGTTTCAGTAGCATGTAGAACAAAGCAGGCTGCCATGTACTTTGCCTGAGGGGGCAAAGCTTTCATTGGCAGAGTGTGTGAGAATGTTAGACAATGAGCGTGAAGTCAGCTGACAGCCCCATTCGCCTGAAGAACCTGCACAGTCATCTAGTGTGACAGCACTGAAACTGAGAGCACAAAGCCACGTCTGGCATTCTCTGACAGTCTGCACATGAGCTGCAGAGCTCTGGAGTGTCGAGCTGTGAGGAGCACTACAGATGAGAGGGAGGACGAAAAAGATCAATAATTATTGGAGTTTCAATGAGTCTGTGTCTTTGATTTTGGCTTTTTCTAGTTGTAACATGTTGTTAAACCACAATAAAGACATGTTGATATGAGAAACCAGCCCCTCAGAGAAACAGAGAAACACAGAGTGAGAAACAGTGATGCTACTTTTTTGTCTTCGACCATACTGTATAGAAGTCTAATAAGGATTTTTATGCGTATGTTTTTATGTGGAAAAATGTATATTGAGAAATTATGAGGCGATTTCAGAACTCTAATTTAAATCAAATTAATGGACATTTGTTCACTTTTTTTTATTGTATTAAATGAATTAACTCCAGATTAGGTTTGTTTCTATTAATATTACAAGAATTTTCCTATTCTATTCTTTTTTTAACTGTTTTCTATTTAATGTTTTATTTCTGTGATGGACGTTTTAGCAGTTCTTAATATGACATCCTCTTTATTAAAAAATAGTTTCTTATTATTTTCAGTGTTGAAAACAGTTATGTTGCTTAATATTTTTTTTATACCACAATATTTTTTTAAAAGTATATAAAATAACAGCATTTATAAAATAACAAAAATCTATATAGTTTATAATCAGTAACACGTCTTAACTGTAACTTTTCAGTTTAATGATGGAGCATGTTTCTGTGCTACTAGCACCACCTATCTAAAATATAAAATAACCATTGCAAACACGCAAATTCTCCCAACTCAAGTATTTCTATAAGTGAAAGCATGTCTAAACAGGTAAAAGAATGCTCCTTTCAATAAAACTTCCAACATATTAGGAACTCTTAAGGCGCTTACCTATCGATAAGAATTTCTAGAACTTTAACATTCTAACAGATCCCTGCATCTTGTAAAAACACAACCAGTGTTTACTATTGTTATACGTATTTGCTATACTAGTATATATTATATATCTTACCCTGTTATACATTACCCTGTTTTCTGTCTCTTTGTATTTTATCAAAATTTTGCATTTCTGTAAGGGAATCTTCCGAAACTTCACTTCGGGATTCTATTAAGTTGCCTAGCAGGCACTATATGTGACCCTGGACAACAAAACTAGTTGTAAGTGTTCATTTTCCAAAATGAAGATTTAGAACCTGAAAGCTGAATAAATGAGCTTCCCATTGAATGGATAGGGCAATATTTCACAGAGATACAACTATATGAAAATCTGGGGGTACAGAAAAATCTAAATGCTGAGAAAATCACGTTTTAATATATTTTTGGAAAGAAATTGACAAAATATCTTCATGGAACATGATCTTTACTTACTATCCTAAGGATTTTTGGCAAAAAAGAAAAATCAATAATTTAGACCCATACAATGTATTTTCGGCTATTGCTACAAATATACCCCAGCGACTTAAAACAGGTTTTGTGGTCCAGGGTCACATATGGTAACTCACCCAGTACATCTAGTCAGTCTGTAATTACAAATCATCATTGATAAACCATCTCTATTGCTAGCAATGCTCAACAGAACCCACAGACAGCTTCCAACAACCCCCTTTCCCCTCGGTGAGATGCAGCCCCACTCACTTTCACATCGTGGGACAGGCGTGGACGGGGCGTAGGCCTTGTGTGGGTTGCTGCTTCTCTTAATCCTAACTGATGGGGTTAAACAGGAGCAGATGCCTCTGTAGACACATGGGTGTACGTTTCAATACTGGGAGTCTGAATCAGTGTCTATGTCTCCTGACAGGAACGCCCGGCTTCCCTTGGGTAACAACAATCTATAACAAAAAGTGCTGCAATTATTAAAAAAATTATAATCAAGAGCTGGCACTTCAGAGTGCTTACATTAATTGAATCCTTGTCGGTCATGGTGAATACATTTTTTATCTGCCAGCATTTAAGCCACTACAAAAAAAGTGTTTAAAAGAATATATAAATATAAAGGCAGTCTTGTTTCACGTTCGGCAAAAACAAAATCCAAATTCAGCAAGCAGACAGCAAACACAGCCATGGCAAGTCTGATAAGACAGCGAGCACTACAGTCTCAGCAGCTAACATCCGCCGGCCTGTCTGCCATGTTTTGGACCCTGTGCCATCAGGGGAGGTTGCCCTCCATATGCCAACGCAGAGGAAAGGGGGCTGTGCACTCGGGGACATATGGCCCACATCTTCTCCAGCGACGCGCCTCTCTCACACTCAGGGCCGGGATGTGCTCGCCAGCGCTAAACACTTTTCTCATTAGTTCAGGCCAGGAGCTTGATGCAGGGCATGTCAAGAGGCATGTCTGGGAGCCACTCGATATGACAAGGCACAAGTGAGGGGCCAGTGGGCAACATATGGTGCTTATTATGAGAGAAGCACGAGGGTTTTCATCTCCTTAATCAGACAAGTGCTGAGCCATGCACCCTCTCCCCCAATGAACTGCTACAGGAAAACAACACGAAGGTCTCCGTTGAAGCTCACATCCATCATGTGAAGTACTAAAATAGTGGAAAAGTGCCAAAGAGCTTTGATACTCTGTAAATTACTCTAATGTGGAATACGCTGAGTGGCATTACAAAATTCTGCTAGACTAAGTGAGATGTAATCAAATCTATTCATTATAGAATTTTTTACAGAGTATATCATACAGATGTGTCTTAAGTTTTTTGTTGTCGTTGTTGTTTTAAATGCAAATAATTAAATAAAATCGTTTGTTAACTGGAGATCTAGATCTTCCTATGGAGCCCAGATGGCAAGCATCCATTAAAAAATAAAATAAAATAAAATTTGGAATTAATGATGGAAAAAACAACATTTCCATCCCACCCAAGGGAAGCATATCAAATTAGGATGGTTTGCTACGTGTTCTGACAGACTGAAGCAAAGAAAGAAAAAAAAATCACCATGTTTTATTACATATTAATGATTATGGAAATAATCTTGCCTGCCATCTACACACGCTTGGCGAAGCGAGGGTTCAAATTCCCATGCAAGGTTCAAACTCTCTGAAACAAAACTTTTAGTGCCACAGTCTCTGGCAACATCTGGCTTCTCATGTAGACACATATTAGGATCAAATTAAGTAGAAATGAATAGGATGCTACATGACAGGCTGCAGATGTTCCAGGCAGTGGTGTGAAAATCTGGGAGCGAGAAACGGCATAATTAGTTCTGGCCTTTACAGCAGGGGTGCCACACTGGGTTCACAGGTAATAAAAAAAAAGGAAGACGAAGGGGGAGACAAATTTAATTTAATCAAATCTAACGGAGCTACCATCACTAAAAACTGACTGTGTGCATCTTGATCTCTTGTACCAAATGAGGTTGACAAAGGACAAACAAGTTTCTATTTGTTTGTGCTCTAATTGAGCATGACATTCACATGATACTCACTTGCCATGTCTTTTGTTGTTCATGCACTTACAAGCAATCACAACAGAAAGATATGCACTTTTTTTTGATTCTGCACTATGAAAGTGATCTTAATTTTTTTATGATATTTGTGTGCATGACACCATGCACCTTCTATATATTAGTATTTACATCAGCTTGTGAGAAAGCTAAACTTCATGAGACTCTGTTTTGGTTGTCAGTATAATGGTTAGCGAATATAATTTTATATTATTTCAGTGAATAAAATGTGCTTTGACTGAAAATTAATGTTCAATAGTAAAACTTAAAATGTTGCCACAGTACTCTACAAGTTCTGCTAACTGGTTTTTACTGTACATTTTGCTGATTTTTTTTAAAACAGTGTATTACACAAACACCTCACGAGGTAGCAAATTTATGGTTAAAGCTTTTTTAATAAACAAAACCTAATACCGCCATGAGGGAATTGCCAACAGCAGACTGTTATGACATAAATGAAGAAATGTACATTATTATTTGACTTAAATACACTAAACAAGCATACTTAATGGTATTACCTGCCTCTTAAAAGAAAGCCTTTAGGATGTATTACCCTGGGAGAAAAAAAAAGTGTCATAACAGAACTTTTAAACTGGGATATATTTGCTTTTGAGTGAGACATACCACCTCGGCTCTATTAAAGACTACTGCTAAATACGAGTTGCCTTTCATTTACCTGGCCCATGTAAACCCCTACACAATAGTTAATTCAGCACAAGCTCATAAAGTACAGAGCGGTGGGTTACCTCTGGACCGGGCAAACAGATTGTAACATCATCACCCAGCCACAGCTCGCAGGTGACAACAACGTGTTACTATGGAACTGCCGTGAGTCTCGCCACGCGGGGAGATGTGATCACACTCCTTAATGTGACTCACAGGCTGCTTTACTTCCAGCTTAATGACACGCTCATGACTTCATTGTTGAATCACAATCCGTTTAATTACAGCCCGGAGATCTATTATTTGCGTTTATTTTCCTAGTGTGGAGTGGAGCTGCCCCTCCTCTAAATCACCAGATCGCTCACTGCTCATTAATGTCAGCTCTGAGTGTATACGATGTAACAAGGCCAGGCCGGGCCAACGGTTAATTTACACGCAAAGAATGCTTTCCCTTAAGACTACATGACTACTAATAAATAAAAGTAATTCCTTATAATTACACTTTGCTAAATACCAATGTGATGCATCCACCTGGATGACGTGACTGCATCTATAATGTGACATGTTATTGGTGCGGAGGAGACAGTCGTGTAACCAATTATATGTGGGGATGGAGATTGATGGCGGCCAAAGGGGAAAATTTGTCCAAGAGGCCTGGGTTGTGCCTCTACTGTTTTGGAAAAGCACCCTTGGATATTTAATGTCCCTGATTTAACATCTCGACCAGATGACTATAGAACTATAATGAGCAACAAGACGTGAAGGCAAAGGTTAAACACACAATGACACAATGGTAAGTTGGGCCTCTGTACAACAACGCCCTACTGGACTGGCTGAAACAACATATTTCTTATGATGTCAGAGTTAGATATTTGCAAAACTACATAAAAATGAGTAGATGATCTTAAAAGTATAAGAATCCATGTGTAACTACTGGTTTAGGGGGAGGTCCACCAGACAATCAGAAGCTATTTTTACATGCACTGAAATAATCTGCTTATATTCGGATTGATGCCTCAATCGGAATGGAGATTCTTCAGATAAAAATTTTAGATCGAGATTGATCTGAATAAAATTTTAATCAGGAAAGGGGTGGTGAACCTGAAATAATAGGATCAACAGGAAATAATGTAAACAAGTAATTGCTTGACTTTGAGCATTTTCTCAGTCAGATTCAAAAATACTATTACGCAAATGTGGAATGTTATTAAATGAACATGGATATGATTATATTAGATATTACATTACAAAACTGAACTGAATGACGATGAATGTCTTTCTTCAAAAAGCATGTATGTCCAAAAATGTTTGCATACTGTGCAGATAAGAGCACCAAAATATACGGATTTAAATGGCTGACTGTATAGGCTGCGCAAATAAAAAGTGGCCCATATTTAAATATGGTACGGTAATTTCAAATGCATCACATTTACTAAGTTGTGGTGTGGTCTGGCATCTGTTGGGGAAAATTCAAAAAGTCAAGTTACGAGGCCATAGATCTATTAAAACAGTGCAGGACTGCACCATAGCTACAGCTGGAAATGAAATCTCTCCTCTTCAAGTGACTGAGCTCAAAAAGTCATTAGCATTCTGGCTTCTATATGCTATTATGCCTACGCAACAGAAAGGAAACTATCTTAGGAAAAGCCTTCTCATCTGGTAAACTCATGATGATTGTGGTCAAGCATATATTGGTTTGTCTTTTACAGTAGCACAATTGGCTTGTACGCACCAAAACCAAGGCTATAATAAATACAAAATTCTGTAACGTCATTCTTTACCTCAGAAAGCAATCAAGCGTCGCTTTAAGCTGAAGAGCTTTATTAATAATACAGAACTACCAGCATGTCATCAAACTGACAATAACAATTTATAGTTTAGGATATTTATGAATAGAGCAAGAGTCGATCGAGTTAATCATAGCTCTCTTAAAGGCGTAGTTGCCCCCAAAAAATGAAAATCCGTCGTTTACTCAATCGTATGGTATGGCTTTCTTCTTCAATAGTGGATCACAAAAGAAGGTATTTGAAAGAACTTTTACAAAGATTTAGTGTTGTTTTGGATTTGACTGACTTTCATTTCATGGACTAAAAAACCTCACTGAGATATTTCATATTTTATATTTCATAATATTTATTTTTGATCACGAGGGTGAGTGAATGATGACAGAAGTTTAATTTTGGGTGAACCATCCATTAAAAAAAAAACAAAAAAAAAAACAGAAAACAGGTGAGTTATTTAACTGTCAGTACCCTTCCCATGTATTCTGGCACACCCAAATGTCGACTGGTTTCCCAGAGCTACAGTCTAGAGCGGGCAGCTGCCATACATCCTGAGAGACACACGGACAACGTTCCATTGGCAGCAATATTTGCCCCTTGTCAATGCTGCTTTACTGGACAGCTCACACTCCGTGTAGTGGCATATGGCAGGAAAGCATATGGCCATCTTGTTTAACAGAATATTACATATGGCGATAAAATTATAAAGCAAATATGGTGCTTACAGGCTCCTAACTGACGAAAAAGACATTCCAGAAAAATATGGGATAACTCTATAAAAATCCTAAATTTTTCCAGGAGTATCATAAGCCTTATCCAGACCACTACCACCAACACCGCAGACACACACACAGACAGACGGGAAAAAAGAAAGAAAAAAAGAAAAGAAAGGACATAGTCTCACACACACACACACTGTTTGCCAGCAAACTCATTCCTTCTACGCTGGCACTTCCAATAGGAAACTGACAGTATTATGTGACACCATGGAATGTTCTGAGGTTCTGGCTGGCGAAGTTGAATTAAATCCCACAACAATGCCCTCTTTTGTTTTAATTTTCCCTACATTTGAGTCCACGGTTTCCTAATAGGACATATAATAATGAAGAGACACAAATCCACAGTTCTTTATCCACACTTACAAAACTAATATGCTAAAAGCATTGTAGTATTAAAAGAAAATGTTTTTACTGATGTACTTTGAGTACACCCTCTTGCAAGGAGACGTAAAAGCTTTAGAGGACTGCATGTTTTCAATATAACATGTCAAATTATGGGTAGATTGCTTAAAAATTTAAAAATTAAAGTGTGTACATAAATTGTATGACATGGAAAAAAATGGAGAAGCCACATTATAGCAGGTAATTCTCCTGTAAACACAGACCAGCAGTCAGCAAATCAAAAATAAAAACGATTCCATTCAAAACTTCACTGATTAAAGTTATCCGTTTGTCCCTGGGCTTTAACTTGGAAGCATTATAAGAGGGACTATGGCACCTGCCAAGTTTTTATTTGATTTGAGGGATAATTTTCATTCTTAAGACAGTTTGGTTATCTTGGACTATTCCAAAAGTACTTTTATTACCCCATGTACAATGGCTTAAACTGTCCGAGATGTTTGTGAAGCTGTCTTCAGGTTATGAGTAAATGATGATCGAGGGTCTTCATTTAAAATGACCCAAGTGCAGCCAAAACCAAGAAATGTCACTTGTCCAATATTAATGAGAACAAAATATTATTATAGAACAAGAGAAAAGAGACACTATGGCTGTATAACAAAAATGTAAAAAAATCTGAAAAATATGTAATTTAATTAACCGTAGGTAATGAAAAATAGACAGTATGGATATGAGAAATGGAGAAACCTTGACATTTTTAACCCACATTACAGAATTAAAAGCTATAATTAAAGTATTGAAAAAATTAATAAATGCATTTAAATTTAGACTAATTAACCTGTTAATTTGACTAAATTAATTAATTTTATAGTTCATTTTATTTTTACCTCCATTAAAAACAAAAACACACACACACAATCCCAAACACACACAAAATAAGGGAAAATAATTTGATTTCATACATAAATAAATTCTCCTTATGCGCATGGAAATTGCTTTCAGTATCTGTTACGATCTGAGGCACATTATCAATTTAACCACTAACAAACTGAGCGAATCTGCCATTGCTTAGTCTTTAAATGGAGATTAACATGAAAATAATCTACTACAGGGCATACTGCCAAAGATGTCATGTAAAAACCTACAGAAATACAATTTTATAGTCATTTTCCTTTGGTTTTATGTTGCTTTGAAGTGAAAAATAGTAAAGAGTTGCAAGAGGGTGGATTAATGATTAAGTTGTCTTTTTCGAACTTGTCCTAATATGAGGGGATTTGAAGCTTGTTTTGGCTGCACATGAGCTTCAGCCACACAGCAGGGCAGAGATGAGAAAAGAAGAGCTTTGAGAAGAAGAAGAAGAAAAAAAAAAAAAACAGAATCACAGCGCATTAAAAACAAATCTACTGAGGGAGCCAGCAGCTTAGGAGAGCCAAGACGATTAAAGGGTCACGGGTTATCTGACAGGTGGCTCATACCTGATGATGCCACGAACCTCGTCTCTGAGGGGATATAATACCTGTCCTCGTTCCCAAAAATTGGCGTATTTGATAGTAAAGGGCACCGCCGTCTTCAATAACAACAATCGAGAGCGACATTAAGCCGATCTGAGCATCTTGAGCACGTCACTTCAAATCGGTTTACACAAGGCATTTCTTTAAA
This sequence comes from Enteromius trimaculatus, assembly GCA_032361065.1. Taxonomy (NCBI): domain Eukaryota; kingdom Metazoa; phylum Chordata; class Actinopteri; order Cypriniformes; family Cyprinidae; genus Enteromius; species Enteromius trimaculatus. The sequence continues at coordinate 8,469,574 of JAUMHP010000052.1, read as the reverse complement.
TACTGTAGTTTACTGTCCCTCACCAGATTGAGAGCTACTGTAAAACTGCAAAACATTGTGAGAGAGGGACAAGAAGTCAAGCAGGAAAATGAGGATGATTGCTGTAAACACGAAGGAGATGATGAGATCAGTCTAAGTGTCCTATTGGTACAGTAACCATTTCAATGAGGGTTCAAACCAAACACCCTGTAATCATGCAGGACAGCGGCAGAAAAAAAAACAGCACACAACCGCCTACATTCTAATGATGACAATTTAGAAAACCAGACAAATTTCTGCACATTCCGCTTTTCAGCAGAGGAAAGTACTAATTCGGTCTGTTTGTTTATGTCTTTACTGAATTAAACAGGAATCCCATGCCGTGCTTTGATTCCAAGTAGGCCACAGGGAAAGCCTGATGTCTCACCCTGACTTTCTCTCTTGGCACCAGACACCAAGGCCCATGAGGCAGCGAGCGGCGACTCTCTAAAACATCTCCCCATATCAATAACCATCTCTCCTGCTACCTTGTATCACCGGTGCCCTGAGGCAATTCTTCAAGTCAAAGCCTTGCTTTATCAACCGCTGGATTTAACGAGACAGCTCTTTTTATGCTTATTGGCTTCTCGAGCGGTAATGGATTTTCTCAATGAGTCACTCTTTTCTTTCTACAGGTTTCACACTTTTTCACGGGGCTTCTGGGCTCGTCTCCAGGCCAGATCCTCTACCATTGACTTTGATTTCCTGAGGTAAGTGATCCATCGCTCCAGGCCCAATGAGCATTGCCTGAAATCTGGCCTTACTTTGGCTCTCTGTGCCTGATATTGTACACTTTAATGCAAAGTGAAGTAGCACGTCTAAATAGCCTGTCAATTCCCCCCACCCTCCACTCTCTCCGGGCTTCCAAAAATCCCCAGCTGGGACTCATTTCTAGCATGCTCGGGAACGTAAACGATACAGCGATATTAAGGAGCATTAAACTACTTGATGACATTTCAGTCGCGTTGATGAAGACTGGCATTCGTTCTAGCAGACGGCCGACAGCCAGCAGATGGGCGTGAGGTGATTGTCTTTTTGCGAGACACGGACAAGGAGAACTTAAAGCGGAAACTTTCCTGGTTTCGAAATGAGTTAGCATGTGTGTCTTCTGCACCCTGAATTATTTTAATTTTATATAAAATACAGTCTAATTGTAAGGTTTACTCAAATCCACGCATCCAGCAGCTGATGCGTTAATTGTTAATGACAAAGGCAACCTTAACTCTGTGTGGTTTCCTGCCAACATTCTGGATCACTTACCAGGACCTCTTGTCCTGATAGGAAATGCAATTCAAGATGTGTGAAAACAGAGCCTACATTGTAGCTTAAGTGACCCTCTCCGTTGCTCATCCCCAGCGCGTGTGCTACGGGGTGTCTGTTCCACAACAGGAAAGAGTAAACCTGGGCCAAATCATAGGAAATTCATCAAATCTGGTTCTTGGAGCTGCATCTTTCAAGCCCTGTTTCCTTGCCATATGATCTCTATAAACCAAATCACTGTTGGCTCCCTCACAGGCCGGCAGGCGCCTGGGGCAGGAACATAATGAAAGCCAAATGCAAGTGACAATAGAATAGGAAACCTCCACCTTTTTTCTTTCTCGACTTGGACTGAATTTTTTGTTTGTGTTGAGACATTTCTTTCCAGACATGTCTGAAGGGAAACCTTTCAGGTATCAGGTTTCACACTGGAATTTTAAAAAAAGACATACAAAATATATGCTGGTTTATAATTAAATTTGATGCAGGGCACACAACTGAAATTGATCATTTGAAAACGTTAAAAACACATCTTTTTCTGAACCCAGTGCTGGAAAAACATCTTATTTACTGTATTTGTTCTGTTTAAATGTTGTTAGATTCAGTTAGCATCTAACACAAATTCACTTAGGGAGGCACGACTCTGAAAGAGCAGCTCTTGGGTATCCTATCCTTGGCACACGCATGTCCCTGACGATCTGTCCTGGTTTCCTGAGATGAAAAAGACAGGAGAATATCCGCCTGTTAAAATGTTTTAAGTATGATTTGGTGCATCCTGACAGTGGACGCTATTCCAGACTTCTGACATTGGCTGTTTTGGAACAAATATATTCATATCCAAATACTGCACAATATACTCTGTAAACATAGAAGGAAAAAGAATAAATGAAATTTGCAGGGCTCAACACTGATGGCAGTGTTTATTTATAGATGGTATTTTAAAGAAAACTGAATCTGAAGATGGTTGTGCAAAGAAAACAAAAAAAAAAAACAATAAGCAACTTAATAGCAATTTAACTCTTGAGTATTTAACTCTTAGGCTGGAATCAGGAATCATGGCAACAACATGCCACATCAATGGTAATGAATGTCTTTTGAAATCAAAGTCTTCTGGTAAGGTTCACAGACACAGGGATTTTTGAAAGCACTCCTGCCTCAGTCTCAGACTCCAGTCATTCAGTTCTAATACTTCTATCTTTTATGACACAGCACACACGTAAGCCTCCACTGATCAGTAGTAGTGACGCTGAACTTCAAATGGCTGAAATACTGTTCTTTACTCATCTGCATGCAAATGTATGGGTGAAAACTACAAGTGAGTAGAGAACATCAGAGAGGATGAATATATTTGCTTTGCGCATTTACAATGCACATCAGACCGCTGTTTCTTTATATCACAAGAGGCAGAATAAAATCAATTGTTAATTGAAAGTATATTTTTGTAACTTTGAATTAACAATTCATTTTTTTTTGTCGTTCTGTTTTATTATTATTTTGTATTATTATTACTTTTAACATTTGGGACTTCATATTGATTCAGATTTAGCTAAATAACAATGAAACCACTTTTTATCAAGTTTAATTGCCAACAGGTTATGCTGAAATCTGAGAGTAATACTTTATTATAAACCCTATAATACTTCAGCAATCATACGTTTCTGATTAATGAATCGGCAAAGCTCCACAAATGTTTTCACCACTAGCGAAGATCAAGATAAATTTATTTGGCAAATTGAAGCAATTCCCTAGCCAACATCTTGTAATCGTTTCCTTATTTGACCAGGCAGCTTAAAGCCACAATAATAAAAAAAAAAGCTATCATAAAACCATAAGGATGTTTTCAGGCAAATGCAATCTTAATGCAACAGCACAATAAGATGGTTTCTGTTCACCAGATTAAACTATACAAATATATATATATA
>JAUMHP010000052.1:8442155-8457496 GCA_032361065.1 Enteromius trimaculatus | reverse complement strand
ATAAATAAATAAATAAATAAAGTATACACACATAAGTATATTAAAAAAAAAAAAACAAAGAAAACACCATAACATTATATATAGTACATTACAGGGCTAGAACAGACAAGCAGAAAAATCTGTACTGTTAAGACTTTCCACTTCTAGCTTATGACCAGTGAGTCTGGATTTATTTGCATTCAATAGTCTCGTATACATGCAGTCAGAGCTATGATCCCTGAGCACAAAACAACACATCACAGAACAAGACAGACAGAACCGGCAGCTATAGAAAAGCTAACAGAGCGCTCCCAGTCAGTGTGTCGAGATAACAGCAGATCACTTCCTACAGGACGAGATTTTCAAAACGAGCCATTTACTGAAAGAAACAGATATCTTAGATGTAATAAATGATAATTCATCATCCTCCATTGGAAATGTACTGGGGTTGTGAAAAATGCATGAATTACTAATTAATGAGGCATTCTGAGCAGATTTACATATTCATAAAGGTGGGGTTGAGTAATTGACATATGCATGAGAGAGCTGAGTGATGGTTTTGAGATAATAACACATGCCTTCATAGGAACCTTTATTTTTCTAAATTCTTCAAAAAGCAGAGGGAGTGAAGATGCTTTTAAATCTCCATTACGTATTCATTCTTCCCAAAAGAAATGCAGTCAAATGCTTTCAGAGATAAATACACTGAGGGAATGCAATGATGTGAAACAGTATGTAAAATTACATTTTGTGAAATATTGCCCTATAGAGATTCTTCAAAAGTTCATTTAGCAAACGGATGTGCCCAACAACCATGGTTAGAAATTCTAAACATGTGACTGAATCCTAAAATGAACACACAAATATGCTTTCAAAGACGAGTGAAGGGTGAAAAAAGAGAAAAATAAAGCATAACAAATACATTTATGGTAAGCGCTAACTCGCATACATGCAGTCAATCAATCATCAGCAAGCTCGACAAAATGTGCTGGGTGCCCGTCTAATCCAGTGGTGAAAAATGTAAACTGAAATTCAGATGTCAACAAAGCTCCACTAGCTCTAATCCTGTGGCACTTTCCCAAAGTAACACCCATTTCCAGACGTCCCACCTAACAATTCTAATGCATACTTCTGCCGCCCCAAAGATGGCATTTAGTGTTAAGACCTCTCAGATAGCTGATGAAAAGATCTGATTTATGGTGTCCCGTTGTGCCATGAGGTCAGCTTTTTGGAGACTTGTTGCAGATGGGGTGGGTCCAAGAGTGTTTGGACGGGGCAAGCGTGTATGTCACTCGGAAAACGTCTCTGCCATTGTTAGGAGTGCTGGAACAAAAGCCTTGTGAAAGCTGACCCAAATATGGTGCATTAGAAGAGCACAAAAACATTCTGATGGTTCCTAGGCTTTCTTTACAAGTATGCACCGCCAAATGACAAGTTCAACAAAAACATGTTGAGTTTTTCACCCGGGCCTATTGTGTTCCCACATTAACTCCAAGCTGAGCTCTTTGAGCTCGTCCAGAGTTGTGTCTGGACTCCATGGGTCTGCGATGGCTCTGTCAGCGGGCTTGGCCTCCGCTGCACTCCACACCGTCTCCTTCAGTGTTCTTTTCATTCTCACTCCCTCTTTTCCCCCCTCTCAGCAACTTGGCTTCCACGCATGCTGAAGCGAGCGATTGATGGGGCAAGAGAGAAGTTAAACAATTAAAGATGGCCCTCTGCGCCAACTGTTTTGTGCATTAGGCGTCACGCTGAGAGGAAGCCTTTGTGCTCGCAGTTATTGTTTGGATGGAAAACCAAAGATCTCATTCTCAAAGCAAAGGGGCTCTCTGTAGCCAGTGTGAATAATATATCAAGGTGCCTGGGTATAACAATCATTTGATTCCCACTGGGACTGGATGGATGTAATCATTTCTGGACGGCGAAGTAACTGGAAATGAGGTTTGTGCAACATCTGGTCAAGCGCAACCAATGGGAGACCAAAAACTAATTGCGAGTATAATGGCAGGTCTCTGTACTTAGCAAAGCGAATAACAGCTGTCCTTATCAATCAGATGCAGATGATCACGATCGCGAGGGGGGGCTTGACGGCAGAGGTGAAGTATCACAAATTAGGTGCAGCTTTAGAAACGCCGAAGTTTGACTTTAACCTTGCAGGACTTTTTGGAAGGCACTTACGAGTATGGGAGAAGAGTTTTGGCAGAGGAACAGGAAGCCTGGTGGGTCCGCACATCTCGGGATGCTGGTATTCCACACTAATCCATTTTAAACCATCTGTGAAATTAGCAAGATTCCTTAAGTCCTTCACCTCCAAGGATTAAAAATGGCCCTGGGTCGGAGCCATCGCATGTACGCATATGTATGCATGTCTGCTTTCAGCCCAAACTTCTGAGGCTGTAATCACACTTTACCCTCTACATGACAGACGCTTTTGAAAAGGTAACTACTTTGAAGACAATTTCAGCCGAGTCTCTCTCCTGGTGTCTTTTCAGATGCTCTTTGAAATCTGTAGAATCTGCACTTTGTGTTACATTACATAAATATGAGCCTTCTTTGTGCGACTTACTCCCCCTGCAATTCAGCACACTCCAAAGTTGAATAGCAACATGACGCGCGGCCCGGCATGCTGCAAAGTATGTCAAAAACAAACCAAACCACTCTAAATATATAAAAAAAAAGAAGGGAAAAAAAGAAGGCATTTCAGGGCTCGAACATCTGCTGAATGGCAGTCTGGGCTGCGAGAGGTAAACAAAAGCCATACATAGACAAAAGTTACCTGCAATGTCTCCTTGAACCATACACATAAACAGCTCGAAAGTGCAACTCTTCAGCCCTGCTGAGTTTCGGCCAAAAGCCGTACAATGAAGTCATGAGTCAAGTCTAATGAGAAAATCAGATAAATAGCAGCTGGGCTATGAGAAACAGCCCTCCCTGACTGATTCACTGGACTCTGTGGCAATAGCATGGAGCTCAGGAGGAGCTGCCACTTCCAGAACAGTAAAATATTGTTCCAGACGACTCCCTCCAATGTTTAGTCATCAGGGCCATGAAATAACAGGGCTGTCGCCTCCACGCAGCAATACAGTATTAATTATTATTTGCAGCCCAAACACCTACATGTTTGTACTAACACTCTGACAGTTCATCCAAACAGGCCATTTAGAGGCTGCGACATCATTCTCCGTACTTACCAACACCCCCACCTAGCCTTCCCCCGTACGTCCCAACACAGGCTTGCGTGGAGCAGTGTACCGTACCAGAGGGTTTAAACCCCAGTTTCACGGAAAGGACAATGATCATGTCTTATTCCAAATTAGAACGTCAGCAGCCGCCACATCTGCATATGCCCACAGAAACACAAGGGCAAATGCGCAATGCCAAGTCTGCCATCAGGGCCAAAGATTTGTAATGCAAGCTTTGTGAATTACAATAAGATTTATTGTGCAGCAATATATGTCTAATTTTCCATCTACCGCGGGGCGCTTCAGCAGCAGAGAGCTGACACAGGCGTCTATTATACACACCACAGTTAAAATGTGGTTATTTTACGCATGCTCTCGGGGGAAGGAGCTTACTGTGCACTCTGGCATTGGGCAAAAAATGATTGATGAAGATAACAAAAGGAACACATAAATGGTTTTCCAAAAATGTTTTGAAGTAAGTTATATTCCAGATCTGTCTATTTTTTTTTACCATGGCAAACAGAACTTAAGGAAATGATGAAAAGCTTCCCTTTTTTAATTCTTCATGCCAGAGCAGGTACTCAACTGATAGTAACTGACAATCTACAGTACTGTTTAATGCCAAATACCACATCAGGGGGACATTAACTATTAAACGCATTCCAACACATCCAGAAATGCAATCAAAACCACTGCTTCTAGAAGCATTTGTTTATTGAACAATTACATTTTGTTCTAAATGTTATCTATTCTAAATCTATTCTTCACAAAGACCTATGTCAAAGAGGTGAAGCTAGCTGGAAGCAAAAAGAGAGATCCCAGTGGCTGGAATCCAAAAGATGAAAAATCTCCTGCAGTTTGGAGGGCTTGGTTTGCACTAGGACTTCCACTCTATTCCTGGCAGATGCTGCAGTCAGTCAGCAGGAGCACATATACATTAAGAATACCCTCTACATAGTTGCTTGATGCGTTTAGGAAGACACATCAATGTATACATAGATGGTTAGATCTAAACTCACACTTATCTATACTGTGAAACAATGATTCCCCCTTGGGAGGAAAACTACTCCCAGTTACCTTTGTTAACCATTTAGTTCTATACTGAAAGTTGTAAGATGTGGATGTTTTGTCTTGCATTTTATTCATTCATTCATAAATAAGCACCTGTCTATAGGGAATTTCTCAAAGAAATTATGGTTGCACTGATATTTCAGTCTGAATTAAAACAAAATTAAAACACGTTAGATGACCGACGAATTGGGTTCTCGCTTTGAGGATCAATTTACGTGTATAAAAACACAACAATGGATATTGGCATGCACTGATTGCCTCCCGCTGCAGCTTATCTTTGTGTAAGTATAAACAGGCAGCGGATGCGTGCATCTTTAGTTTTACGCTGAGGATCCAAGCTGGTGACCCGGTCGCTCAGCGGCGGAACAGTACCATTGGTGGCGGGATGTGACATCTCCATTCCCTTCTTCAGGGAACGGGGGTTACATATGTAACCGAGACGTTCCCTTTCTCCGAGTGACGTTGGATGACCGACGAATTGGGATCCCTAACAAAACACCATGGACTTTCCAGCGTCCTGCGGGAGTCTCCCAAGCCCCCTCTCTATAGGCCGGGACTCACATAAGAGGCCAGATACTGTTTCAAAGCACTATCCATTCAGTAATCTGGAGGACTGGGACGTCCCCGTTTATTGAACAGAGACGTATGGAAGTCCAGCCTTTCCATGGAGGTCTCAGGATGAATACACATATGGACAATATTCCAGTGCACATGGAATATCTGAGGTGATTGAACCCTCTTAGATGGAGTCTGGGGGAAACACTGGCTCTAGGTCTTAACCATGGAGTACACACAAGGGGTCCTCTTTGGGTACCGCACATGTACGCCAGCCCTCTGCCGGATCTCCTTTTAGGGATTCAACGTGAGGACCTGGTGCCAGATGCTCCGCCACATCTGGCTGCCGAAGGGGTCGAAGGAACATGTACACTCTGAAGAAGTTAACAATCCGAACCGGGCCTCTCAGTGCCTCTCTCCATTTGAGGTGAGAACAGAGGAGGATACCGGCTCCACACAAAGGCTATAGAATCTAGCAAACATGTTCGGTGTTGTCCAGTCTGCAGCTCTACAATCTGTCAGCGAGGCGCCATGTTCCAATGCCCAGGACAATGCCACACTTCTTGTTGAGTGGGCTCTTGGTAGGCTTGGGTGATGGCATCCACTATCCAGTGGGCCATCCTCTGCTTGGAGACGGCATTACCCTTCTGCCGCCCTCTGTAACAGACAAAGAGCTGGTCTGAGATCCTGAAGCTTTGCGTCCTGTCAAAGAATAGCATCTTAGTGCTCGGACGGGACAAAGCAAAGCTAGGGGTGGGTTTGCCTCCTCTGAGGGCATCGCTTGAAGGCTCACCACCTGATCTCTAAATGGAGTGGTGGGAACATTGGGCACATAGCCAGGCCACGGCCTCGGTGTTACCTGGGAATCTACCAGCCTAAATTCAAGGCACAATCTGTAGACCGAAAACGCCTGCAGGTCCTCGACCCTCTTGATGCGAGCAGGAGCAGAGTCTTCTATTGATAAGAACTTCAGCTCGACTGCTGGCAAAAACTCGAATGGGACCCGCTGTAGTGCTCTCAGCACTAGAGACAAGTCCCAAGAGGGTACAGTGGGGTACAACCTTCTGACACCCCTGAGGAACCTGATGACCAGGTCAAGCTTACCCAAAGACCTGCCATCTATGGTCTTGTAGTTAGCAGCAATGGAAGCCACGTAGACTTTAAGGGTGGAGGGAGACACCCTTTGCTCCGCAGTCTCCACACTGCTGCCTGCAATGAGAGGAGTGTGAGTGTAATATGGAACTGGCCCATTCACAATGCTTCGTCCCCTCGGGGGACCCAGGGAAAGAGGTCCTCCGAGGGAAGGAGAGGTGTGATGCCAATGTTCTGAAGAGCAGTTGCCTTGCTCGTCCTCAGGCCACCAGGTTTGGTGGGGGCCTAGATGGGTGGGGCGCTTGCCCTGCGGCCCTTGGCAACGAGCTGACTGAGGTGCTGCCATCGATGGCCAGGTGTAGGCAGCAGCTGCACACGGGGGCAGAATGACCCCAGTCTGCTTCTGAGCACCAGAGAATTCCTTGGCGAAATTCTTCACTGCATTGGCGAAGAGGCCGGTCTGGGACACGGGGGTGCATTTCCTCTAGACAGCCACAGATGGTGCTCCTGGTCCACCATTGTAGACATCGCACGACCGTAACCTTCGTCGCTCAAAGTGCGAGGTTCTTGGAGAACTTCTGGGTCGTGACCACCCTCGTGCAGTTCTCTCAGTGCCTCGGCCTGATGGACTTGCAACAATGCTGTAGCACGTACTGCAGATGCAGCTTCTCCACAGGCATTAGGTAATTATAAGCTTGTGGTCAACATATCCAGTTATTTGTTATCAAGGAAATAATTTGAAAAAAAAAAAATGTCTGTGCGCAGGACCATATTCCTTATATTTCATGCCAGAGCAAAGGAAAAGGAAATGAGCATGTACTGTCAGCTTTAAAATTAAAATATCCAAAAGAAAGTGTATGTGTTCTTTACAATTCCTAGATTAAAACCTACCAAACTGCACTCTTATCCAGAGTCAAAATCAAAATATTATTTCCTTCAAGTAAATCTTATTTTAAACAAGGTACATTTAATGGAAAACAAAATTTAAATAATTATTTGTAGTGTACATCATGTAGCATGTTTAAGGTGTTGACTTCAGTTATTTTCATTTTTAATCCTCTAACCATTTTACAGTCTAATAAATCAATGAAGAAAACTAAATCAAAGCAGATGTTATGTCCATGTTATTAATTCCTTAATTAAATACTGTAGAAGGTCAAGTGCTTTGCATTGTGGGATACAGAAATCCATGCAGTAAGTGCTGCTGTAGACAGTGTGTTTTTGTCTCATTCTAGAACCTAGCCTAGCCAGACCTTGATCAGCTAAACATAAGGACTTTAATGCCCTCAATTTATAAGAGATTGTGCATTTAAAAATCACTGGTATGTAGCTTGAGAGACAAAAAACAAAACAAAACAGCCAACATCTCCATTCAGTGGACTATGTCAGGAAAGGGCAACTCCCTGGTTAGTGCACTAACTAGGCCAACTAGGAAACTGACTGAGACACTGTAGTTTTTTTTTGCATACAGCAAATTTTCAAAACTGTACTGCAATATACAGGAGCAAGTGTAGTCTGCCTTTACATACATAGGCCATCCCTTTAAGGCACAGTTCACTCGGGGGATATTCACGCCCATGATGTTATAGTAGGCTAACGTTACATCGACTGTATAATTGAAAGCTAGAATTCTATGTAACTATGCCAGAAATACTTTTAATAACATTTCAAAGACTATAAAATAGGACAATAATTACATTAAAAACTGCCTCTCGTGCTAGCCAAATTTTTTTGAGGCAGACCCAGTGAATGCGCTTCCAGCGTATGAGATACCATAGAATACTTCATTCATAGCGTCATGATATTGAGTTACGTCACGATTTCATCCCTGTTTATGCAGCTTACGACCATTTCTATCTTTAACATATGACTCATTCAATGCAGTTTGTTAAGCAATGCTATGCCTACATGCTTCTGTAGAGCCCGTTTTAATCGTGATTCAATAGCCAAATTCACCAAAAGTTTCCGTAACTGGACAATGCGAGACGATTACTATACCGCGTCTGACAATCATATTCAGAACGTGTCCATTTGCAATCTCCCATTACTGAAAAAACAGCCCTTTTCGTGTTACATGAACGTACCCACCTGCGAGCTCTGCTGTCCTCCCGCGTGCACAGGTCCACGTGCTGCTTAGACGTTGTTGGCCTTGTACCCATGCATATAACAATGAACTGATCATCTGATGGCTAAAGTGAAAAAAAAAATCGACTCTCAAAAAAACAAACTAACTAAAAAAAAACTATTAATTCAATTATAAATTAGTTTTTTAGCCAGAAATGTCAGAAGTGTGCAGGAAACATGATTAGTGTGATTATATTTGAAAGAATATGAACACACTTCTGTGTTAACTTAGCTCTGTTTCAGCAGTAGGCAAGAAATAAATGTAGAAATATATGTGTCCAAAGACATCTATACTATGCGTATCATATAAACTGATATAACTTTATTTTTTTTTAAGTTTTATCTAAAAATAAAAATTGCACAGCTGTAACTGTTCCTCTTTGAGGTGCAATGCAGTTAGCTGAATTAGCTCTGGTCATTGGCTCTAACCAGAAATTATAATAATCAGGTCAAACATGATCAGCTTTGTTGTCCATTTAAAGTAACCTGATAGTGGAATGTGCGCAAGGAAAAAACAAGACATCTGTTATCAAGGCTGCCACATAATATGTAAATTGTTTGCATTTGTGAAGTTTACTTCTTTGCTTACTGATACACAAAAGTATGTAAATGTTTGAATTCTCTTAAGTTGCATTTCTTCTTCAGCTATCGCATTTATCATGGCAGTTCATATTACGCTTAAGGCACATTAATTTACTACTCATTTTAGCCCAACAAACTACCGATGTCAAATTAATTCCAAATAATTAATTCATTAAAAAACTTCTGATTAAATAATATTTTAAATACACCATCAACCAAACACCATTTAAAAAAATACAACACACAACAAATAAAACAAAATGTCTCTTTAATTTGTAAGTGTCAACAGCAGTACAAAAGATGGAGTGATGGTGAGACGATTTTGTCATATGTGTGTGTACTCTATCTTTTATGGAAAAAGAGGAACTCTTGAGGTAAATAAGCAAACAGACAGGAACACCCTCATCTGCCGTCGTACATCAGTGAATTGAGAATATACTGTAAAAATGGTGTTACATTACAATATGCCAAATGCTGCTTGTGGGGAGAACAACCTAGATATTTGTACAATCCACTAAGGTGTCTAAATACACCGAAATGTGTCACTCATCTGGTTTATTTTATTTCATATAATAATACTACCATTACAGAGAAGACTGGTCTCTGGACATACAACTGTAGCATTAATTAGTTTACCTCACGTCAATACTGCACATGGAAACCAATGACTTGCTGGTTTACATACTAAAGCCAAGCAAAAAATATTTTTAGTACCCTTTTTTTTTCTTTTTTTTTTTTAAACAATAATATCCTTAGCAAATAGCTGTCTTTTGTACTGTATAAAGAAGAATGTGAACACAAATGTGATGGCAACCTTTTTAAGTTCAATTAAAAACTTTACACTGGACTGTACAAGATATTATGATAAACTATTTACATTTTTAGACTTAAAACTTTTTTTTTCTCCAAAAGCAGCAACAGATACTATTCTATATCTCTAACGCCCAAACAATAATACCTGCCATGGGTCTATGTACCTGCTGAGAAACCGGTCTCTACATACACTCTCACACACACACACGCACACACAAAAAGACAAAATTAAAGAAAAGTGTTATCAGGCTGCTAGCGGGATTTTAAACGAGAGTGTGCCTAGTGACAGAGGAGCCACACACAGTGACTGCAGAAATCTAAAAGCAAAGTACCATTGACAACAGCATACGTTGTCCCTGACAGCAACATTTTACTTTTCTGAACAGCAGCTAGCATTCCAGTCCAGCATGTCAGTGAATTGTGCTGATTAAATTAACAAGAACTATCCCACAATATACATCACAAAAGTCCATACCAAAAAAAAAAAAGCATTACAGTAAGATTAGAAACACCCAAGCTTTGTCCTCAGTTATTGTACCTACTTTGCATTAATATGGCAGTGATAGTTATAAAAGAAATGTCATTTAGACTTGCTGTTGACTGGATGGGAAATGGTCTATCAAACACTATGAAGCAACACAGAGAAAAATACTGTATGAAAACATCAAATGCACAGAGTGGGTCTGCATTGTGCAGCATAAAAAAAAAACAACAACAAACAAACAAAAAAATATTTGCACATCCCCAATGGATTAAATGCTCAGCGAGAAACTCACATGGTTTCAGATGAAGCTGTACTGTATGACACGCCACAACTGATGCCCCACAATTACATTTTGTCTTATCCAAATTTGGCACAAAACCAATTATCATAGAACTTCAGCAAGTACCTCAACATTTAGAAAACAATTTGTAAAAAAAAATAATAATAATTACGTACATGGATTTCAAGATTTGTACTTTGCTACAGAGTGCACCAGGAACATAGCAAATGGCTGGTTAACTCAGCATGGAGTGCGAGGTTCATCACTTAAACATATGGAAGTGAGATGCCCGGGTGTCTCAGCTGTGTCTGCAATACTACTCAATCAACAGGGATGTGAATTCAGCAACTACATGAGGTACAGTGAATTGTCAGTTTGTGATTTCGTTCTTTTTTCCAAAGTACAATGACCAAAAACATTCACACACAAAAAAGAAGAGAGGAAAAAAAAAAGAGAAAACATAATTTATACTTCAGCAAGTATCCATGAACAAAAATAGAATTCTATTTTCCTATGTTATATTTACAATGAAAATGAAAAAAAAAATCTTTAATGAGATGGAGATTTTTTTTTTGTAAAAAAAGAAACTTTGTTTTGAGCTCCAATCCATTTTGAAATTTCACTGTTTTTATTCTTGTTCTCTGATTGTCCTTTAATTCTGTTCTACTGACACTTTTAGAGCCAATAATGGCTAATAAATACAATAAAATGTCTATATGCACTAGAGAGCTTCAAATACAATATACAACACAAACATACATGACCATTAAAATGTGCTACTGAAGTCCGGTGTGTCTCAGTTGGCCAGTCACTACGCAAGCCTCTCCGTCGAGTTTACTGCTCTTTCTCCCCTAGGCAGCACTGGAGCTTAAACAAAGTGTTCATTCATCACGTGTCTTTGCATAAATAAACAAAATATGTCAAGAGAAAAATGACTCAAATCTGGCAACTGTGAGGCACGCTCACTTGAGTCCAAACAGGTGACTTGTTCATGTAGGTTTTTTCTTTTTTTTTCCTCGCACAACGGCTTCACATTAGTCAGAATCGATAAAAATACCATTTATATCCAGTGCTTGTAACACTTTTGAATCATTGTCTCCTTGTGAGATTGAAATAGTCTCTTTTTTTTCCTTTTTTTTTTTTTTTTAATCTATACAAGCGCAATCAAGTTTCAGTCCCAACAACAGTCCTTTTGTCTGTAGAACTGGCTTGGCATGGTCAAAGAAATATGTACAAATCACGTACAAATCAACCAATCCACCAGCAAACAGATATAACAGCTTTAAACAAACAATAAACGTTGGCTTGTAAGCAGGAAAAAAAAAGAAAAAAAAAATGAACGCGGATGTCAAGGGACACCCAGCCAAGTACTGTACCTTATGTAAAAATCACAACAAACCTAAACAAAACCAACAAAACAAAAGGTACGAATACGAGCTTCTAAAGAAGTGCTGAAAACTTCTACAAATTAAGTAAATGCTTTTCAAAGAGGGGCGCTGAGGAGAAAAGTCAATGCTTCAACTGCTGGGAGAAGTAAGCGCTAAATAGCCATCAGTACCTTTTAGACCTTTGGAGGTAATGCAGTGACCAGCAGCCTCGCTGTGACATTTCCTGTCTATTCTAATCTCTGGGTTACTGATGAAACAGACAGGTTCAAGGGCAAAGGCAAAATAGCGGGACTCATGCATTAATAATGCCGTATTTCAGATGATACCGACTCGTCAGTCATTTTAATAATCCCCCACAGCTTGATCTACTTGTTCCATCTGCTCGCTAGCACCTCGTGGCTGCTTCTGGCCACGGCCTTTCGCGAGTGCTTTGATGGAGAGAGGGCACAATAAACCACATGGGCCTTGCCTCCATTGTTCGCTACCTTTCTCCTGGGCACGGGCCGATGCCGGGAGCCAGATGGCAGCCCCTTGAGGCAGGGTGTGCGCTGGGTAGAGGTCAGGCGAGTGGAGGTGAATGGTACTCGCACCCTGTAGGAGCCTTCGGTAGGGCCAAAGCCTAAAACAAGAGGCCCTGACCGCTGGCTGCTTCTTGGCTGTCCTTCCGTACGCAAACAGCCTGAGATCTGTTTTGAACGAGCGGATAATTTAGCAGAGGCACAGGACTGCCTATTTGAATTGTCTTTTCAAGTGCTTTAAAAAAACTGATTTCAAGGTAGATTTGTCTCTAGGTATTTGTTTCAGAACATATACTTAAACATAAATACAATAAAATCCAAGTATCCTTTGAAAATTTGGAAAATAAGTGCCATTGTTCGTTTTTCCGTAATCCTCTGCATAACTGGCCAAAGCATCCTGATAAACTGGCCGTTCTCTTAAGACTTAACGATGAACACACTGCAGAAGCCCAAAGGGCGTACGGTCTGTTTTAAGACTATTCCCTCAGTTAAGATTACAATGTCTACAAGACTTAAGCGTTTATTATTATAAGCGATCTTAAACTTGCCGCCCTGGAAAACGGGGCTGAAGACTTTAGCAGAATGTGCATGTACATTTTGTACAACAGCAATTTGTGATTGTAATACACCAAAGCTGCCTTTCGCTGCCTGTCCAATTCTGCAGATTGGATGCCATTTGGCCCCTTGGCATTCAGGCCTGATTACAATCACTGTGATTAAGAACCGAGCGGGTAAGACTGAACTAGACGAGGACGGTGGTCGGGGCGATCACTGCATTCAACCTCCTGGAGAACTATGACGTTCGTAGTTCCTAAGCATTTACACGTGGTTGTCAATGGAGAGAAGAAATAAAAGTGAGAGAAGATTGAAAAAAAGAAGTGGGCTTTGTAGATAAGATCGCAAGGATTGTCTAAGACTCATGCAGTCTCTTCCTTAAGACTTTCAAATTTAAGATTTAAGAGCAGGAAGCTTATGATATGTTTGGCACATCTGGACTTGTAGTAGTAGTAGTAGTAATAATAATAATAATAACAAGAACAACAATAATAAAAATGGGGAGTTTTAGGCTTTCCCTCTATGGTTCAAATGTAAGGACTTCTTCAGTTTTATCGTATTATGAAATGTCAAATGAAGTGTCGTCTTTTTCATTTTAAATAGTTCTGATTAAAAACATTCACAAGCTGTTGGCTGGTACAGCATACCTGAGTGAGATATAGAACCCCATCGAAAACAGTAATGTACGCTTAAAAAAACAAAAAAACAAAACATGTGTAAATCCATATGAATTTAAGTAAGACTGTGTGTTATGTATTCATATGAAATGTTTCAATCGTCAAGTCCTATTATTCAAAAACGTTGTAGGAAATACCCTAAATTGTCCATGATCAAAACAAGAAAAAAAAATTCAATAAAATAACAATTGAAAAAAAAAAGCCAAAATAAAAACACAATCAAATTGTTTCACACTCGGAGAAACACTTAAGACCAATAGCTGTTAAATCTGCGGGAGCCACATCTGCATGCTGGCTCCCGAAACGTATTTCATCAGAAACAAGTTTTTTGTTTTCTTTTTTTTTTTGTTCTCTTTTTCATCTTCTTCAGTCTTCCCTCTAATGAAAGGATATTCTTCGCTGGCTGTTTTTGCCTCAGTTGGCACTGACCGGCTCCTGTGTGTCATTCTCACTGCTGTAGTCCGATTTGGGCTCGTCCTCAAAGTCCTCGTACATGTCCATCTCGTCCTCTCCGTTCACGGGGTCGTTAGACACCATGGTGCCTGGTTCCATCTTCATGTTGAAGGTGCTCTGGATGACGGGGATGGTGGGCTCGGGGCTGACCGAGGCACTGGAGCAGTCTGATGTCATGTGAGGGGAGGGCGTAGTGGTCGCCATTGTTATGGCACCGGGGTAAACGACACCTGCGCTGGTGGTGATGGGGATCTGCGTCTGTGGCTGCTGCCTGATACAGAGGTGAAGAAACAGACAGATTTACACACATGAAGTGCCAGAGTGTGCTTTTCGCAAAGCTCAGAGATGCTTAAGAGCTATTAAGAGACCAATGACAAGTTTAAAGTTTTTCAAGGAAAACAATTAAAGTTTTGGGGTATTAGAGACTGCAAAGAATGTACACACACACACACACACAAAAAACGCAGGTCGAAAGCATAAAGCTTGTCCAGTTTTGAACGGGGCGTGCCCAACCGGTAGCCCTGTAAAAATGCTCCCCAATCAGCGACGACTTTGGGAAGGATCGTGAAAATGACACGCGTTTCTTTCTACAGTAGGTGACAAAGCCAATTGGTTGGTAGAGACACAGTCTCCTGATCTTTAACAGGCTGATTGATACTCCAGCGCTCGTATTTCTTGCTGCTGAAGTGGAAACACCTGGAGCAGGCATTTTCTTCACTCACCACACGCAGTAAATTATAGAGCTGAGCTCCAAACATCTGCCCTGCAGCCCTCTCTATATTCATACTCGACTCTAATATCCTAAAATAATAGCTACGTGAGTCGCGCTGCCCTCTGTTACCGTCTAAATGTGATAAACCACTACTTTCAGGCAGCCGCAAGAAAATACTATTTTGTCGATGGGATTCAACCCAGGGCCATATAGTGCATTTCCCCTCCTCCGAGAAAAAAATAAATTTACCACAGCATATAATCACAAAAGGAGCACGCAGGCAACAAAAGGCTGCGCTCGCTTGAAGCATATATTAAAATTAAGTGCGAGGGCAATATAACGTGACAAATGAGCTAAGTGGTTGAATTACTCCAATCAACCTGATTAAAGGGTCACTGGCTTTACACCAGGAGTTGGCACACGGTATGGAGTCATTACCTGCCTATTGTGAGAGCCCTAAGCTGGCTTTATTAACAGCATATAGGGGTTTAACAGAGGGCAGGGCATCTTGAACGGCCGCCTGCTATTGTTCGTGCCGTTTTTTTTCCACCGTGCACCTACCCCACAGTGAAGAACTGCCTCATCTCCTGCCTCCTCGACCTCATCATCTGCTTGTACTCGCCTATGCGCAGCTTCTTGCCGTCGATGATGCAGGTGCGCTTGGGCCTGGGCTTGTACTTGTAGTTGGGATACTTCTCCAGGTGAATCTTGCTGAGCCGTGCCTGCTCCTCATAATACGGTTGTTTCTCCTGGTTCGTCATGGACTTCCAGCGAGATCCTGTTGACCACAGTTGAGAAGTTAAAAGTGAGAAATGATGATTGCAGATTATTAATATTTTTTTAATTATTATTTATTTTAGTCATAATTTACAGCTATTT
>JAUMHP010000052.1:8368019-8442000 GCA_032361065.1 Enteromius trimaculatus | reverse complement strand
TATAAAAAAACATTTATCACTTCAATATATTTTAACACAACTAATAAAATGCATAATGATATTTAAGTGTATTCGTACATCCTGAGGCAAGCGCTTCTTTTGTGAATGGAGGGTAACTGTATTACTGTTACCGTTTCTGCATTAGTCAAAACAACAGGCCAGTAAATATCTCCAGCCTTCAGAAACGTCCGGGCTGACGGGTCTTTTAGTTGCTGTGATCTATTGACTCTCTGGACTGGGGGACAAGACCCATTTAGCCATGTCATTTTTCATGACAAACACTGGCCACGTGACAGCCACTAAATCCATCTAATTGAGCTGCTCCTACGGGCATCAAGCCATCAAGTTTAACCACGCTCGTCTGTTTGAGATGCATTGAATTGTGTGGAATTACTTGTAAAAGAAGATTAGGCAGGTGTGGTAACAGCCTAAACATCTTATTCACAGCATACATTTTGCTTAACGCTTAGATGCTTGTCTATCGATTGCTAAGAGGGGAGAAACAGCTTTGGCGATATTCATTTGCATATTGTGTGCAATTCAAGGTCCGGTGTACTATATGCTGAAATGTGTAGTCAATCAACATAACACTCAGCCTTTCTTAATGGTCCAATTCAGCTACATTTTAGCTTTGTAAGTCTTGGTTTTGGTCCAAAACAGTGGGCTGTTTCAGTTTGGTAAAAACAGACCCTCCCTTTACCTCAACAGAGGTTCAGTTCATTTCAAAACTCTGAAGTAAAAATACATGTACACCAGGAAATGTCATGTGACTATGCTTTCGTGTTCCAACTAATTTTTGTCAGTTTCCTAGAAGCAATGACCTTGTTTTCTTAAATGAAAGAGATAGAAATGCTGCTTATTTCGCAATTGATTTCACAATAATTCACTTTTTTGGGAAGCTGTTAATTATTTCAGAACTTGGATAAAATTACAATAGCTAATGACAGTGTTTCCTTGAGTAGTTACTTTGAAGGAAAGTAACACCATTTTAATAAGTAGAATGACTGTTTAAACGGGTGTGTTAAAAAAGACTATTGGGTTAACATGATCCAAAACAAGCAGACATTTTCAACAGTTTCTGAAACACTCTACAATAGTTCCCTGGATACCAGTTCAGTTTATTCTTATGGAGCATGGCGTAATCCCAAATGAAAATGGAAAGGCTAACGCAGACGGCCATGGCTGCTGATCGTGATTGATTTGGGGGCTTTGACTTACCCAAGATTTTGCTGATGTTGGAGTTGTGCATGTCTGGGAAGGCCTGAAGGATTTTGCGGCGCTCATCTTTGGCCCAGACCATGAAGGCGTTCATGGGCCGTTTGATGTGAGGTTCGTTGCTGTTCCTTCCCCGGGGTTCCCTGTAGACCCGTGCTTCGGTAGTGCTGGCGCCTCCTGTTGGCCAACAATAATACTGATGTGGTTTATCTGCAGAGCCATTCAGTTCCTTACACCCTAGGAACACCAGAGCAAGAAGGAGAGAGCGGGTGCAAACCGTTAATCAACTTAGTAGTGCAGGGCATCCCTCAGCACATCATAGTGAACGGAGCTGAACCAGAGAAGCCGGGTTTGGGGATCCCGGGAGGGTTGTAGCTGTATCTCACACTCCAGGCTGCCCATCCCAGAATTGGATGGTACAAGCCCATGTTTCGGAGTGTAGAACAAGACGGCATTGTTGGTCTCAGAACTCCTGATGAGTGAAAACTGAGTGAAACCAGACGAGGAGGACCATGACTATAATGCTTTTGAAATATTTTGTCTGGGTTGCAGTGTTCGTACATTCGAACAGCCGTACATTTCTGGATGACTGTCGTAATGTTTCTCCTGCTATGAGTAATAACGGTAATGCTCTGAATAACAAATGTGGCACAAGGGTGTTTATGTAAGGGAGGTAAAATTATTAGGAGGATCAGTGCCAATGTCCTGACAAAACATATATCTCCATGTGATTGCTTTCAATGTGCTAACACATAGAGAGTCTGACAAAGGGCAGACCTAGTGGTTAAACATGGGATGGTGTAAAAAATGATATGATCACAGGTTTCACACACTAGAGTAAGTGAATACGGCCTGGTGTGAGTGCGACTTGAACAGACTTGAAGGAGTGTAACTCCTCAATCAGGCCATTCACAATCAGCATGTGTGTCCCCCAGTTTCTGTATTTAACTTTACAGCAGAGTGAAAATGATTCTGTTTGCATGCGCATTTGCTTCCTTTTATATGTAAGATGTGAAAGAATTAAATAAAAGCTGTATGAATATTTCAACAAACAAAAACATGTTGATAAACAAGGCTTGAAAAATAAAACAAACAAAAAAAAGCCTTCCCATATGCTACGATACATCTTTAATGATCCAAAAACTGGATAAGAAGGCTTGGAATCAGCCATGAATATTTCATCATCCACATGTGATGTGTATTCATTAGGACCCTGAAACTTCAAGTCTTGGCACACGGTACCTGCTTTTGAATTCTATTATCACTGGTGTTGATAAACAAAATAAAAACTCCAGCTAAGTAATGGATCTTGGCACTACAGCGCTATTTATGCACCGGGATACCGAGACTATTCTGAGGGCAGTGCGTTGCTCAAAAGAGGAGGAGCAGGAAAATAGTAGGGCTGGGTATCGAGTTCGATACTTTTTAGGTACCGACCGAATTTTGAGACATAAAGGGGTTAATCTCATCAACGTCAGTGAGCCAATAAGACCAGAAGTGTGTAAAATAGCCTTGTTATTTACATCATTTACACGACTGTATGTCATTTCCTGACATTAAGTTGTGCTTTAGAATTTACATAACTTATAAAAAAATTATTAAAACAGTGTTTCTTCAGTGTTTTAAACTGTAATATAAAATTCCCTTTATTTTCAAACAATAACATGAAATCTTCATTAATTAAAAGACAAATGTTAATGCCTTAAAAAATTTAAATATGCAAACTTTTTAGGGGGGGGGGGGATTTATAAGGCTATTGTAAGAATAAATAACAATGCACTAGTGTAAGCATAAAAGGTAGCATAAAAGACTTTATTAAAACTAATTTGCACTGATTCATTGTAGTTTTCGTGCAGTGGCTCAAGAGGTTTTGAGTCTGTATAAATGTCAACAAGGTGAAAAAAATTTTTTTTTGAGAAAATGTAATTTTGTTAAAATGGATTTCAGAAAATTGGTATCAAAAAAAGGTATCGTTCAGGAACCGGTATCGAACTCAAGGTATCGGTTTAGGTATAGAAATTTTTTAAAACCCAGCCCTATTTTCTAGTAAAGGCGAAGAGATTCCTTCTCTATTCACACACACACAGTCGTGCCACACTGGGAGAGAGAAAGAGACAAAGTCTAAGTTTCAGGCAGCCAGCAGGAGGCTCTATCCTTCAGAACCCGCTGGGCAGAATGGTTTTGCCCACAGGGCCCAAAAGATCCATTTACACATGTCATGTTTAACAATCATAATAATCCAGAAAGGGCTGCTGTTTATCTGGCTGCCCAGCTCCACACAGTCATGGTGCATCAGTCAGGGTCTCTCTGATCTTGCCTCTCCACAACTTTGTAGCACTACGAGCTGCCGCCTCGTCCCAGCCCCTTCCGTCGGGATTATACGGCGATGACGTTCCCCGCACAGTACATTAATTTCATTTAGCACGCGCTCACTGTGCAGGATAAATTGATTTCACTTTGTTTGGCTTTGACAGCCATGTTTATTGTGCAATGAAATGTAGTGTGGCGTAGGGCTGACAGTATCCATCAACGCTGGGCAATCTGCTGACTGCCGGGGCCAGATGAAGGCATTCATTACCTTGCCAACCCCAGCTTGCTCGCTCGGCTACCTCGCCCAGACACGACCGCCACTGTCTGCTCAGGGGGAGGGGGATGGCCGGCTCTAATTTACGATTCGCCCCATGCCATTACTTTACCACTGACACTGATTCAGCAATTTATATACTGGCATGCATGCAAATATAGGCAGAGGTGAGCAGCTTACATGCAGGAAACCAGCAGCTGGACTTTTAAATTGCAGAACGGATTCATTTTTCTGTTTTGCTGAGAGAGGGCTAGAGCAACCGGGGTTGGTTGTAATAATCATCTCATGCCCTGTTGTTGCTGTAGTGCGTCAGCAGACACAGACTCAGCGCTCTCAGTCATTTGAGCGGACCGCAGGAATGAGAGCAGACTTACAGAGAGCCGGTGCTCTGCGGGACAAGATGAGCGGCGGCCCCTGGCATGGAGCCCCGCTTTCAGACACGGGTGGTCTGTGCCCCCCCCCCATTCCAATCATGATGTGCCTTAATCAAAAGCAGCCAAAGAGTTGGCAGCGAGGTTGGCTCGTGCGACGTCACCCCGCATCTACAACATGCAATTTACAACCCTCCGCTTTTTTTTTTTCCCTGGCTTGTTGTTGTTTAATAAGAAAGCTTACATGCTTCTGACATTTACAAATTAGCATTAATTGACGTTTTTTCCCCCGTGCGGCTCTTTTAGGAAGCACCTAGTTAGGTGTGTTATTGTGTAAATAAATGCAGATGTTTCGGGATGCCACGGGAGACCCCCTGAGGTGCGTGAGGGTGGGGGGGCGAGACGGCAGGAGGCTTCTAATCGACTTTATTGTGATTTATGAGACCCGGTGCCCAACATGACAGAGCGATACAAGAATCTCTATTTAATTTGTCTCTCCCGGTGAACAGGAGGGAGAGCAGAGGGGGACTGTATGAATTACAGAGAAAGAGAGAGAGAGCGCTCGCTTGGAAGCGTACGAGCGAAAGGGGCCCCGCGGCCCGGCACACCTGCCTGCAGCAGGCCCAGACTCGACAGTACGCGGAATGGAGCCAAAAGGCTGAGCCTCTCAGGCTCTCGCTGCAGCTAGCCTTTTGTTCTGAGGGCACACACAGACTGTCACACAAGAATCCGCTTGGAGAAACAAGCAACAATCACGCAAACCTGCCAGGCCCTCTGTGGACGCCTTTCTGCGAAGGTATTTAGCGTTGACAATGGCAGTCTCTCCTAACGCGCACAGACAGATATGACACTGCTCGGCTCTCCCATTCATGTCAGCACTTAAATATTCCGCTAATTAAACCATTACAACTTACATGTGATTTAAGCCCACCACTTTGACGTGCCAATTGTTTGAGTTGCACCCAGCTGGATATTTGGAATTCTGCTCTGTGTGTGTGTGTGTGAGAGAGTATATATTCAGACAAAAGCATGACTTGTTAGCGCATGTTTCTTTAAGCTATTGTTTCTCATGCCTCTCGCCCTGGATGTTGTAAGGTCTTGAAGAGGGCCATGCTAAATTCCTTTTCGCACTACACCATTTAGATGAAAGGAGTCCTGGGCTGACGTGCAGACTATAGAGACTACAGGAAAACTGGATAAAGAAGGGGCAATGGGAATGCTGGGAAAACACAGACATACATAACACACACACACGTTTTTTTCACAAGAAATGGGCTTATATATTCACCACCTTTCAAAAAGCTGAGGACAGTAATATTTATTTAATTATATTTATTCAGCAAGGACATACTGAATTGGTCGAAATTAATAGTAAAGACGTGTATGATGTTACAAAAGAATTCTTTTTTGAAATAAATCCTGTCATGTTGAATTTTCTATTCATCCAAAAAACATGATTTTTTTTTTTCCCCTCACAAAAGCACATGTGACCCTGGATAACAAAAAAATTGGCATAAGTAGCACGGGTATATTTGTAGCAATAGCCAACAATGCATTGTATAGGTAAAAATTATAGATTTTTCTTTTATGCCAAAGATCATTAGTATATTAAGTAAAAATCATGTTCCATAAACATACTTTGTAAACGTCTTAATTTAAATATGTCAAAACAATATTACACATTATTGTTTTTCTGTATTTTCTTTATAATAATTTTTTTTGCCTGGATTTGCTATGTTCTGATGAATTAAACAATGTTAAATTGGAGGATCTGTGTATAGATTGATAACGCTCACCTGATGTTAGTTCTTTACTGCATAGAGTCATTGAGAAACTAAAAACTGGTCACACTGACGAAGGCAAATAGCTAAAACAATTGTAAATAAACGTTTAAATAAAAGATTTGAGTTAAATGACTGCCTTTATAACGTTTGAATAAATATAGGTCTTGGCACCTAGCCAGCTGGTAGAGAGCAGTGAATTGCATTTATCAAAAAAAAACGCAGCCTTGATGGCCATACAAAACTTCTTTAAAAATAAATAAATAAATAAAAACCTTACAGAGTAGTGTAAATCCTTGCATTAGATCCTTGTGTTTGTGTTATGACATAACATGGTGCCGTTTATCATTCTCCTTTATAAAACGATCGTCTAACACACAAAAATGTCTGATTGAGCTTTTGGTTCCTTTGCTTTGACTGCAGTGAACCTCAGATTGCTAGCCTATAATAATTCAGCGATAACCTTGCCACAATTTAACCATATGCATAAATAATACAGCATTAACATAGCTCAGAGATTACAAAGTCAAGCAGTTAATCAATCCTGGCCAGCGTTCATTTTGGCCGGCATTGTCTGAAAAGCGTGCTGATATTACCTCGACTTCCTGCCCCTGGAATCTCTCAACACTCCCTTTGTTCTGCTAAGACCCCCGTCTGACAGAGATAGTTAAAACACACGCACGACCCGACCCGTTCGGCAAACAAAACTCATACGCTGCCATATGTGAATGAACAGAGGGGCCATACTAAAGCCTTTTGTGGTATTAGTTAATGTTTTTCATCTGAGCTTAAAAAGACCTAATGACTTTGCGGTGAGCTGATGCATGTGGCTCGTGGCTTTTTGCGAAATGAAGGAAATTCTATCTATTTCCATACCCCGCCGTTATTTTCCAACGGCTCTCTCTCGTTAGAACTTTGGCAGCTGTTAATTTGGTTGCTGCATGCTTTGCAAATATTAGTTCAAGCAACCTAAAGCTTTCTGCGAGTTACAGCAGTGACAGAGAGCTGTTTTACACCCCAAGCCTTTTCAGCAGGCAGGACCTCCGTACAAGGAAGCATGCGGCCGTTAAGGACCCACTCAGTAATTTTCCTCTCCTCGCCGTCCGTGGCAGTTACTGCACGAGTCTGTTTGCCCTGTTAAAGCGTCAAGAAATTTAATTCTCAAATGGTAGTTTCCTACTTGGCTGATAAATCATTTAAAGTGCATAAAAAAAAAATAGCTAGCTTATACTGATGAAGCCCCAAAGCTTCTAAACACAGCTGTGTAATAAAACAATGAATAGCGGCAAATAATCAGTTGCCTTTTCTTTTTTTTTTTTAAATATAGGTATCATATACACGGCGTGCACATTCCTCAAATGTTCAGGGAGAGGAATGGAATTTGTTTGACTTGGTCTATCAAAAAAGGCTCTAAACACAAAAACACACAAGTAAACACTCCATGTTTCCCAACGGGTAAACACATTCTGCTTGTAAAAGAGACTATTTAATGTGGGGCGTATCATCATAAAATGCCGTTCACATCCTTCATCTCGATGTGTTTGTGGGAAGATGGAGATGGTGATGGCTCCGAGCGCTCACAGTGGCGCCTGTCCACTGGGAAGAGAAACCTCTGTGGCCTTCTAATCCTGTCGGGACTGGGAGTAAACTGACGGGACCCCCTCTGTTCCTTCACCTCCACTTAGGACTTTAAAGGAGCTCTGCATCACTCAGGCGACTGGGTGCCCTCAACCCTGCCCCTGACTGCTCCGGAGCCCACAGAAGTCGGGTTCCCACCGTGCTGAAGTGCCCGAGGACCCAGCTTTCTCACTGATCTGAGAGGGGTGGGACAAACGTCTTGGCGGGAATCTGCTCTGGTCTGGTCAGATCAGATCATGCCAGACCAGAAAAACTGCATCTCTAAACCTCTATTTACAGATTTGAATACAACCCAGCCAAAATAAATAATTTATGTTTTAGAAAGCTCATAAACAGAGTTATGCGAGGCTGATCATCTTCCAAAAAAAATCTATTGTGCCTGTTCCCTCAAGGCCTCTTTTTAAAGATAATACCCATAATTATATGAAACTTGAATTAAAATGTTTTTATTACTCAATATATTGGCTGTAGATTGTTACAAATTTTTTACATCGGAAAAAAACACTGGCGCATACAAGCGTACTGTTTATGAAGAGGGTGACAAAAGGAGCTGATGCCTTGTCACGTAAGTTCTATCAGCACAACACATCAAACATGAGCTGTGTTCCTGGAGGAGGGCCAGCATTGTCCCATCGCTTTGTCATCAAGAACTAGCTGTGAAAACTATAAATGCAGTCGTGCTCACTGCATTACCCCCATCAACTTTCCCTGACACTGGCCAAGCAACCGTGGAATCCAGTCAGTCTGATCATCTGACTGAACTGTGCCTGACCTCATTCCTCACTGTAGTCAAGCAGCAAGCAGCATTAGAAATATGGCAATGCTCTGCAAGAGTACAACAGTTTTAAACAATACAAATAGATACTTACCCTCGAAATCCTCTGGCCTGGTGAGGTCGATGACTCTGTGACCAATCTTTCCATCCTCGCCCAGTTTGCCCAGGTGATGGCTCAGGTTATCATAATGAGACCTCTCCTGCAAAAACGACAGAAAATTTGTGTTCAGATACTGCAGCTTTCTGTCTAAAGATATTCAGTGGTTTGTTTTTATGCAAAATGTGTGATTAAGAAAATTGTATTAACTTAGGTCTTAACTCAACATGAAACTTCCCTGTTGCAAGCTGCTTAAATTAGAGCAGTCTGGGAAATTATGTTTTTTTCACAAGTGTACAATGACCATAATTAATGTAATAAATGTAGCAAATGACTACTACTCCTACTACTTATTATTCTTTTTATTCCTTAATTAATCTTCTTAGAGTTCAGTTATTTGATGTGTATGTATTGTATATGCACACAGACACACAAATAAATATCCGATATATAAACTACTATAAAGAAAACTGCATTTATAGCAGTTAATTGTTTTTTTTAATTTCACATGATTTCGATAGTTTTTCCTGAAATTACAATTCAAGAATTTGAAAAGGCACTTTGAATTCATTTCTGAATGGCACATGACCCTGCAGGACACACATGCTCTTCGTATATCACAGCTGTAGTCTCTTACTGTCTTCATCTGCAGGGACTTGTACCGATAAGAGTCTGGAACACTTTACTAAAAAGGATTTAGAAACAACACACTGAAAGATCCTGAGCACACAATGCAGCCTGGGACCTCCAGTGAAATGTTCAGCTTATTTTTTTCTTTTCTGCTCTCTAATCTTTGCAGTACATGCCCCTGTCTCTGCTGCCCTGAGCTCCCTGTCTATCATTTATTCAAGGCTCATGCTCGGAGGAACATGCCGTGTTTTCCCTTTTGTCGTGTTGCTTTCTGTTCAGATTAAACTTGGCATCATGTCGCACTTGATGCACAATAAACCCCTGTCATTCCTCGCCCGTGCGACAATATTAAATGTCATGTCCGTGTGCATGTACAGAATAAAATAACAGCTTTTGTGGGGCCCTCCTGAATGGCTGCAGCACATTAGACTTAATGTATTATGCAGAGGAAGAGGGCCGACCGCTGCTCGGGCCCATTGTTAAATGACCTAGTTCTACCGTGAGTGCAGCAGGGCATTAGTGGAGGCCCGTCTCGCTCTCTCTAAAGACTCGAGAAGGAGATGGACACTTTGACTCGGCATGATACAAGTAATCTCTCCCCCTCCGAACAGGGTAGGAAGATGCTAAAAGCAAAACGAGTTACGGTGAGTCGGCCCCAGAGCGTTTGTTCTTCTCCCAGGGTGTGCGTTCAATCTCAGGCAAAAGGTGTGCTTGAATTGTCTTTTCTTTAGAGAATGCCTATCACACACAGTTTGAACAGACACTCGGGCGGCCTCCCAACACAATGCTAACAGCTCCCCTGCCACAGACGCAGACACAGATACCGACGTACACATTAATCTTTCAGCCGCGCTGCTTTGGCCGTTTTGCTCGTTTGTTTGTTTTCTGTTCTTTTTGCCACTGGGGAGCCCGTGGAGCGAGGAAGTTCTTCACACGGCAAAAGACTATCACTCCGGCTCAACTTGTCAATAACTCATGACAATAGTGGATTACTTGGGATGATTCTGTGCTTATTGCTGTAGTCACTTGAAACAAACATTATTATCACTGAGGGGCAAATTCACTTAACAGTTCAGGCACGTTTGTGTCAGGTATTTCAGCATAAAAACATGCATTCACCTATCCCTGTAAATAATTACATGAAGTAACTGTCATACTTTTTCATGCCTTTATATCCAGTTAGGCCCATTTAAGTACATATTGAGAATATTTTATTAATCATACGGATATATACACTGCTGTTTAATAGTTTGGGGTCTGTTAAATTGTATTAATTCATTTATTTATTTAAAAACTATATTCACATTAAATGGAAGTGACAGTAAAGACATTTATAATGATGCTAAAGGTTTCTATTTCAAATAAATGACACTCCTTTGAACTTTATGTTCAGTATACTGAAAAGAGAATATTAAAGTCTCTTAAATATTAAGTAACATTTATTAATTATTAATAATTATTTTCAACATTAATAATTATGTATATGTGTGTGTTTTGAGCACAAAATCAGCATATAAGAATGATTTCTGAATGATTATGTGACACTGAAGTCTACAGTATTGGCTTCAGCTTTTCCATCACAAGAATAAATTAAATTGCAAAACAACTTTTTAACTCATATTTAAAAAACAACAACAACAAAAAACAGTTTGTTTAAATAATCGCAGCCAATATATGCAGTAAGAATAAAACCTTAAAATGGTCATGTTCATTATTTCTAAAATGCAGCACTTTTGTTCACCTCTTAATAACATTGCACTATTGCTGTCCACTGAAAGTAAGCCTGTAAAAATGTATTTATTAAAACTATCAGAATTATGTTTTTCATTTGCCTATTTGCCCAAATTATAAATCCAAGTATCTATTACCAACTTTTTTTCTGAAAACTATTATAATTACTCAAAAAACCCAGTACCAGCATCAGAGTGACAGAAAGAAGAGCTGTACAGAGAGAATACCGCAATTTCCCACCACCACGCTTGATGGAACAATCATTATTTATGACCATCTGAGTGATTCTGATGTACAATTAACCACTACCTGCTTATGGCCTGTCATTAAGAGCTGCCTGTCTTGACTCTGCCTTGCTTATTTAAGTGTTTTCTAATTATGACATATGTACCGGTTCCCGCTGGGCTCAGGCGGCTTTGTAAAGATAAGTTGGAGCGGTAGCTCGGTGTGCCACGCTCCGTGTGAAGCCTCCTACGCTGCTGTATTCATCACCAGACCGTATTATTGCACTTAATGAAAGAGGCGCAGCACCCAATGACAAATTGACTGATGTGCGATTAGTCGCACGAGCGATGGCCGATGCAGCGTGGACTGTCCACTGGGGAAGAGCCCAACAACTGCAGAGTGTGTGTATGTGTGTGTGTGTGTGGGGGGGGTTATAAATGACTTGCTTGTGTCGTCCCCTCCTCCCCACTCTGTTGGCTCTCTCTGATCAATCAGCTCCTTTTATAAAGTCATGATTATTAAACATCAGTTTGGGGAACAAGGGCATCAATCACTGAGTTTCATTAAAAACGCTTTAGGCGCTAAACTCTCATTTTCCAGAACAATAATTAAAGAATGAGCCAGGCGGGAGCTATTGTATGTGAAAACAAGATTAGACACTTCAGTGTCTCGGGTCTAACTTAATGGAGTGAGGTAGAGAGATCATTCATGTCTAGGAAGAGCCGATATCCACACGAGACGCTGTTTACAGTGCACATTAGAGAGTCTGTAATTGAGAAAGTGAATACGAACATAAAAAGCGATGTGTGCACCTTCAAACATTGCACAATGAATTTCCATTAAATTTAATATACTGTGTTTTATATACTTATTGGTTGTAACTTGTGTAATTTATATCATAGCATTATGGAGAGAAATAATTTATATGCATAACATCAGGCTTTTTGTTTGAAGACTCGAAAAAGAAATCGGTCTACAGCGTCTTTACTACTGTCTGCATCAAGCGCTGTGATAAATCAATGGCATTTTTATTATTTTATGGTGTCATTAAATTTTTACTGATCACTTTGCCACAGAAGAGCAGTAAAGGGTGTGTACCATCCTGAAAAAGGACTGTCCGGCCAGGCAAATGCTCACTAGCAGATCTCTGCGACCATTGTGCTATAAAGGATATTTATAATGTGCATTACGGCACCGAAATGGCAGGAACTCAAAGCCTCCGCAAGTACAGAGAGAAGGAGAAAGGGAAAGGGCGGTTAGGGGAATGAAAAAACGGAAACAATGCAAAAAAGAAAAGATGTCATGGTACACGTTGTGCCCCTCCCATGCTAACCACGACCTCTCTGGCGCACGGCTGGCCCTTCCCACAAATGAGTTCAGCATGCAGCCCTTCATTCCCACATCTAAAATTATAACCACACAGTCCTAAGCTGAAGTGGAAAAAGACACCCACAATAATCTCCCCTCCACTATCCACTTTTTTCCCCTCCATCCTCAAATTCGGTTACAGAATGCATTTTGTTTCGATGGAGGAGGGTTGCATGGTGAAGTAATAACACAGAAGGGCCGATGGCAAGGCTGGTGGAACTTCTGAACATCTGGAGGGGAGCCAGTGCAAGGAGCCCATGTCAGCGCAGCGGAGAGGGCTTTAATCAGGCCGGCCGCAGAACATGTGCCTGAGGACTGCAGCGCTGGCCGCAGGTTTCATGTATTTCAGGCAGGAGCGCATTGTGCTGGTGTCTACCCTGTACTTACGCATCACACTGCCATAGAGTGATGCTTTTCCTGTGGTAAAAATAGCCCGGCTTCAGCCATATGGCCTTGAATTGTTCCAGCCGGTTCCAGATAACGCCAATTGTGTGGGGCAGCCAAAGACCTGCCTTTGGCGACTTAGTAATCTGCTTTTACTGTCGTCCCGGTGCACAAAACTAATAAAAAAAAAAAAAAAAAAAAAAAAAAAAAGAAATAACCAAAAAACACAATGGTCCAGTGAATAAGCATCTGTTCCATGTCCTTGCCTGGATTCTAAACGCTGAGAATACAGTGTGTTCTGTCAGTTCCACACCTGGCTGAGAGATCCAAGTGATAGGCTTTCAAAGCCTTCCTTTATTTCCTCTATTACAATAGGTTCTGACTGTGTGTATACGTGGTGTAGGTTGCTTTATTCGCCTGTATTGCGAGTAAGGCCCAGCAGCGCACGTCAATTTCGCCCCTCATCTGCTTTCAATTCCCGCAGTAACCAATCACAATGTTATTTATAATTGTGCAGCTTTCCAGTAGTTGGTAGTTTTGAAACGTTTACTCTAAAGCATATGCAGTTGTGCGCCGAGCCCAGAGCTCCTTTCATGCGGTCGCTCAATTTTTCTACTCGAGCAGTAGTCCATGCTTGCAGGCTCCCAGAGCGAGCGCTGGCAAGAGTGTGTCTGAGGCTGCGACCCTCCACTGGTGGCCATCCAATCCTTCATTTTTTTACCTTGCAGAAAAACTTCATCTGAAAACAGTGAGACGAGAGCTGACATTTCCATATACATCCATTTTAAACCGACAACTCGCTCGCTTATAAAACTGAGCAATGTACCCACAACATCCGACCTTTTGACATCACAGGGGAAATGAAGCATTTTATTCGTGTCCATCCCTCAGCTGTAAAAGAAACTCTGCAGAGCTGTTTTTCAATCCTGCTGCACTGAGATCATCTAGATTTTTTTGTTATGGGTTTTCTGCTCTAAATGACCCTGAAATGTTCACTAGGTCCTCAAGGATCCGTTAAGAAGGACCTTGCTTTTCTGCTCTTATCACACAATCTATTTACAATGATGGACACTCTGAATCGCATGATCTGAGAGACAGAGGGTTCTTTATGCACCTGTTTGGAGTTCTGTCCCAATATGGTGGCACATAAATGACTCATTGTAGCCTATTCTTTACGCCGGTTTTGTTGCTGGGTATCTGGCGTAAGCAGAGCCTCGCAGGTCTGGAGTATAAGGCCTTGCTGCATTTTTGATAGAGTGCCCTGTTTTGGCCATTTATGTGATTTTATGCACCCACAGTGTAAAATCAGCTGAGCTTCAGCCATGTCTTACCTCAAGGAGAAAAAGCAGAATAGTAAGTGAATGCTGTTGTTTTAGAACTAGTCCGAGATGCGCGGCCATCAAATTGCCAAAAAGGCGCTATTTATATAGCCAAAGAAATGGAACAAAGAACTAATGTAAGCAGTACTCAACAATGGCACTTGCTGGCTATGGGCAGTGCTTGAGTTCAGAATATAATCAAATTTTGGATGGCCAAAGCCATGTATGGCAGGATTTACTTTGCGGCCAAAAATAACCTATGCTGGCAATTTCCAAGACAGCAGCAGAAAAAGGGGTAGAAAATTGCTTCCAGGGCTGCAGACCAGACAAGATTATACCCCAAGTCTTTGTAAAGGGAAGCGTGAATAGGCCCCTAACACTCACACGCGGGGAGGGAACGAGAGCAAACATTGGCTTCGGGTCTAAAAGTAGGGGGTGAGAATTTCGAGGAGAGTGAGCAAAGCTCCATTTAAATGTTTGTGGCCCTGTGCTCTGGGATTTGAGAAAAGTGAATATTCCACTCATCAATAATGTAGGTGAGAGGAGGGGGCAGGGAGGCCAGCGGATGCTCAATAGGTTAATACACTGGCCTTTCACCCTTTGATTCCAGTTTGGGAAGTGTCAGCACAAGAATATATTTTATCTCCTCGCCAGGCCCCGTCGGACTTTAACATCTGTCGAAAAGTAGGTTATTAACAAGGGCGAAATATCTGAAATCAAAATCTGGGCTCTTTCCAGAGTGTACCCTCATCATTAGGTGGCTTGTGAAGTTCAATTTGAAAATGTAAAATCAAACAAAGTAGTTTAAAACTAGTGCATAAAACGGATCAAGAAATGCACAATTCAGTGTGCTTTCCAGGGGGGAAAGTATAATAAATAATAAAACAGAATAATTGTCCTCGGTAAACAATAATACTTCTAATAAATATTTGAAAAAAAAAAAAAGGTAGGTTCCATAAAAGCTTTCTTTTACTGACGGGACATCAAAAGGGAAAAAAAGACAAGTAGAAAACAAGCAAGATAACACTAAAAACATGAATATTTTACACATGCACCTAAAAGACAGAAGACTCAAAGGAGATGGCTCTTCCATCTCAGAGAGAGAGAGAGAAATGGCTCTGTGTGAGAGAAAAAGGGATGCAGGTCACTCCATTGTGTTCTATGGACACACTTTGTATTAAAAGATGAATTGATCCATCTGTAAGCAGCACTTAGCCTCACTCTTCAGCTCAGTCGTTACACCGGGATAAATCAATATTTAATATCCCCCACCAACAGCCCCAGCAGATGATTTTAACCTCTCCTTAATCCCATTTATGTTACCTTTCTAGAATCTTCCACGTAAGCTTTCACTATGATAAACTTCCAAACAGCAGACTGGAAGGCAGTTATTAAAGGGCGTTCAGTATTTATGTCAGGTGAGGCTATGTGCTGAAATATTAATATTCTGAAACTGACCAAAGTGAAAGCTTTTATCTAGAACACTTAGAGGCCTTTTTTTTTTTGTCCGTCAGGCGTGAGCAGCAGGCACGGGCCAACTGTCTGACTGCTGGCAGCGCTGGGTGATATACAGCGGGCGGCTCATTACCGTTTTGTACATGGCTGTAGTAGCTCTTCCCATGACATGTAAAGTGTCCCCTCAGAAACATATGGCTAGAGGGCATTACTGTGGCCTTAACTTTGTAACTGTACCAATGAACTATTCTAGGATGACATGAAACAGTTAGGCCTGTCAATTAATAATTAATAATAATTATAATACAAAATACAAGATATTAATCATGTCCCCAACCTATACGTATGCAAGGTGAGCTGAGAGGAGAATGTGTGCTTGTGTTCAAAAACAACTAAATAGATTTTTTCAAATGTTAAAAAACACTAAATTAAAACTAATTAAAGGTGAGATAAAGATAATGCCAATGATGTCAGTTTGCACATGTACAATAAGAGTTAAAATAATTAAACTACGATTCAAATATTGCATTCATGTAAATGGTCCCTAAAAACAGAAAAAAAAAGAGAAAAAAAATGAAACCAAATATTTGACATTAACTTCAAAACACTTTATTTGCCAAATTAATGTCTTAAAAGGATTGCTTTATTAGCAGATACTGTTTAAAAACAATCAGAAAATCATGTAATTGATTTGTTTTAAATAAAAAAAAAGAAAACTGAAGAATATTCTTACACTGGGAAGCATCAGTAGACCGGTTCAATTGAACTTCAGAGACATATGGAACATATGATGAGGAAAATACAGCTTCTGTTTAGCCTCTGGTTGTTTGTGACATCAATACGTCTGTTTGGCTTAGCAACAGACTGAGGTGAAGCTGCCTTTATGATATCATCAGATGCAGACAGGCTTCTGAGCGAGACTACAGTACAAAAGAGGCCTGCCATTTTCTTCCATCATATTTTAAGGTCATAAACTTACATTCTCCGATAGGGAAGCAACTCAGAAGCAAAAAAAAAAAAAGGCATAAAGTAAGAGAAAGTCTTTGCAAATGATACTTCAAAAAATGAGGGAGTCTTTGTGATGAGCTCTGTAACCTATAGCAACAATGATAACCCAAACATACCAGTCATATTTTCACACTGATAGAGCACCTAATTATTATTTGTCATTCCCTCCTCTGGTCCTTTCTTTGCGCCGCTGGCTGCCCAGAATTACCTTGCCCTTACATCAAAGACCTTTAGGGAAAACACATTTAGCCAAAAGCTTAATGTCTTTTTCTCTGGGGGGGAGAAGGTGGAGAGAAACAGAACTGATTTCCTCCTCTCTTAAAACACACACACACACCTGAGCTGAGATGCCCAAATAACCATGTGAAAAGGCAGGGCCTTACAATCGTGCAAAGACAAAACCCAAGCCAGACAAAAGAGGAGCAGAAAAAAAAGCGTTAAGCTCGGCCTGCTAAGAACAATGCAGCTGTAGGTGTGTGCTGCCTGTTGACAAACGTGGCTTTTCAGCCATTGTTGGAGCAACATTCATGTCATGTAGCGGCATATTCTCACATTTGGCTGACCATGAGCTAACCCCAGAGCAATTTTGGGAGGTAGAGAGGGTAGGACAGGATGAGTTGAGGCTGGTGAAGGTAAAATGGGAAAAAAGGGAGGGAGAGAGACAGCCACAGGTGATGGCTGCATGTTCACATACCGCATCCACCTCCAAAGAACATGAACAAAGAGTGCGAAATCTCAAAAGAATGGCACGTAATGCACTGGCTTAGGTGATATCTCCGTTTATAATGGCTTAGAGTTGGCCATTGTGCTTGAGAAAACAGGATTATGACCCCCACAATGCCTTCCTGAGCAGTAAAGAGGTACTGTAAATTGCTGTGAGAAGCAGCAATAATATAAAAAGGCCATCTTTGCCTTTATCGAGGACACACTGGGGTCTTCGAGTTTCCTCCAATGCCACCCACATCGGGGCATGTCTTTCGCCCTGACTTCTAAGTTGATTGAAAAATAGTCCCTCTACTTTTTTACATATACATTGACCTACTTTTAAGATGCTGGTTGAAAGTAATCAGGTGCTGAAAAATTAATGAGCCTCCACTCCCAGTTCCTGCCTGCGTTTCACAGCCAACTGGCAATATGGCATCAATCAGATGGTAGTGGTGTCTGTTTTTCTGCTCCTTGATTGACTCATTGATTGAAGATATTTTTAAAAGGAATCCCTGAGAGAATGGTTGCTCCTGGTACAAAGTGGGCCTGTCCCACACCAGGGGCTGAAGAGGGCTGCCTGTTTGCTTTAATTGGGCAGAGACATCACAGTTTGAACCCGCACAGGCCAGGCACCAGAGGACCGCCATGGTCCTCCTCGCTCACAAATGCAAACACACACACATATTCACCATCTACCCTGCCAATGTCAATCAAAGGCCCTCCTCTGGATGTGCTTCAAAGACCTTGATTGATTTTAAAAATCATGTCCGAAAAAACACGTGGGTTTAAGTCCTTGAGTTTTGGCTGTTGTTGTGTCCTCAGGCAAAAGGGCCAGGAACAAGAGTCAGTTATGCTTGGTATATTACTTCTGCAATGGAATCTGCTATTGATTGCAAATTGTCTGAATAAAATCGGGTTTTGAGGTCATATCATAACTTTGATGACTCGCATGCACAAATGTTTTTTTTTTTTTTCTGACAATAAATTAAAGCGCAACATATTTCTCAAACTACGCCTTTATCAAAAATAACACATACATGTTTTAATGAAAATCTAATTATCTGTCAATTACTATAGCTGACTAGTTAAGCTGTCTAGTTTAAAAACTACATTTTTTAAATGTACAGTATTATTGTCCTTTTTTTATTTATACACTGTATATATTTTGTGCATTTGGCGATATATAATGATTAAAATATATATCATTATATAAATCAATCAATATATATGTTTTCTATTTCTCTGAATTTTAGAAGACTTCAAAATGGTTTGACAGCTTTATGTAAAAAAAAAAAAAAACTGGGTAAGTTTAAGAAATATTTTCATTGTTAAAATAAAAAACTATTAAATAATTGAAATAAAATATTAATAATTAATATTAATTAAATAAAAGAAAAAAGTAATGGACTGATTTAAATACATATATATGCACACTCATTCCATAGTTCAAATTTCTTGCAATACTCCAACACTTTTTACAGGAGTCAAACACACTCACACACCTTATCAGCCCTGCAGTTGTTCAGGCCCATGCTGGTGAGGGCAGAGAGTTTGGCCTCCATTCCCTGCTGATGATGCTGAAGCTGCTCTCTTTGAATCTGCTCCCTCATCTTCCTCGCTTCTTGGATGGCCTTCATCACTGCATCCTGATCTCCAAACAGCGCTGTTGAGTTCAGGCTGGACAGAATGTCTGCGGAGACAACGCACCCGTGTTCACACACAAATACACATTTGCTGAGGGCAGTATTGTGAAACACAATACAGGAGGTCTTGTGAGTGCAGTCTGCATGTGTGCACTGTAAGTGTGGCCGACTCCATGTGTGTGTGTGGGGGGGACAGGAAACTAAGGGAGCAATCTCAGTGTGTGTCGCCTTTCTGTAATTAGTGGATCAAAGTGAGGTGAGGCGGGATGGCAGTTAAATCTCGGAAATAGTAGAAAAACAAACACCAAGCCTGTGTTCAAAGCCCAACTCCAAAAGGAGGAGGGAAATGAGCACTGCTCAACAACACAGTGTCGTTTTAATGAAAGACTGTTTTTAGTAACTGTTAGTAGCAGCTTCCAAAAAAAAAAAAAATCTTAATATGAGAGATGAACTACAAGCTTTGAAAACAAATATACTGCTACGCCATCCGTTACTCTTTAAAATGGCAGGGTCTAAAAGAGATTATGAGTTAGGAGTGTGTCAAGTTCACTCTCTGATTACACACTACAAAGAATCAGAAATGTACAATTAGTCTCTCAGCTGTGAGGATGTTAATAATAATAAAAGATTTCACTACACAGAACTGTAAAAGGAAAAAAGGAGTTTTACCCAGAGATGAGCCCCGGCCCATTCCTCCGATGGGGCTGGGTATGCCTCCGCTCTTGGACAGGCTGTTCGGGGTGCTCTTGTTGCCTGGAAAGAGGCTCTGTGTCGGGGATGTGGGGGATTTGATGGGCTCAGCTGTCTTGGGCCGGGCGGAGAGGTTGAGAGGCTGCGTTCCCTCCTCCTGTAAATAAAAGACACAAAGCTTCTGTTAAAACAGGGACGCCCTATAGAGAGATGCTTTCCACCTTACATAAAAGACAATGCACCAGAGGCTATTACTGTACACTAATTAGTCCGACTCCTCCAAGACATGGGTTCTGTATTCATAGCCAGGCTCTGTGCCATGCTGTAGCTCCTCAGTGCAGTGAGAGCTAGGCTTTGTTCAGGTTAATTAAAACCCTCTCTGTCTGAGCACACATCTTTATCTTCTCACCTGCTCTCATGCCCAACAGAAACGGTTAACAGCTAATACATCCTGTTTCAAACAAATGCAATCAGACCAGAGAGCTTGTTGCTGTTGTAGCTGAATGTGTCACAATTAAGTATGTGCATTCAGATGTCTTTGTGGTCACCAAATGTGGTCCGTATTGGAAAAACAGCTCTAATTTGTGTTCTACGGTTTCATAGGAACGTACACTTATATTCAACTTACAATAATAAAATAAAGATACACAATTTTGTTATTTTTATTTTATTGATTTGAAAGGGTTTTATTCTGCAAGGGTGCATCAAATGGATCGAAAGTAAGAGTGTGTATTTTTGAACGGAAATTTGTCACGCTGTCCATAAAAATATTTACAAGCACAATTGTGTAAAAAATGATAATAAGAAGAAATGTTTCTTGAGCACAAAATTAGCATATTACAATGATTTCTGAAAGATCACGTGAGACTGAAGGCTCATTGCAGTTTTACTGTATTTTGTGTCAAATAAATAAGAGACTAACCTTTTCAAAAACATTTATGAAATCCTACCCAGCTCAAAGTAGAGAGCTTGATAGTAAAACACAAGGTAAAATTTGTACAATTTTTAAAACCCATCTCATCATGTTAATGCATCTTGTGTAGGCTAGAAAAAGATTTCACTGGCAGTGTTGTGATGTCCAAACAGATGGGCCACATACAGAGACTGCCCCCAGCTCTTTACAAATCTGACTGCCAATAACAATTTGTCGTTCAATTACGCTTCAACTAGATAAACAAACAGACTGCTAGCTAATTAAGCACAGCATATCTACATATGGAGTTAACGGGGCAAAAATCACGTAACATCTTTGATCAATAGTAAAACGGCGTATCTCATTCAACATGTGTTGGCTACATAAACTGAAGTAGAGTGCCTAAAAGTGCCTGTTCGACTTTTTTTTTTTTTTTTTGTCAAATTGTGGCTCAGAGTAATTGCCAATGATCTTACCGTATGCTCTGAAATGTTGATATGTGGCGGCTCTCTCCAAGGGCAAAGCTCCAAAAGCCCTGGAGGAGCAGCTTAACTGAGCGACTGAAGAGGATTACGGGCACTACGCACACACTACTGTTCACCTCAATGATTTACCCCCGTTCTATTGTGATATTCAACTAAACTTTTCCAAATGTGCAAGTGTTTTAGGTTACAGCCGCAGCACAAAAAAGCAAAACGATGATGAATATCAGTGAAGACTGATGGAAAAGCGCTATATGCTGTGAGTGTTGATCTAATAAAAGAAACAAAAGACAGTCATCACATCATTGTAGCCTCATCAATATATTTAGATTATGTGCCTCTGATGTCATTGCCTTAGTCTAAGTTAAATGTAATGTGCAGGAAACGTGGGCCAGTCTCTGTCATGAGAAACCATGTGTTCCAAAAATTGCTCTCCAGGAGCGGAGAAAGCCATAGCAACCCTGTCCACAGAGTTCTGCTTGAGAGAGCGGGTGTCTTGTAAAGGCAGCCCAGATTGATGGGCTCGAAGCGAGAGGAGAACTGACGGCGAGCGCTTGCTCCTGTACCTACCACAGCTGATTTAGTGAATAAGGAAGTGGAGAAGACTAGGTCAGTCACTCCAGCTGCACCAGACCGGGCTGGGATCGTACCTTGACTTGAGCCAGGGGGGTTGAGGCCCTCTTTTCATTCTTCAAGCCAGGCGGGGAGATCGGCCCAGTAGAATTTGGGGGCTGGGGCAGCGGAGGCATCTTGGCTCCTGGAGAGACCTGCATGCTGGCCAGCTGGGCGGCGTAGAGTTGCTGTAGAGGGAGACAACCCACAAGGCGTTAACATCCAAAGCCAGACACCATTCAAAGCCTTTATTCTCTCTTTTCTTCTCTCCCTTGCATTGCTTTTTCCCTTTCCATCCCGGCATAGAAGCTCCATCAAAGGTCTAACTGTATATCAAAGCCTGGATCCAGGGAGAGACAGCAGCCCCAAAAAACCACACAGCAATGGCACGCATACAAGAGACTTGGAGTCGCTCATCTTTCCACTCATCACGCAAAATTTGCAGACTGAAACCTAGCTGCTTCTAAGATCTGATTTTCTTTCCCCTTGCTCCCTCTAGTAAGCCCCTCTGACCTTAATTGGTGCCTTTTTGTGTCGCTACACAGACACCTGAACTTCCCCCTTCGAAGGCACAACATACGTTCCCCCAAAGTTACACAAACTCAAGCTAGTCTAGTTTCTGTGACTATCAAAGACATTCATTAAGACAGGAAGCCTGACAGAGAATACACATTCTTTTGCTTATTTTTATTGGCTCACGGTCAATAAATCACTAACATTAGCAACCTTCCAGCGGTATGCATTCAGCATGCTGAAGTGCTGCATGTCAATCACTTCTTCAGAACTGAGCGGAGAAAGTGTGCGGGAGAGGTTTAGATTTCAGCTCTGAGACTGACTGACTGTCATAATCTATTGAGAACGATTTTCATTTCAGCAGATTACTAATACCCATAGACTATTCAGACAAAATAAACTGCAGCATTCAGAAAAAAAACAAAGCAGTGTTAGATCAAAAGAAACAATTAAATAGAAATCCTGGTTTAAAATCTCAAATTGTACAACACCGTACTGTACTGTATATCGACATTTGTTTTAACATGTTGTTTTATTCACAGACGCTTAAAACAATCACACTTCTTTTTAGCTCTCTAGTGTGAAGAAAGATGTATGCACGGCTGCTTTCCCTCAGGCAAATATTGATTAGCAAGCAGCTAAATGCTTATATTGTCTTTTGTCTCTTACATTAAATAAGAGGAATCATACTAGGCCACGGGACATGAATGTTAAAATGGGTTAAAATCAGCTCTGAAAACAGTGAAAGTGCATCAAACAAAGACTTAGTAAAGATCTGAACAACTATTTAAATGTATTCCAGGAGAGGGTTTTTTGAATAAAGCTGAAATAAAATATACATTTTCAAACTAAAACTAGAAATGCTGCCTTTGCAACTACTTCAAATATGGTTAAGCTGAAGCACTACATTTTAGCAAATAAAAACAAAAAATGACAAAACCACAAAATCTCTAAATTTAAAGTATAAATAAAAGTAAATACATAAAAAAACCCTCAAAAATATAATATAAATATAAATATCAATAAAAACTATAATGCTTTGCAAATAATACTAAAATAACACTGTTCTAGCTGTGTTATGATTTCATGTGCATTATACACAGCCATCTTTTTTTTTCTAATTCATATATATATATTTATTCTAATAGTAGAATACCAAGTGAAAATAAAGCCCAATGTTAATTGGTGTTCAGAAAATAATTTATCATATCGGTGATAAAATATCACCCTTTAATGAAGCAGATGGAGCGGTACTATATTTCGCTCACTTTATGATCTTCCACTCATAAGCCAAACCCAAAACTACAATGCCAACATTTAAGCCAAATTTTTTCAGTCTCCTCTAAAAATAGCGGCCCA
The DNA here is from genome assembly GCA_032361065.1 of Enteromius trimaculatus. Classification (NCBI taxonomy): domain Eukaryota; kingdom Metazoa; phylum Chordata; class Actinopteri; order Cypriniformes; family Cyprinidae; genus Enteromius; species Enteromius trimaculatus. The sequence goes on along the minus strand of JAUMHP010000052.1, from coordinate 8,418,502 downwards.
GTGCTATTATTCATATGTTTTTACAGCCTCAGTCCTTGTATTTTCAACCCAAAAAAAGCATAGAGGTTTTTTGAATGCGTATGTACCCGAGCGTGTTTGCCCTCTCTCTGCTCTCATTTCCTTTCCTTACTTGGCTACATAAGGACTCCATTTGTCTGAAATGGAAAAAGTGGCACCAGTATTAGTGACCTGCCCCACCTCAGCCACTCACATAGAAAAACCTGAGCCCAGACAAAGCGCTTTGTGTCTACATGTATCAGGAGATATAAACACTAAAATGCTCCCCGGTACCAAAGTTAAACGCTTGCACATTAGTGGAGCACAAAAGGGTCATTCTTCTGCGGGAGACCTGGGGCAAGTGCCGGCACATGGACAGCGGAAATGGCAGGCTGATTAGGTTCACACAGTGATAGTGCAGCTCGCCAGCCCGGTAAACAGAAAGCCTTTGTCCAGAAAAGCAAAAAACATTTTCGCTATTCTTTCTTTTTCTCTATAGGTAGTAAGTGAACGTACGTGTGTTTGTGTGCTCGTGAACAAGAAGGAAGCCCTCTGAACAGATGTTTGTTAACAGTGTTGTTGCTGCCGATGTGGATGGGCAGAGGGATTCTGACCTTGCGTGGGAAGAACTTTATTGTTCTGGAAAAAGAGCGTAATTGGCTTTTGCTTCAAATTAGAGCCAGTCAGACTGGCTTTTGTGAGGCCTGATTAACGGGTCAAAGCCACAGGGTTACAAGTGAAGCAGACCGCTAGAAAGACACAGGCGGAAAAAAAAAAACAATAAATACTAATGGAGAGGTGTGACACGTAGCTTCTTATTGTCAAGGGCAGGAAAGGAGAGGATGCTTGCAAATGTGTCACATTGGGCTGTGCACAGTGGGGCTTGTGTATTAAGGTCATGTGTTTTGATGCTGAAAGGTGTGAAAATAGACAAAAGGAGGCAGAGAGAGAAAGAGAGAGAGATGTGCTGATGTGGTGGGAGTCTGTCTGAAGGGCATGTAACGCAGGGCTCCACTGGGCCTCCTCTGCCTTTCCTCCAGCCATACTGCAGGGTCTCCACAGCAGACAGGGCCAACGCTAATGAGGGTCATGCTGAAAGTCAATGGCTGAACAGGGAGTGGGGCAGCCGGGACAAGCTGGCTCCCTGCCCCACAAAACTAAAAAGGCTGAACACGGACAATCTTGTCATTCTTCAGTCTGAGTTAACATCGTCTATTAATGCTTTAAATCTAGCTATAATAATTAAGCTTGCACTCTTTCGGTTTCACTAATGAGCGGTGAAAATAACATTCACAAACATTTTCATGAGCATCGTCTACGGAGGAATACTTTTTGATTTCTCGTATCATACAAGCATTTCAACTCTTAGCAATATTTCATGTGAATTTGGGCTGTAGCGTCCGTTGTGGAAGTCTTCGTTCATACAAAAATCTCTTTTAATTATAAAAAATATTTGTAAAAAGAATGTTTGGGAATCTCAAATTGACTTTCTACTCGCACACTTAAATGTTTTTGTGACTTTAGCAATTTTGTAGTACTGAGAAAAATTTGAAACATTTATAATATGTACAAAATGCGTTAAAAATACATATAAATCTATTATATCTCAAATCTAAATTATATTAATTCATATAAAAAAATCAACAATAAAAATAAAATCTTTATATGACACTTCCCGAACATTAAATATAGTATAATGTAAAGCAATTATTGGTTATTGCTTTTGATACTTTAAAAGAGGAACAAAAGATGAATGCCTCAACTGCTACCTAACTCAACACACACACACACACTCAAACCCACATGTGTGCTGTAACACCAACAGACATACAAGTGGTGTATAAGCAGCAATCTGACACAGTGGAGAGCTATTACAGTGTGTACTGAAGCTGCTGGCTCTGAGGAAATGGAAGCTGATGGGGACAGAACACTAGTGGTGCTGGAGAGAAAGAGAGAGGACGAAAGCGAGCTAAAGAAAAAGAGAGGCAGAGATGTTGAGCTGCTCTCAGCATGTGGTTTCAGAAAGGCCTGCAGAGAAAAGGCCTGATCCACCCGAGTGACTCAGGTAATACCTTTGTCCACTTGAGCATTAAATGACTCGCTGCTATACAGCTTAGTTAGAGAGAGAGTGGCTCGGGAAATGGGGCTTTTCAATTCGCTCGCCCGCGGTCTTCATACTTTGAGCGATACACGCATACACGCAGCCACATGAATGTCTCCCGCCTCCCTCTCTTGTACACACGAGGCAAGCCCATCTCACAGAACCGTGGTTCCCAAATGATCAGGGTCTGGCCCAAGGTCAGGTGGTTAGCCTCTGATAATTAAAAGCAACCCCTCTGGAGACAGAAGAGGTTAAATGAGAGGGCCCAACGATTCTGCCTGCAACAACAGTATTTGCAGATCATCCAGATTACCCGACACTTTCAGACCACGCTGCTGGATGCATCAGCACTCACGAATACTTTGCTTTCAAGTGTCCCGGAGAGCCAATTCAATGCTCCACCTCTGTGTAAAGGTATGTAAACACTCAGGATAAACTGTTTATAAACGAAAAAGGCACGGTTTAGGAGGGTTATTCATTTTTTCAGTCAAACAACATTCAGAGACACTGTGTTTTACACTGTAAAAAATATTCAGTTATCCTATTTACAAAGGCTAAAAAAGTTGGGAAATCTGGAGCTCAAGAAACAATTCTTATTTAAATTAATGTTGCGCTGTTTCATTGAAACCACACTTTTTCAGGATTCTTTTGAAAAAGGAAGTTACAGTCACTTTTGAGCAGTTCAGCATGCACTTGCTCAATAAAAGCATCAATTTCTCTAAAAATAAATCAAAAGATTTGGGGTTAGTATGATTTTCTTCAATGGTAATAAACTGCACCTTTATGGTTCACAGTGCTCAGAGTGTGTATATTTTCAGAATGTTTCTCTGGAATGAGACCGCAAACTGAAATGGCTCATAAAACACTAGATTTGAGCACATATGATGGGCAAATAGGCCATCATGAGAGGGAAAAAAACAACTTGAGTCTCTTGTTTGTTCTTAAATAGAAGGGCTGACTGCTCTCTAGCAGATGCTGTGAAATACAGTGGCAGATTTAGCCAATTTTAGTGCTTCTAGCTATAATGGTGCATGACTGTCTCTCCAACTTATCCGCACAGGCCCCAGTCTGAGCTTACTGAAACGTGTCCATGAGGCCCAAAAAACCCCACTGATACATTATCATACGTCAACACATAGGCACACTATACACACACTAAATTACATACACTAAGTCTCTTGTGTTTGTGCGTCCTCCTCGGCTCTCTGTATGGGCACAGCTGAGCGGTAGCATGGGGAGAGGACTGCGTTACTGCCGCATGGCCGACTCTGCCATTTCAGTAGCATTGGGGCGCCCGTGCCCGTTTGCCACAAGGCTTGTCCAGGCTCATTGCCCAAGGCAGGCGGGCTGACCCAGGCTGGCCCAGATGTCAGAAAGGGAAGCAGGGGTGCGCTAGTGCGCTGCGCCAATGCTTTCCAGTATGGCCAGACATCTGTCCCATCTGCTGGCGCCCAGCCTGCTCCCTCGCTCATTTGTCCCTTCCCCCATCTCAACCCATCCACCTCATTTTTTCCTTCCATTTCCTGACATAGCTTTACTATGTTAAACGGTAGCAAGTATCCTGCACATTTCAGCTATACAGGCCTAAGCTAATAACCCTGTGCTGGTCTCAACCCAGGTGGTCATTCTAAGCTACATGGTCCACATCTCTCACTATCTGTTTACTTGCCTCTCTGTTTTACAATTTCATCCATCCAGATGTCCACCTATCCCTCCCATTAGAGGCTCTGCCCCGTGCTCATACTGCCTCTCGTCTTCTGGCTATCTCTGTGGAGTCTGTCTCACACAGCACGCGCCACTCCTTCCCCTCTCCTTCTTTCTCTCCTCTCCTCCTCAATCACACCAGCAGCTGTTCGCTCTCATTTCTGCAGCTCATAGTCAAAAGTGTTCCACTTGTTAGCTGTGGCAGAAAGCCCTGCTGCCTGCACATATCCGGAATGCAGATACATGAGCATCCAAACAAACGATAACACAGTATTTCCTCTATTCCCTTATCCTCAGCAGAAGTTTTGGAGAAGTTTCCCTGACTCTTAAATATGTGTGAGCATTAATAATAGCATGATAACATAACTTTAATTAAATAAACGCTATATAAACTTAACCCATATCTTCTGTTTGGGGTTTCTAAAACCGCAGGACCATTTAATGTTGCTTAAAACTGAAGCATCAGGTGACATAATAAAAATAATAAAAACTTGATTTTAGCGAAACCTTGATAACACCTAAAATGTGCATAAATACTTAAAAAAATAAAAAAAAATAATAATTAAATAATTTTCTTTACATTTAAAAATAAAATTAATAGAAATCATTATTTCAAATTAATTATTAAATTAAAATGTATAAATTACAAAGGTTATTATATTTATTTGCATTAAGTTAAAAACTGTGACAGAGTTCGGTTTGTCGAAAGAGATAAAGTGAAATTGACGAATAACAGAGAAAAATATTAGGAAATAAAGAAGAAGAAAAAGAGAGAGCAGAAGCCATTATATGCCACAGGGAAGACCCAGATGTTCGGCTTTATCCCATGATGCTTTATTTTAGGACTGCTTAAACCCAAAGGACTGCTTCCAATGATAAAAAACAGGCCTCTCACAAGTTGACTTGAGATTTGTTTAGAGCTCTTGGCAAAACAATATATCAAGGACAGAATGGCTTTAAGGAAATTGTTTTCCTCTAAGCAATTGATGTAAGGTGATCTTGTACGCTGGCAAATTAAATGCCAATTCAAGCAGACAAAAAATAAAATCGAATTCTTTTGTAGAATTAGGATAATTCCTTTTAGACTGTCTGGCCATACGGCTACAATCCGACACAATTTCCACCTGGAGGTGAGAGGTGTCACTTCTAATAGCGAAGCAACGCCGGGGGATGGAGCCATTGTTTGGAGGCCGTGCCCAGCTCATCCTGAACCCTGAGAGGGTCTTAATGAAGAGAGGCAAGCGGTCTGGGGAATAGTTTGAGCGGCTTTTCTCTGGTGACTTGCAGACGAGGGCCAATCTGTCAGGGACGCATTGAGCGAAATTACTCGCCGCGTTGGGACGGCGCGGTGACAAGCGGGTGCGTGTACGTGCATGTCGCCGGTCGAGGGAAATGTACTGACAAGGAAATTACGCTCTCAGATCGCCTGGCCGCTTTCATTTCCACTCCCCGGGACCTGAGGCCTTTTGTTAGCCTGCGAATGGGCCGGGGTGATGGGTAAGAGACAGGACAGAGAGAAAAAGCGAGAGAGACATTCCACAGCCAGCCCACTTACTGTTATGACATGGTAAAATTGTGAGCGGTAGCATCGGCAACATTAAGACTGGCAGAGCAGCCGTCCCTCTTCCTGCATGACCGAGCACAGCATTGTGGGAATTAATTCCTTTCCAATCAGAGCATTTTTTAAGGTTCATATATTTCCCCAGTCTAAACTGAGCAAATTAGGGAAAATGATACCTTGCCAGAATTGCTGACAAGTGAAGATATTCTAATTAGACAGATGCACCCAGCCAGTGGCACAGGGTGGGTGGGTCCACTGGCACAGGAAGTGAGGATCTCATAGGTGAGGTCACTCCCACCGAGCGGATCAGTGATGCATAAGCAGCGAGAGCTCAGTGATACTGCTATTACAGATAATCACCCAGACACAGCAGACAAATCCATACATACCTCTCATTAACACTGACCCAATGCTGGCCCTCATTTATCTGACATATTTAGAAAGATCCGCTTCCTTTGATTTAAGACAGGAATTCAAAGCTTGTTATTTCTGCTCAAAAAAGGAAGAGAGACAAAAGCGGCCACAACCGCACGCTAGCATGTGCTAATCGCCATACAAATCGCTCCCTTTCTCACTTAATTACAACCTCGTCATTTTCGTTCAAAAGAATGTTTTGCCTGCACCTTTGTCCTCCAAGTGAACTTTTGCGTGCAACTTCTCTTTCTTAGCCAGACAGACAAAACGAGAGAGTTAGCGGCCTTGTCGTCGCACCCGGAATGAGATTCATCTCCTCTACCTCCGTCCTGATCATTTTTAATCATCTTCCGCGTGATGATTGGAGCTCAGTTGCGGCGGAAAGGGTATGTTTGACTAGCCGGGCTTTCTTAGACTGAAGGGTACAGAGAGTAAATACCAATCTGCTCGGCTAAATCTGCGGCAGACAGACAAACTTCAATTAATGGGATTGCAACTCATTTGTGTTTACTGTATTTTCTAAAGGTCAGCCAAGTCATGGACTCGGAGGCTTGCTCTCAGCCAATTCCCAGGGTTAAATCTATTATCACAATGAATGGCTGAGAGGTCTCCGTGCCTCCTGATATATGACTATGCCAGACTCGAGCTGACCCATCAGAAATGCTATTAATAGACGGGACGGGCCCTGGTTACGCCACCGCAGCTTACTCCTAAGGGAGGAGGGAAGACGATGATTTTCAATCTGTTTTTTTGCATCACAAGCTCGCTCCCTGTTTAGCTCGTCCTTACAAGTGCATGCATATTCTACACACGCTCTTTAACATGAATAGATGCATTCCACACCTTCAACACAGATGATTGTTCTCCCCAAAGTCGCATGCTATAGCAAAGGCCTTCCCAGCTCCAGCTGCAAGCATTGTTCCAACTTGCCAAGGCTCATTAATGCTGAGAGCGATAAGCTCTGAAGGACAAATTGTGCACATGTATCAGCAAGAAGAAAAGGTACGAAATGCTCTCCTATCCTCTCTCCCCCGCACGTCCTCCTCCCTCCGCTCTCAGCTTTGTTTTGAAACATTCCCAGCTATCAGAGAGCTTAATGTCTAATTGCTATCAACCGCTTACCACTGTTGTTGACAAAACAACAAATGTCTATGAATAAAAAAAATGCGAGAAAAAAAACCAAATAAATGAATCCGCTATGTGGCTGCGAGCTCTATCGCCTTCTGCTCTCATTCATTTGATCCTTCTGTCTTTGCTCAAAGAATGTAGAGGAACTTAGATGCGTTTAAAATTTCAAAGCACAAGTCTAACAAATAATTTCTCTGAGTAAACAGGAAGGACCAACAGCATTAGTTGCAAAAACCAAACGTTCTTTGTCAAAGGCAAAAATCCAGATTAAAAGAAACAATTAAAATGACAAGCATGATGAGACAAACTGTAACGAAGATGTCAATTGATATTTAAGCACACGGAGCATCTGAGACATGCTCCCAAGGCAGCCCGGAGGGTCTTGGAAGCTCTTCTATCATTATGATACGCAACGTTACCGCAAACGTTACTCAGAACAGTGTCAAAAGAGAAAGCAATTAAGGCACAAGGGGCCTCTAAAATACCCTTTCAACGACGCTACAACCGGTTCCCATGCACAGGCGTCAAGGCTGCACTGTAAAAACGGGCTATATTGCAGATGGAAGGTGTTAAGCTTGTAGGGGTGGACTAGTGATTTAGCTCTAACTTGTTATTTAGCATACAGCTGGTTTGCTCACACAGTGCTGAGGGCTTGGCCCGCTGCCCGTAAATTCTTTTGTGACTGTACATACCTGGAGCTGGAGAGGGTTGAGTCCTGACGCGGCAGCAGCTGCCATTGTGGATGGAATGAACTGCACCGGGTAGTTATCACCTGTCGGAGAAAGGAGGAGGGGGAGATAGTGAACAATGCGCACAGGTTGAGACAATGAGCGGCCCAACGGCAGGCCAGACAAGTGCCAACACAGTTCCTGTGGGCCTGCCTGCACCCAGCCTCGGCACTCAGCCCAAACATCTGCACTCACAAAAGAGTCAGCTGGCCAGAGCAGAGCGGGATTTACACAGGAACGTCTCTCTTTCTCTCACATTGGAGCTTTCTTCCTTCTCCCTTTTTTATCTTTGCCCACACTTGCACAGTCCTTTCTGATCTGGCTGTGCATTGTGTTCAAGGTTATGCCGTTTTACGTTATTGTTTGCAAGTATCTATGATTTATATCATGTTCTGTGAGAAGCTTGCCTAGTCATACTATTGTTCTACATGCCATTATGTGTTTTACAATGTGATCTGGCACAGTAAAGTATGTGTGAAAGAGAAACGGTGCTGCCGCCAACTTCAACAGGTTTTAACAAGACAATATTCTTATCTGAATACAGCTTGAAAGGCATTTTCATCGCAAGATCAAACGTATCCAAAAGAATCAAACAATACAATAGGGCCAATGGAAAACACAATAGGAATCAGATGAAAAACTACAGGTTTGAACAAAAACCCCCTGGAGATATAGCTCTGGAAACTTTATACAGATAATTGAGTGCCTCTGAAAGTGTGTGTTTAAGTGTGTGAGATGTGTTTTTGTGCTGTGGTTGGTGTATATAACACTCAGAGAGCAGAGGTTTGACTGAAGCGTGCCCATGGAAGGGGAATTGGCCCACTTTCAGCCCCCACTTCTGCCTGTCACTTCTTCTTGCAAACATATGGAGCTATTAAGCCACAAGCATAGGGGTAAACACATATATCCTCCCTCTTTCCCCCCCTTTTACTCTCTTTGCAATCTGACTGACCACAGCACATTGTGAAGCGGCCAGGAAATTCAATCCCAGCCTGTGGCAGAGGTGAATAAAGAACACAACTGAACTGATTTCAAATGTGCAATGAGAGTCGTAGAGGGGGGTCATTATCGTCCAAGGTTCTTTCACTCTCTCTCTCTCTCTCTCTCTCTCTCTCGCTCTGTGCTTGTGGTGATATGTTATGCGAGCAATGGGCAGGTCAGGTGCCAGCAGAGAACACTAGGCCAAGGCTAATGGTCTGGGGGCTGGGTGGGCAGCCAGTGTCTCAAGTAGACAGGCTCGGCTGCCAGCATTTTCTATGTCAGTCTGTGAAAGTGAATCTAGTTCAAAAGGCAAATCTGCCTGTCTCCAGCCAGTGAATGCCACTGAGGCTCCAGTGAGGCCACTGCCCAATAGGGTAGTTTCTCCAAGCCCGCTAAGGCCAAGGACCAAATGCTTATTATCAGCCCACCTTGGAGGCCAATAGTGGGCTCCCTCACATCTGATTCAGCGAACTGTGAGATGACTGCTGAGTAGTACTGTGCAGTTGCCAGTGTTAATCTAACACACATACATGAACACATATATGCACATACCTAAACGCTATAGTCATGATGAAGTATCGGCTAACGTTTAAGGACATTTTAATTAAAAGACAAAAACTGACCCAAAATTACTAATAGCTATTTCCATGTTGCATGGCGTGCCAGAGTAATCAACAGTGGCTGGAAAACCATTCTTTTGCCTTACACATTTCAGGCCAGAAAACCCAAGCCAGAGCATCCACTTCATCATGTAATTCCCCTGTGATAGCATCACTTTATTAGAGAGGTGCCTTATCAAAGCAAGCTTTGCAAAGACACCAAGCAGGAAGGGGCAAACCTCTTAAACTCAGATCACAATACTCCACTGTCTTTTCTTTTAAAACAGCTAGGTGGGCTGCTGAATAATGCTTAAAGTGTTTTCTCTCATAAAGGCATTGCTAGAGAGCTTCATAGTGTATTCTGTTTCAGCCAGGTATCATGCTGCAAATTGAGGCCAATTTGGACTGCCAACTTGGCACAGGGCCTCTTTAAGTGGAAGGACCCAAGGGTCTCGGCACAGGGCTCCACTACCACTGACGCTGGCCGGTGCTCCATAAGAAGCGAGGGCTGCAAGGCTAATGAAAAGGTGGTGGAGAGTGGGAAGGAACGGCTGGCGGAGTGCTCCTTCTACAACCCTCTTCACTTCTACTCCACCTGATGCCAAGAGCCAAGCATGTGGAATATTCAAGCTGAGTGGGGCTCTCTTTGAAATCAATGGTTTTGTTAAAGGGCTCAGTGTCTACCACACTCACGACCCTTCCTCCAGGCCAAAACTAAAGGCTCTTTTTTTATAAAGAAAAAAAAAATGCTTTAGTCAGGGCTATGGCAAAGTGGTCATATCTTATTTCTCTTTCTCTTAGCCTTGTTTTTTTTTCTACAGCTCTATCTATCTATCTTGGTTATATGCATTTGAAGATACTGTATATTGCCTTCAATTTCACTACATTTTAACTACACTTTGAAACTGGAATTGCAACTCTGCTTTCTGTCTGCACTTCAATAAAATTTTAATTAAAATGCATGAATTAAAAAGAATTTCTCAATGAAATTCAAAATGAGACAAGACTATATATATATGTATATATATATTATATATACACACCAGCTCAAATCTGGGATCATCAATAGCTAATGTAGTGTATCAATGTCTAAACGCCTGACGCACATCCTCTGTGACATGAATGTGCCCTCCAGGCGAGGTTCTGTACAATCACTGGCTGTCAGCGGTTTCGTCAGCAGGGGCTTCGAGAGCTCATTGCGTCCCAAGGGCCGTGAACATCCACGATCAGCAATACCTATGTGTTCATGTCTGCATGGGGGGGATCGCCACTATCCTCCACAAGTCTATTTGAGTAAAGAATGACCCGAGTCCTCTCTTTATACCAAGCCCAAGCCATTGAGCACAGTGTGTGAGAAAGGGGATCTCCGCTGTTTCACTGCAGGGTTGGGGCCATCAGCATCGGGCCTTGGCCGCTTGCGCTGAGCCTGGCCAGGCTGCCCCACGCTGGGCAGTACAAACAGCAATGAGACCTATAACATTATCCGTGGCAATAAGTCGAGTCATGCGCACTAACGGCAATAAGCTACGTCCTAAACTTTCTCCCCCTCTGCTGTTTCGCAAATTATGAATAATGTAAGTGCTTTACACACGCCAAGGATTCCATTACAGCTGCTGTTATTTGTACTAAAACACTTTCCATGTCAAACATATTAAAAAATCAAACTGGGGAAAAGAAAGCCCTCAGGCTCTTTGTTCAACCTGTCATGCCTTTGTAGTTCCAAAATAGCTGACTTTATGTTCCATCATTTACCTTTTTAGTTAATTTATTAGCTGCTCTACCACACCCTGTAATAATCTAACTCTCACCTGCTGACTTCTGAAGCTTTCCTCCCTCTCATCAGCCTCTCTGTCTAGCACTCTCTTGTTTCTTGTATATTTGCCTTTTGATGAGGTGCTGACAAAAAAACGTGGCATACTTTAAAGACAAAAGGAAAGCTTTCTTTTTACTGAACTGCTCTGATAATTTTTTTTTTTTTACTTCGACAATTCTCATTCAGCTTTTTGTCTTCTTAATTTATGTTCCTTTTCATTTCCTACAGCTATACTCACACAACTCAGCAGCCTCACAGAAAAATCATTACATGACCATTTTTATTTTTCTCAACAGTCCTAAACAGGGGGAAACGATAGAATGATGGAAACTGATCCCTCGGGAGGTAGGAATATACTTGGTTTAATTACAGAAACTGAGACTGGCACATCCCTAAACCTCAGAACAATGGCTGGATATGAGGGTGAGGGATACTGGCAGTGAGTCAGCCTGCGTGTTGTAGCAATTTCCTACAAATTTGTTTTTGAATTTACAGTGCTTGCGTGAGGAGCAATTCTCTTTTTCACAAAAGGAGAAAAAAAGGCGTGTCAGGACAAGTACGATGGCTCCTTCACCAGAGGCCCTTCGGTTCCAAAATAAAAAAATGATCACTCTTATGGGTCACCTTTTTTTTTGTGTGTGTGTGTGTGTAAAACACAAATAATTAGAGATAATATTAAATCTGAATGCTAACAGCGTTTAGTAGCTACAGATCAGTGCCAATGGCAAATCCCTCACAAGAGTGACAGTTCTAAATGTGAATAATATATTAATGCATATAACAACATTTAACAGGGGCATGGGTTATATTAGTAAAGTGTTCTCAGCAGAATTATGACCCTTGAAGTTGAAACCTTTCATGCTGACAGTGTTTATATTTCAGCCTTCATTCACGCCATCCATTGTTCTGAAGGCTCGAAACGCCGTGAACTCTGCCTCACCGAGGTGATACACTTCACAGTGTTCAGAATTAATTGCCTTGACAAGGAGGGGTTGATGTTCTGCTCTCTGAATCCAAAAGGTTGGGCTGTGATGATTTGGTCAGGGAAATCAAGCAATGATAAAACGTGTGCAGAGGAAGTTGTGAGGAGGCAAAGAGAACCTTAAAGTGGCCCGCATATTCCCTTGAGGTAAAGTTAAGAACAGTGAAGCAGAAAAAAAAACCCATAACACAGATAAAAGAATAAAAGACAGCCGGGAAATTACTTTTATTGTGTCCGATCAAAGGCTGCTGTGTTTATCATCATTTTTTAAATCCTGTTTTATTTTCAAAAATTAGTTTCATTTCTGTACATCTTTCTTTGTTTCTGGAACACAAAATATATTTTATAAAAAAAAATAGGTGTTATTTTTGTCTATACATTCTAAGTATTTAGAGTCCAAATCAACACTAGGCCACACTGGCTTTAACTGTATGGATAAAAAAAAAGAAAAAAGAATGGTTTTCATTTTTGTGTGAACCCTGGTTTCTAACAGAAGTGGTATCATGTATAACTTAATTTGTAAATGAATTAAAGTAATATATATTAATATTTAACATTTTGGTATGTGGATATTTAAAGGTGTATCTGATTGTTAGGATAACCCAGGATGTGAGCAAGAGGAATAAAGATGTATAGAGAGAAACTCAAACAGCTGAAGCGTGTTATCTTACCTGGCTTATAGGACAAGCCTGGGGGGAAGAGGAAGCCCTGCTGGGCTGCTGCGGCTGCTGCCAGAGTGCGCTGGTCGTGTGGAAAAATGGGGATCATGAGCGGAGGCATGTGACCCTGGACCTGCTGAACACAGAGAGAGAGGAGATCACACGGGAGCCTAACACAGCCTGACAGCACCGCTCATATTCTGACCCTGATCCATCTCACACACACTCACCAAATACCTGCCCACTTAATGCCCACCAATCGCACATTTCCGTTTCAAAGTGGCTGTCGCACATACATAAACAGTAGAGTGTTTATTCTTATTTGTATCATAACACAGCATGTTAAGCTTGTTTGGGTATATCTCCTTACACTACACTTCTAGACAGAAACAGAAATGTCAGGTAGACATTCCTAATAAAACTTAATCACGAGACTGACAGAAAATGAGGGTCCTCTCAGAAATACAGCTCTTGTCTCTTGTTCTTGGAAGGTCATTTATATACATGATAAATGCCCAAGGGAGGCTGGTAATTTACAGCACCTGTTTTCAGCTGTGAAAAAGATGGAATGAGCCCAAAACCTCGTGCATTTCTGATATTTCATGTATAACGTCAACACCTGGCATCGCGTGTGGTGCCTTTCAAATGCTCTCAACCATGTTCATCTTCATTCCAGCTTTATTGCTAAATAGAGAGAATGTTAATGGTGTGCATAAGGATAGCATTAGCTCTGTGTAAGAGCAAAAACAGACACGCTGAACTACAGACAAAGAAAAAGCGAGTCTGTGTGTATTTAGGGATCTGAGCAGCTTCCCATCGAAGTTTGAAAACACATGTTTGTGGAGTGTTGGCCGGACCCAATCTTGCTGTCATTCTTTGCTTCCTGCCTGCGGGTGATAGGCTGCAGCGGCGCTACCGCGGGCCAGGGCAGAGTTAATGCAGGCAAGCCGGCTCACCTCTGGGGAGCCCAACCGGAGAACGGGTTAATAAAGGTCGCCCCCCCCAAAATAAACACATTATAGAATGTTTCTCCATTCATCGCTTTAAAATCAGCCAGCAATAAAAACCGGTCTGGACGCAATTACTGCTGCAGCATTGGGGCATGAAATCAAACACTTTCTGCTCCGCATTTCTCGCTGAGGTCTGCGCGATCTCCGTCTTTTTAATGCAGCTTTCGCCTTTCGAGCGCCTAATGTTAGAGATCAGTAGGGCTTGTTCCCCAGGTGCTAAACAAGTGTTCAGGTCCACTTCAGTGATTTGGACTAAGTGAGTTCTCCTAAGCAAAAATAAATAGAAAAAAAATAGAAAACCGGCACTTTTTTCATTTACAGAGCTTTGCACTTTAGTGCATCTGCAGAGTTGAGACCAAAGTGAAAAAACTGTGTTTTTTTTTTACATTTTATTTTACAGATGTGACAAAAAATGCTCTTTAACATGACCTCATGGATGTGTTTGTGGAGAAGGTTTACTTGCGTGTGAGGTGATTCAAAATGAAAGTGCAGTGAGAGGGGCTATTACATTGAAAAGATAAATAGCATATGTGACATCACCAACTACGGACTTATACTACCTCAGTTACATTTAAGTGCTCTAGAAAAATGGCTCTGACCATGTAAATTGTTCTCCTTCAGAGGGCCGCTAAGGTCAGTCACATACATAATTGCCATTAGCCTTATTCACTTTACCCTTGCAAAACGAATCAGTCTAAAGCCGCAGTATTACACAGAACAGCTGCTTTTAAAGTGGAACCAAAACACAACTCTTCCCCAACATGTCATTTCACATAGTCCTGCACAGAGGCTCACACGCATAATGACAGAAACACCTGGTCTGCCATGCTTTGTCCCATCTGTTCCTAAACTATATCATCAATGTCTTATTTAATTCAAATCTAAACCATTTAAAACAACCTAGAATTAGACATCATTTGAAACAAACAAACTGACTCACAGTGCTAACAATAACTCCGCTAATCAGACAGACTCCCCAAATGCTGTTTCAAAAGGCGCAAACAGCAAGAGAAAGAAAAAAGGGAAGGTACGAACAGATAAATTGCCCTCAGTTTGAGAGGTCGTGATTTGCAGTAATGAGGCCTTTACATTAAAGTTTAATTTACACACGCCACATCTGTGAGTGGCAAATCAAATAAGCGTCCTTAAAGTGGGGACTAATAGTGAAGGTTAGCTTTCAAGTCTGTCAATTAACGTACACTGGTAGAGCTGAGCAGACAATGCAGATAAAGATTTAAAGATGATCACTGGCAATTTGCTTTGACTGCTAATAGACAGAGAATGGAATTAAGTGCCTGCACTTAGACAGATGGATTTTGATAAATTGCATATTGCATTCTGCATTGAACACTAGCTTATTATATGTGTCAGTCTCTCTCATTCACAGGATCTGTTTGTCACTCTATGTCTGTTCCACTGTGTTTTTATGCATACAATATGCCTTCTTTCATCCATGCATGCTTACACATGAGAAATAATGTGATAGATTAATAGAATCAAATTATTATTATTAAATGTTTATTTAATAATAACATTATAAATAAAAATATATAAATATATTATTATTTATTTATTTTAAATGTAAAAAATATATAAAATATATTATATATAATATAATATACAGATTTTTTTCTATTTTATTAAATATTTATCAATTCATACAAATTTAATAATAATCAAAACAAAGATCTTGATAAGCAAAACCAAATGTAAAAATTCCTAATAAATTACATATATTTATATCATAATTCTATTTTTATTTCAATTAAATTGTTATATTGATTTAAATTAATGAAAACAAATGAATGAAATAGTTTACAATAAAATGAACAATTAAAAAATATATATATACACACACACTTGCTCAAAGACAACATACACACAGCAAGGAAATTCTTCAAGACAAGACAAGATCTGATGCTGCTCTGCCACCATAAACAACTTCACCTTGCATTGTGCCTCATAATGTCTGGTTCACAGAAATGTATCTACTGCATTGTAAACTGTATGGTCAAAATAGATGAACCACATATGTATATGGTACGCGTGGTATGTATGAACATGCTCGCCCGTATTTGTGTATGTGTGCCCTGATATTTTACCCCTCCCTCCGTCAGTGTGCCAGGCGGCTGGCTGCCTGCAGCATTAGTATTGCCAGTCAGATCTTCAAGAGCGTGAAAGAATGAAGTGGAGCAGATGTGAAGAGGAAAGCTCAGGCCTCTGGAAGCTCTGAACCTCATAAACTCAGCTCATTGTAGGCTTGCCTCCTATCTGCCCTTTGTCTTATCAAATCCTTAGAACCAGAGGATGGGATAATGCCATTTCTCGCCATCTGCCCCAAAGCTTCATTAAAGATACATGAACGAGCCCCATCTTATGAGGAACAGGTGCTATTGTTTGTCCCCGAAGACCTGCTGTGGCGAGGATGTAACTCGCGGTACTTGAGGAAGAGCATCTGTAGCAATCAGTCAGGCTGTGTAGCTGGCAGCCTCTTTCTCTCTTCACACGGCCGACCGGTTCATGGGGGTGTAGAGACACACAGAGAGAGAGAGAGAGAGAGAGAGAGAGAGAGAGGCCTCTTCACCTTCAGTGTCTCGCATATATCATCAGTTCTGTGCAGCTGATGAAGTCTGCGGTGATACACAGCACAATCTGTCTCTCTGTCACAGATACACACATCACCAGGCTGTGTGTTCACTGCTGTCCCCTGCCCTTAGATCAGGCATTCGTTTACCCTCCTTTAAGAACACAGGCCATGTCAGGAAGCTTTAAAACTGTACCCTGTCAGCCTACAAGCTACTCGTAATTTAAAGCAATTCAACTACAATTAAACTACACTAAATAATATTTGGTGTGGTGTGGTATTGTCACTCAGAAATTGCTAGAAATTTTACAAATACTCAGAAAGAAATTACAAATAACACTTTGAATTATATATGAAATATTGAAGTATTAAGTAAACAGAAGAAACCATATTTTCTAATAAAATGCAGTCCAATAATGTGTTTTATATACAACTTCAAAAAGCCAAGATATATAATAAAAAAACTTAATATATTTATAAATTAATGTTATTATTGTTATAAAAATATTTATCTATTTAATGTTATTAAGATTTATGTTATATTTCCTTTTCCTAAGCAAAAAACGTATCTGACACCAAACCACTGCAAAACCGAATGAACTAATAAAGAAAAATCTAATCTAAAGCTATTATTTGCAAATAATATTTGTATTTGACCAAATATTATTTCTACATTTTATATAAATATATATCTTTTTTTTTAAAGAAAAAAAAAATGTACATGTTACTATTAAAAAAATATAGAAGACATAAAAAATATAGACAGCCTTTCGTCTGCGTAAGAAAATGAGGCTTTAATGTTGATTTCTGGGAATAATCGTTTTAAGTGGTTTGTTTTAATTCATTCAATTTAACGAACCATTCAGTGTACTGTAATAAGCTAGACGGTATGAAAAACGAAATATGTTGAATTAAAATGTAATACTGTGAAAAAAGTAGTGTTTTGTCATCACACACTGAGGAAAAATAAAGTAGCTCATTGCTGGAAATGCTACTCTGTTTATAAAACAGCTGAGCTACAGTCATGCTGCTGATCACTAACTCCCAACACTGAAGGCAGAGTTGTCAGCAGTGGGTTGTTTAAACACAATGTGCGCTTGCTGTAGGTTAAATGACCGAAATAAAAAAGGAGGGGTAAATAGGGGGCTATAGATTAATCAATGTTGTTAGTGGAAATGTTGACATCAGCACTTAGCTTCAGTAATGGTTTACAGCAGCAACTAATCCTAAAGTCAGACAGCCCAGCCTATCCAAGGAGCTGCACTGTACGTGGATTTCTGGGTGCTTCTAATCCAGCAGGTGCACTAATATGTTTATGCCCTCCTGCAGTGGCCTATGTAGCTGTAAAAGTGTATTTGCTGCCATATCCTGACCCAGTCTGTCACACAAGCGCATGGAAAATGGAGATGTACAAGTCATTACCGCGCTCAATAGGGCCCCTGTCAGCACCCATGCTCCTCGCTGTCTTTTAAAGGGTCCCATTGGGCTCAGGAGACATGCCCCCCTATACCTGTCCCCAACTCCCTTTAACATGAAAATAGAGATTGATCTTCAAGGAGCATCACTTTGGGATTCTTTCCCCTTTTAAAAGCAAAAGAGGGGGAGTTGTTTTAACATGTCCAAAATGCCTTTCAGTGTTGACGAGATAAGACCGAAATGGGGAGGGGTGGCTAACTTCTCTTTTTTTTACATTTTTGGAAGGAGCCAGAGAGCCTCCGGAGCCCTAGGTTAAGCATTAAGCACCAGCCACCTCGTTTTTAAAAAAATCCAAAGGTGAGGCTGTACCAACTTGCACACGTATTTTGGTCCAAATTTGGAGCCATTTCCCTTGGACATTACCGCTTCTCGTTAAAAGTCTCAAAGAAAGGCTCAAACATGGGGGTGCTTTAAATTTAGCAGGAGTGAAAACAGCTTTCACTGTTACTGTAAGTACCGATACGTCACACGCTCTTGCCCTCGCTCGACGCTGCCAGAGCCAAAATGACTGTGAAAGAAAACCACCTTAGGGGATCCATTTTAAAGCGAAGTGATTCTAGAGGACCTGGCAACCGCGCTCAATCGGCACGGCGAGCCCCGACAGCGCGAACTTCACACCCGCTACTTTGTGAACACACTCAGCGAGCGCTTTCTGGAAACTCACCAGCAAAGAGAGAGCGGGAGAGAAAGAGAGAGAGAGAGCTCTTTGCTGAATGAAACCACTTCTGTGCTCGGGAGTCTGCACATTATTCTGTTCTGAAGAGGTCAATTTTTTAAACAATCCCATAGATCCCCAAGTACACATTACTCCCACGTCACAGGTCATTTATCAGTTAACCGCACTCCTCCAGCACACGGCGGCTGCAGCTTTGAGCTCTAATCCCACCCACGCACACACATAAACCCACGCTCACAGGGCCGTTATCAAAGCGCAAGATATTCTGCTCAGCCGCGCTTCAGCTCCTGATGACAATCGGGCCGTGTGGATCGATAGGGCTGAGTCGGACTTTGATCCCCGCTCTTTCTGTCAGCGGCAGGCCGGAATTAAGACCAGGCCTCCACCTTGGTGCCACAGACTAAACGCATTGTTCTCCTCTCTCTGCTCTGTTAGCGAGGAGTTCTGCAGGAGGCCCTCATCAGCCACACAGATACAGGACGGGGAATAAAGAGGCTTTGTGTGGCGGCCGTGGCTTTGACCCGGACCGACCCGCCTCCGACAATCCACTAGCCCACAGACTCACAGGCTTATCGGTCAATGAGCGCCGTGTTTTCTTGCTTTCATTCTCTTTTGTTCTGTGTAAACAGGTGAAAGATTAACCTTCCCGATATTGGAACAGGACAACTAGCAAACAGTGCGTTCATGTGTATTTGGAAGTATGTTACGCCACCGCGGACAAAAGACTGCAAGTTGACAGAGGACAAATGTATTCTGAGGACTCGAAGCATGTGCGAGCACCGAACGGGGCAAGGTGCACAGAAACCAGACACTGGCCCATGCTCGGCTCGTCTGGAGAAATAACCAATAGATGACTTGTTCCGCTAATTCCTTACACAGTAAAACAAGCCCTCTTGGAAATGAGCCATTCCAATATGTCTATATTAAGTCTGGGGTTGTTAAAAGCAGAACGGCCCCTTCCTCCCCACCCTTCGTCTTCCACTTCAGCTTTAGTTCAAGTCCACCGTGGAGTTTATGGCAAAAAACAAGCATACAATACACACACACACACACACATGTCTGATTTTTTTTTTTTTTTCGTGGTTTGGTATTGCAAGGGGAAGAGTAAATTATAATAAAATGTATACATTTTGAATAAATATACTTTTTACATTCCTAGTGACGCAATACTGTACCTGCATTTTTTAACCACTACAATATGCTTATTGTAATTTATGAATAATCAAATAAGCAGGCTTAATATTACAAGGGGAGAAGTGAGGCTCATGCTGAGATGCTGAAATTAGTAAATTAGTTCAGTACAAAGATGCGGGTGGGGTGGGGTGGTGGGGGCTATTCCCTTAAGAGCACCAGCAAAATGTGATCAGTGTGTGTTCAACAGAAATGGGTTCTTAAGGCAAATTCTTGTTGAGCCTCTAAGAACCTAAAATGTAATTTAAGTCTGTAAATATTTCAAGCAATTAGGGTTGTATTGCATATAAAATATCAAAGACGAGCCTAAGGCTTTAGTAGTCTTCTGAGCTCAGCACTGCTGTGGCATAGTGCACACAGATATCACGTCCACCTCTCTCTCACAACTCATTTCATTTACTCTCAGTCTGCTTTACTTACCTGCTCTAGGAAGACACAATAAACGTGGGACACAATGATAAGAAAAAAGAGAATTGAAAAGAAATAAAAAAGAAGGAGAGGGAAAAGAAAAATATATCTTTCCTCTCAGGGTCTGGTCATAAAATTAAAAAGGTTTTCAAGTAAACTGGCTAAACCCGAGGGGACTGGCTCAAACAGCATCGGTAATGAGGGGAGAAAAGGACAGACATAAACAAACCCACAAATGAGTCTGAGGCCAACATCATTATCCCACATGTACATCCCACATCTATGAAAACCGGCACCGGCACAATACACAATAAACCCCAAACCCTTTTGGACCATAACAGTGCAGGGCAGCTAAACAGGAAAAAAGACAATAAGCTAATATGATATGCATTCATGCTTTCATTCATTCATGTTTCTTTTTCTTTTTTTTTCCTTTTTTATTTTTAATTTTATTTACTTTCTTGTCACTTTTGAATTATGCATGATACATTTAAAGCTAAATATGTATTTTTATGCATCCAAATAATAAATATTTAATATATAATTAAGAAAAGATTAATATAAAAAGAAATAGATTACTTAATTGAAAAAAAAAATAATAAGGCTTTGCTTTAATAAGAAGGAAACAGAAAAAAAAAATTGACACAGAATCTTTCAAAATCTCAATTAGTTTCTTTTCCAGATACATTTTGTTCTCACTCTTGAGGGAATGTATTATTAATAATTTTGCAAATTGTTTATTGGACTCCTAAAATGATGAAAAATAAAACATTTAAATATAAATATTAAATAAAATGCATGCATTCAAGTATTTATTAATAATATTTTAGTAACAATTTCATTTCTTCTTTTTAATTATTTATAAAAAAAATATAATAAAAAAAAAACACTATTCTTAAAATATTCTTTCACTTTCCATGGTTTAGCTCATGAATCTAAAAGATAAAGGCATTATCACCTGTCTATGTTCTCATCCATCTAAATGCTTTGACAAAGACATGTAAAGTGATTTGCCTTTAATGTACAGTTAGTGGTATTTAGAATTGCTCTCTCCCCCTCAGACCTGTGATCCATTTTTGGGTCATGACACACCAGTTTTGAACTGAAAGTTTAGAGTCAGACCACCCATTAACTAAAAATGGCATTGTCCAGTGAGTGAGTCCATGAAGCGAGAGAGAGAGAGAGAGAGAGAGAGAGAGAGAGAGAGAGAGGAGAATTTCTCCTTCTTCCTGTCATCTGTGTGCAGACTAAGCCACTGTCTTCCCTCTACCCTTGCAGCAGCTGGGCCCAGAGAACAACAGAGAGCGCTCTGTTGTCCAGCAGAAAGCTGACATTGTTACGGCCGGGACTTTATTGCAGGCACATGAGAGTGTTGAGACTTTAAAACACGCTCAAATGTCATGTGCACACCCAGTGACGGGGAAGAATAATTATGAAAAAGAGAGAGAGGGAGAAACGGAGAGCGAGAGAAAGACAACAACAATTCAGTGTGCATGAAAAACGGACGAAAGACAAAACGGCCCATTCATTGTATTCCACCGGGAATGCTCGGACCCTCCTCCGCCCCATCCGAAACACAAAGCGGCCCTTTTTTTGTGCTGCGACGCGCAGGACTGAATGCTTTGCTTTGCCACCCTAGCCCTAAGAAAACACGGGCCCCCTTTCTAAACTGCCGGCTGGCCGCACACAGTAGAGGCTATTAATGCCTTGCCTTCTTTCCCCCTGTGTGTGTGCCCAATGCGGAGGCTGAGGACCACGTTAAAAAGCCAATGCAAAGACAAAACAGTTTGCTCAACATTAACAGGGAAAACAGTGGGCCAGGCAGGAGGGGAGAGGAAACTAAGTCAACATCACACTGGAGGTTGTGTTCTCCACCAACTGATATTTTTCCCCTCGCAGGGCCCGGGCACAATGAGAGCTAAGTATAGGTCCGTCGTGCATGGTCTGGGAGGGCTTGTGGTGCGGCGGCGAGTGACAGGTGCTTTCTGATGAGATTCAGGGGCCGATTCTGGCTGGACAGCGCCCGCTTTATACCAACCTCCACTGGGTTTGAGCTCAAGAGACCGCTCTCATGGATCGCGAATCAGCCACTGATTATGATGACACTCAGTTGAGATGGCTACCAAAATGCCTTCACATTGTTCATTTCAAACACTAACTGAATTTGGGGATATATCGTGTACATTTTGTCCCTAATCCACATCACTGTGTTAAAGGGAAATTAAAATGATCTAATTATTTACTCATTTACCTTCATGTCAGCCTGTTTTTGTCTGCTTTTTCTAAGCAGTCACTTGGAATGATCGCATACGGAACTACACAAGTATGTCTTTGTGTTGAGATCTCCCACCATTAGCTGAAAATAGTTTGAACATATGCACAAAGGAAGAAAACACTGACTGGTGTCTCTTCTAGCTGGGATATCCTCACTTCCTGTCGGCACGATTTGATCACCCAGTAAAAAGCAACGCTAAAGACATCGCCTTAACAGAAAGAGCAGCAATCGACTAAGCAATCACTGTTTATATTCTTAATATCCGAAACTGTTTGAACTGCTATTAAGCATTGTACCTTCGCCCATCCATTAGCTTAATACCGAAAGCATCACAGCCCACTGGTGAGGATGTAACTATTAGGCCCGTTTTTATGCATCATTAAGTTTTAAAACGGGCCTACAGAAGCTTTATTGTTCGAAAGCGCACATGACTTTATTTAACGTCAGCGTTTCTCCTGCTTCGTGACAAGAAGTCACATTTCATAACTAATTAAATTGATCCCCCGCACCCCCTCCAACCAAGCACACTAAATGGAATTATTTGTATCCAAGTGTCAATATATTAAATCAAAGGGGGCTAATGAGTCGGGTCACCGCTTTCTTTTATCTCCGCTCTCGCATGTTGGGCTCTTCATCAGCTAACAGTCTCTGCTAAATGGAGGATGAGCGTGTTTCAGGCTCCGCCGCACTGGGCTCAAGCCAAGAGGATTTGATGAGACCGTTATGGCCCTCATCCTGGTAGAAGTAGAAGCTAGCATACTCCACACCTTAAAAAGAACGGCATTAGCGCGCGCAGAAAGACGCAGAGATGTAAACACACGCCCGTGCTCATTTCCTTCATTATTACAATCCATTTGCCTGGCAGACAATGCTAATTGGCGACACATTCTTTTTTAGCATAGCTTGTTTTCAGTGCTGTCTCCGCATAAATGAGACTTTAGCATGAGAGATCACAAGGGTGCTGGGAGACAACCAAAACCATCTAACAAGAGGCAAATTAGGAGCATTATCTTTGTTCAATTAGACACCCCTATATTTATCTAAAAAAAGCCAAGCTGAATTATTCACCATTATATGGCGCCTGGTGCATTTGAGGGAGCTTAATGAAATATTGGATTTAATTGTTGTTCATTGAATTAAAAAGGCAAACCAAATGGCTCTAGGCTAAAGACAAAGCTATGGTAATTAGCTTCATGTGCAGCGGCTAAATAATGGTGATTGTAATACGACTGAGAGGAGATGAAACCAGCGTACAGTAACCGGATTACAATTCTCTTAACACGGATTCTGTCGAGCCGGAGGGAAATAAAAAATATGTTAACAGGCCAGAGTCTATTTTAATATACGACCTTCTCCTTAAATAACTTGGGTAAACTACAAAAACAAAGCATTTATTTGTAATGGATCCCTCAAGTTAATAAGCAAATCGGTTAGCTGAACTACAGAAAGCAAGAACTGAACATATCCCAAAGAAGAAAAACAGAGAGACATATTTTCTTCTCTCTGAAAAAGACATAACGAATGAGTTCCTCAAAGTCTTCCGTGTTTAATTAGGAGGCTCTGTTCTGTCTGCGCAGACAGGGTTTCTTTTTGTTCAGCTTCCCCTGTGAATTCTGTCACCGCTCTGCAAAATAGTGAGAGGAGAGACCTGAACACCATTATGCAACTTCTCAGAACAGACTGCTATTATTCCTCCATCCCTGGTTGCGAGCTTTGAAATGCCAAAAGACGTCGAGAACGGCTTTTCAACCCGTGTAGCGCCTCATGCAACCTGTCAATCTTCATGAGTGTGCTTTAAGTTTTATAATCAAATAATGCTACTACACAAGAATTCAGGATTATTTACAACAAAATGAGTTTGTCCTGGGCAACAGAGCTGGACGTGTGTGTTTTGTGTTCGAGACCTGGCTCTGATTAACCCTTTAGCCTGGCCTCCTCTCCCACTGATAAACACGGCTATAAGGGCAAACTCACAGTGGCCTGGGGAAATGTGCACATATGAGAGAGATCAGTTTAACACACACACACATACATTTGTCTATCAGTCCACAGGAACAAAGGAATATCCTGAAGGCCCACTCTTCCACCGGCCTCTCAGACTGTTCACAACACACACAAACACACTGGCACATTGTGTCTATCATCTGCACAGGTCGTCTTTAGTCTGTCTGGCTTCACTATGATGGTGGTTAGCCGTGTATAATTAAAAAGAATCTTTAATCTGGTGGCTGTATGCAGCTATTATCAGTTAACCCTTGGAGGCTCCCTGCTGCTCCCCCACACCATTTAAAACCACATGTGAGGGAACCTTTCCTGCTTTGAAGTGAATGTTGACAACAGCTTCTGCTTTAGCTGTAATAGTGCCACTCCTCTGCCACTGAGTTGGAATGCAGATCTTATAGCGCTGGAATAAAAAACAAGCTGAAAAATGTAAAATTAATCTATTATCTTCATTTAAACGTAGCTGAGGATAAATAAATGAATAATAATAAAAAGGCAGAATTATTTCAGATGGCGTCTGTCAGTGTGCTGATACTGAAGGGAATGTACAAAACCCAACATAGTAGGAGTGAGTGATTATTGAGATAATAAACAGGCCTGCTTGGAATCTGTGCTTATAAAACAAAAAACTCAAACACAAATATCTGAATACAAAAATTCCATCTCTCCTCCTTTCATTATTTTTTTCTCATTATAACTGCATACTGAAAAAAGTTCCATTCCTATTTGTGAGCTTTGAAATACCAAAGGACAAGAAGATTTAATTTGTTTTTCCTCATTATAATAGCAATTTGAAAAAGTTTGGAAAAAATGAAATCGTTAAAAATGTAATAAGCATAAGCAAAAATTCAGCTATTCATGTTTTTTCTTGTTTCTTTTCACTATTATTTCCCATTTCTTTTTTATTAAATGTATATGCTGTCCAGTTAAAAGTGAACTCCCATTAATGCACCTATAAATATATACATACTTTATATAATTATTATTTACTGTATAACAAAAATATAACTCTAAAAAATATAGCTATATAAATGTATATATGTTGACGTATTAAGTATAAATTTCAATTATGTTTTTTTTTTTATATACATTTCCTCTGATTAATATATTTTACCATATGACTTAATCAAATGCATTCCGAATTTCAATCAGTTTGGGAAAAATGGGAAAAGGTCTAGGAATGAGAGAAGTGGATGAGAAGTGGCGCTTGGCGCTTGCTAGAAGAGGGTGAGAGATGGAGAGCAAGAGATCTGTGTGATCCAGCCGGTGCTGGCAGGAGAAAGAGGGGAGAGGGAGAGAGGGAGAGAGAGAGAGAGAGAGAGAGGGGGACGGGTGGGAGGAAGAAAGGGGGGAGGACAGCGGAAGACAGCCACGTGGAGGTTTCTCTCAGTAGAGTAGCAAGAGGAAGCGGAGCCCTGGGGTTAGATAAGTAGAACCAGGCCTGTACAATGACAGAGTGTTTGAACCGGCGGTCTGCTTTAAAACACAGGAAGCGACCGTCGGCACAACAATGGCCCTACACGGACAAACAGCATCTCTGTCCGTTGACAAACAGAGCTCAGTGTGCCTATCGCTCTCTCTGTCTCTCGTAGCCGTGCGGTGTGAGAAGAGGGATGAGATCGGAGCTAATAAACTCGTGTTTGCTGTGATATGAGAGACAGTATGTGAGCATCATAATAGGATTCTCATCGAGAAAGAGTTGTTTAATCTCAACTGGAATTTTTCCTCAAACACACTGCAACTTCGCCTCTCCTCAGTATCTAAAGTTCACGCTGACCTTTGAGGGAATCATTCTTCTCTTGATGCTTGTGCGTGTGTGTATACAATAAGATGAGCCTGCCTCCACCTGTGTGTTCTCCTCCCTGCGTCACCTCAGCTCACATTGTACCAGCCCCAGCGTGCAGGAATGCCTGGAAACGAGCCAAATCTGTGCTAGAGATGCACGTCAACCCGGCCCAGATCATCCCCGAGTCCAGCCTGGGAATTTACAGCTGCCGTCGCAAAACACAGCCCAGAGAGAGACAATAGCACCTAATACATATGCACACATGTAGAGGCCTTTGAAATCTCAACTGAGCACAGCAGCTGTAATATCATAAGTATGAAGTGTAAGAGATGTATGAGCTCGGAGGACAATGAACAGTCTCTCCTGACAACCTCTTGGACAAAGAAAGCCTTTTTGTTCTCTGACATCATACACAAAGACATATTTTGTCATTGTGTGGAGCTCAGGCAAAGCAACAGAAAAGGAAGTTTAAATGGGAAAGTGATTAGTATCACTGCATTGGTCATAAACTCCTCTGTTTTACTACTCATTCTATTTTAGCTCAAATAGAAATGGAAGAAATAAAAAATAAAAGAAATGAATGCATTTGGAAAGAGAAAAAGAAAGTGAAAACCGAAAGAATTTTCAACAACTGATGTTATTAACTGATTATATTAATTATTAGGCAGTTAGCTAGTTTGATAAAACTATAAATAAAACTATTAACATTATTATTATAAACTAAAAACAACATTTTAATAAATTAAAACATACATACACCAATATTATATTAATTATATTACATTTCATTACAATGTTATATTAACCATATATTAAATGCATTAACATTAGATAAGAAATGTATTATTTTCTAAAAATATTATTTTTCTTGCATTTACAGAAAATTAAAGAATCCATTTTCTTTCAGTTTAATCACATTTTTGTCTTAGAGAAAGACCTGAGATATTATCTGAGATCTCTGACATATTTTTTTTCTTTCCTACAGGAAGCCATCCACAATTACAGCTGATTGTAATGGCATGAGGGCGAATAAAACAGTGAGTGGAACTGTCAAGGAGACTGGCTCTTTGTAAACAGGTCAGCGGAACCCGAATCACTTGACTTGATTAATACCGATTCTAAGAACAACCAACACAGGCTTGCCTTCCTGTTGGAGGCGGTGGCTATTACATGGTCTTATTTGTGCGGCTTTACTTGTCTTACATAAGTAACACATTTTCTGTTTCAGATCAAGATTTACTCCGACATTTGTTTTTAATTGTTCCTAAGCCTCTCCTTCAATCTCTGATGGCGCTTTTAAGTTCGTGCTTGAGTCACATAACAGTAATCCGCTCCCTGGACGGAATTAGTTGCCATATGAAATTTCTCAACAAGAGGCTTTTGGCTAAAGAAATAAATAAGAAGTAAAACCTTGAGCTTGAAGTTCTGATAAGCCTCTAACGCCATAATCTAAACATCTGCTATCTTTAAAACAAGTGACATTGTAATTCCCGAAAAGACAAAGAGTCGATCTCTTCATCTCTTTGAGGTCTTTGTGCAAAATGTGATGAAACGGAGAGAAGGGCAATTTAAAAGCGGTTTGATTTTGGGCAACGCACAGTGCCAAACGACTGAGAAAACCAGAACTGATTTTCCAGGCCGAGGCTGTATTGGGTTACAGGCCCAATGGTTTTATTTGGACCCCGTTCAGTCCCGTTTACAGAATCCAGTGATGTGATCAGTTACATCATCAATAAATGTCTAAAATGCTGCTTACCATGTGAGCCAAAACAGTAGCGCTTTGATGGGGAAGCTGGCTCTTTAAACCACGCACACGCTAACAGCGGGGAAACCCAATGCCTGCATGCTGTTTTACCACTCAACTTTTACGTCTTCTACATGAAGGCTGAGGAGCTTGTTTGGAGTACTAATTAACTCAAAGCTGTTGTATATTAAGAGCACTGGGCATTTTTTGTAGAGCTAGCTCTAATGAAAACAGAGTGTCAGGGAACTGCATTAGCAAGCCTCCTCCTCTCGCTTCCCATTGCATCCTACTCTTTTCTTCCGACTTCTCTTTCTTTACAACAAGCTGTGGCCTCTGGAGACGGAAGTTAAATGGGTCACAAAGGGAGGCAATGGTAATGATATATATACGGAAAAAAAGTCAGAGAAGATAAAAAGCATGATAAGATAGTATGCATCCTAAGCCCGACTTTCTTAAGTGTTTTGCTGTGATTACAGTGTAACAGCCGTTATCTGCAGCAGATTGAGACGGTTCCTTTCGACTATAGTCGGAACGTATTTCAAAAAGTCTACAATGTCACACGATCCTTCAGAAATCATTATAATATGCTGATTTGGTGTGAGAGAAATATCTCTTAAGTTGTCCTGAGATTCTTTTTCAATAGTTAGTAAGGTAGTTGTTAAGTTTTGGGTAGAATTAGGAATGTAGAATAAGGTCATGTAGAATAAGGCATTAACAAGTGTTTAAGTAGCACTAATAAATGGCTAATATTCTGGTAATATGCATGCTTTTAAGCAACTAAAAAGTGTGAGATTATAAATGTATGTCACTTTTGATCTATTTTATGCTCTTTTGTTGTATTAAATGTATTTTTATAATGGTAATGTCTATACACAATAGGATGTTCAACATGATGCTACAACTTTGACAACAGAAAAATACTAATGCTACTCCTCGGTGCACTGCAGGAATTACAGGATAGCATAGCCCAGCTGTTTAGGATGAGCTCTGTCGCTAGTTGAAAATATATATCTCACTCCTGAAGGTAATTAAACTGTTCACATGAACTCTTGCTGCCACTGCAACACATAGTAAGCATGTAGAGGCCTGCCTACTGGAAAGCGAAGAGTGGTACTTCTCACACACGCTGCGTGGCAGAGCGGTAGAAGCACAGTGGCTAGTTCTGCAGGCTCTTCAACAGCGTGCGCCTTTAACAGATTGGGCCTTTCTCTTGAGAAGTGCACTTGAAAGCGGTTTTA
Source organism: Enteromius trimaculatus (assembly GCA_032361065.1). Taxonomy (NCBI): domain Eukaryota; kingdom Metazoa; phylum Chordata; class Actinopteri; order Cypriniformes; family Cyprinidae; genus Enteromius; species Enteromius trimaculatus. Next base: position 8,389,446 of record JAUMHP010000052.1, on the reverse strand, counting down.
CTGCCGAGCTATAAATCTGTCATGCTTCGGGCTGTGTAAATAAGACAGTGGTTTGTTTTTACCTGACACATCTGAGCAGCGAAAGAAAGAAAGGCTGATGGTTAACCTCACAATGATAGGTAGAGCGCTGAGAAGAAAACCGGTCTGGATTCCTTTCTGAGGGCCTCAAGCTCAGGGGCTTTGAAGTGGAAGTCAACGCAGTGGATGATATGAGACGTGAAATAGAAAGTGAAAAGTGAGAACTGAGAAGTAAAGAATGTGAGCGTCAAATGTGAGAGAAGACCAGAATGGTGTATTGGGTGTGAATCTGGGAAAGAAAAGGGGAGTGGGGATCTTTGTACCCGTCTCCAATGAATGTGCAAAAGAAAGCTGAAAAGAGAATATCTCCTGGCACGGGGTGTTCATGCTGCCCTTGGCTTTTATGTGTGTATGGTGTGTGTGAAAGACCTTGACCACTGCCACTGACCAGCTTGTGTACGTCTACGTCTCCAACTGGGTGGTCCGCTAACCTTGCCTGATTGAGAACCACATACCACGCAAACCAACGGCTCACAAACACTCATTCTTTTCCTGCTCTTTCTTCACAAATACGTCACGTTTATTTACGGCGCTCCTGTAAGCATTCTCTTTATTCTCCCTCGTTTCCATTTTTTCATTTCACGTAATTGCTTGATGGAGAGGGGGGAAAAAATCGCAATCCACTTTGTGGCGAGAAAACGGATTTGGGTGACCACAGTGTGTACTTTGCAACTAATCCAATTCAATTATTTTTAAGCAAAGAGCAAACTTTCAATGAGCCTATTCTTGAAGCGCACTTATAAAGAGAGACCTTCAAAAGACCCCTCGAACTGACTTAAAGCAAGCAGCAAATATTTGCAAAAGGCAAGGTTTGCGCAAATTACATGTCAACAAGATTTGTTTACAGGCTCATCGGCCGCAACGGAGTTAAGCAAATGAACGCAAAGTGATTTTGCCAATATTGGACAATGGGAAACGAGGCTAACAGTAGCGGCTGTTTTTCCAAAGCCGCTGCCACGTCACCGTGCTGGGACGGTGTAATTTCAGAGGCATTTATTACCGGCTTTCATGTCTCAAACCCTTAGGGCACTTTTCCACAAAACATGCAAACAGGCACCACTTGGTGTCATTAAGCTTTCTCTCTATTCTGTTTTTTCCCTTCCTTCATTAATTAGGGAGTGATAATTATTCTTCCCATCTATAGCCCCTTCCCGAATTACCATTGGCCAATTATCCTGATTGGTGACAGTTGTAACATGATTGATGACAGCTGTAAAAACAAAATAACGTTTTTTTGACAGAACGAAGATGCGAATGTCGAGCACTGACCTGGATCTGCTGCTGGAGGAGATTGATTTTGTGCTGTTGCTGCAGAAGTTGCTGCTGTTGTCTGGCAATCTGCGAAAGCACAAAGATTGGTTTAGCTGAACATCGCTAAAAACATTCGCTTCGAACATTAAAGGACGCGTGTTATCATAGTCTACGAGAGAGCAACTGGATTTATTGTAGCATGTATTTATGCAGACAGATAATATATGCAATCAGAGCTTGTGGGTAACATCTCTCGTCCACCAATTGACCCTAATGACTGTAATCAGAGGACTGCTAATGTGTATTATACCCAGCTCCGGGCCTGGCCGGGGCGATGCGCCGCGGGGTGAAAGACTGGCATGTTTATGCAACCTAGGAGTGGTCGGGTCTGCCCAAGGGTGGGCTCTCGACGTTAAGCGCATTGCCTCCTCCCTCTCTCTCAATTTTTTCCCAGCCCCTGCAGACTCCCCTGTTCCTCCTCCTCAGTTAGCCTGACAGCCTAGGTTTAAGTGTCATTTAATTTTCATTTTCAAATATAATTACAAAGTGTTCACTGTAAGATATCACCCGTCTGCAAATGTGTCAGGATTAATTTGTGCTGGCTTCTTCACTAGTGTCAACAGTTAATTACTGTGTCGTGTCTGGATGGCTAAATGACATCCTAACTTCAGGCTCCCCCCTCTCCCTCTCTCCCTCCCTCCCTCCCTTTCTCTCACTCTTTTCTGTCCTTCTCTCCCTCCATTTTGTTTATCATTACTGGAAAGGGATGCGGTTTTGCAAAACAGCAAATTCCCGAAATAACTGTTTATTAAATTCAGTTGAGCATACAATGAATATACAATCCTCATAAAGTTGAATATTAAAGCGGAGAGCCGGGTGACATTAATAGGGTGAATTAGAAAACGCGCATCCGTTTCAGGTAAACGCAGACCACATTAATATGCACCTATTCATCTGCATAATAAATTGACAGCAATTATATGGTTTCGCTATAAAAACAGTGAAGATGTAGATGGATCTTGTGTGTCATTAACAGAGCTCATGAGCTGCTGATGCGTTCAGTACGCCTCATTTCCTTGATCTACACATGCTTTTCATGCAAAGTTTGAGCTAATTGTGATCAATTTCCATGCTTCCATATTTCATCAGTTATTTACAATAACCGTAACTCTGTGCTTTCCTCCTCACGACAGAGTCTGATTTATCAAGGAGTAAAAAAAATAAATAAATAAAAATTAAGCCATAAACTAAATTAAAATATTAAATCGCTAAACGGAAGAACTCATTACCTATTTAAAAGCAAATAAGAGCAATCTTGCTTTAAGTGCCTCCTCTGATAAACGAGGCAGTAAAATGAGAATATGTGATGCATCACTGATAATATCTTTATTAAACTGGCTTTAAGCAAAACAACAGGATTTATAGGACATATATACTATGTAGCCAGTAAGAGATTAGCATTCGAATGAAATTGGCCACACTCCACAGAAAGTTGAATTGGAATGTCAGGAAAAGAAATGTACTGAATTGTACTTCAAATAAGCATTACGGAAAATAAAGTTCTTCAAACAAAAGTTAATTTAAAAAAAAGTAACCGTGATTAAAAATAAAAATGTTGTCGTTACATTTTAATTTCACTTACTTTAACTCTGATTTTAATTTAGATTTATGACTTTGATTCTGAATAACGGTCCACCCTGGTTTGCCCATTCTCACCTGCTCTTGCTGTTGGCGTGCCAGCTCCATTTGCTGACGTTGTTTCTCCATCTGTGAGGCGGCCAGTTTCTTCTGCTCATCATGAGCGGCCAGGAGCTGCTCTCGCAGGCTGATGAGTTGTGTGATCATGGTGGAGAGCTGTCGCTCCTTCTCTGCGAGACTTTCTGGAGTACCTGCAACAGAACACACATAGTCAAACACAAGGAACCAAACGGTAAAAGATAAAAAAAAAGCTCCTCTCTCCATGACCCCGTACACTCTTACAGCAGTGGGAAGAAAAGGTTTACATCTCATATTTCATCAGCCAGATGTCCCTCACCTCTTAAATATAGTCTCTATATGAAGGCAAAGGTCAGTTTTCCTAGAGACAGAACAGCAAACAAAGCAAGTGGTGGAAAACAGAGCCTTGTTAATTGATCCGCACTTCAGAGATATAAAAAGCCCACAATCGAGAAGCTCCAGGGATCAGCAAGTTTTTTTTTTTTCTTGAGAGGGCAGGAGAGAGCCAGCAAATGCTGAGCATCGAATACGTCTCAGTCCAGAATTCCTGAAGACCACAGAAGGCGGTCAGGAAGGGGAAACTCTAGCTCCTTCAAAGCCACGAATGGTATCATCCAAACAGCCTCGCTCTGATAACGGAGCGGCTTCATTAAAAGTGCGAAGGTCGCGAGTCCCGCTCTCTCTTTCCACTTCTGGTAATCGCAGCTTTTTGTAGAGATGGTGAGGAATGGAATTGTTCCTATTAAATAAGAGGAGCTGTCACAAGACAAGTGAAGGTGGCAGATTAGTGACAGACAATAGAGGGCAAGTGTGTGTGCGACAGTTGCGCGACTGGAGGCGCTGCCGTGTAATGACTGCTCTCAATTCTCATTAAAGGAGGAGCAGGCACAAACACCTCGGAGCTGACGTGCCTCTCTCAAACAGGGTCACCGTCACCTCTGTATACTCTCATTATCTCTCTTGCACGCATCAAACAGCGTAATCACACCAGACAATGTGCGTGCCTTCTGCACGTCCTCCCATGAGGCCATGCTGTACCTTTAGCTAATCAATGCTAAGTGATCCTGCCTCCGGACAGTAACCTGCTGCTTCATGAGAACAGTGCGATCGGCTTGGCTAGCGGCCAGCTCAGTGTTAAATTCTTTCCTGGGTGTCTTCCTGTGCTCCCCTGGCCACATCTGTCTTGAATTTCTCCGAAGGGGCTCCCTGGGGCCTGCTCTAGTTCAACTATTTTAATTTGACTAAACACCTGATTTATTTTATCTCTCCGATGAGGAAGGCCGTTTGTCTTAATAGGGCCTGTCAACCTCCAGCCCCCATTCAGAGCAATTTACTGGCCGGGCTTGCGCGGTGGCGATGAAGGAGAGAGGCTGCAATTCTCCATTTACCCTCTCTCTCAAAAAAAGGCACCTAAAAGCGCCTATTCACTGCTACTGCATGTGGTTTCCTCGGGCCTGAATTGACTTTTTATTCAGCCGACTACACTTGGTGTGAATGGCTTATCTGTAAAATTGATACATTTGCAACCGATTTTATTAACCTTTGGCTTGTGCCATGAAGGGCCGTATTTAGTGGCAGCCGCTGTCGGGACTGACATCTGCCCCCGTGAACGCTCAAAAAAAAAAAAAGGAGAGAGAGAGAGTCAGAAGGGGATGGGGTGGGCAGAGCATCTCTCGGTGGACGAAGGGAGAGACACTTCGAGTCAGAAGGGCTGTTGGATGTCATATAGCATACTTTGCTCCTCCTCCCAACGGAGAATCTCAGGGGCCTCTGGGGGAGGACAGGACTCATATCCTACTTAGGGGCAAACATCTGGTCTCAATTCTGCCCACTCTGGAGCTCTCCGGACAACCCTCTAACTCGATCACACATTTCAATCACACAATCGGCTGTACAACATTTCAGAGTACACTCCTATTAGGTTACATACCGTAATTATAATTTTTATGTATTTTTGTGTGTAGAACTGTGGTATATAAGTTGCATATAAAGTGGTAACACACACACACACATTACAGTAGCCGGGTTTTACCGAGGGGCCACAGGCTGTGGAGGTCCCAGCACAGGTTCTTGTGTGTGCGCAGTGCTGGTCTGCACAAACACCAACAGCATACTAACAGAGGCTCCATTGTTCCGTCTCCAGCTCGATTGTCCAGAGTTCACCCCAACCACCCCACCCGGCTACCAAAATGTCTTCCCGCATCTCTCTCACTTTCGTTTTTTCCCTCCTCAGATTTCTGGCCTTGTTCTGGGTCTGTTTCATTGTTTTTTGACTATAAAACAGTAGTTTACAGAAGTTTAACAATAACTTCTCAGTGCACTATGAAAAGATTCCTTTATTTATTGCTTAATGTCCTTTATATATATATATATAGTTTTATTATACAATTATATATTTTATAATATAGTTACTAGTCATTATATAGTTTTATTTTAAAATTTTATTAGCATTAAAATTACTAATATGCACTAAATGTAAAATATTATATATATACATACTTATTATTTCAAATAAATATATGCAGTTATATACTGTATAAGTCAATTGTTGGAATTAACTGGCAATAGTGTATTTTGGTAGCCTGTTTTGGTATAGAGAATCCTGTTCTTCCTGCGTTGAATTATAGATCCCTCTTAAAAGCAGATAAAAGTTTTATTGGCAGGGGAGCACGGGGGGAGCTCGGCCTCTATCTGTCTGCAGAGTGCTGACAAAGAGAGCAGTGGCGCATATTGCATTGCTCTTAACAGCAGTGAGTCTGGCTGCTCTTGTAAAGGTGTCTCATTGCATTGTCGTTCTGACTTGACACGGTCTGGCCAGGAGATGTTAAATAATGAGAGCAGGTTAGGTTTGTCTAATTCATCAACGAGGACATAAGATTCCACTCAGGACCTTTGGCTGAGGAGGAAACAGAAAGAATGAGGGAGAATATGCGAGTGAGGCGGCGTCGACAGAACATTCACCTTCCTCTCCCTTCACTGTCACAAACCAGATTGGATGACATTTCCCACAATGCCCAACTCGAATACCGGAGAGAAACAACTGAGACCGCAATGAATGAGTGAGAGAGGGAGCTGTCAAAGAGAGGGGCCACCAGATAAAAGACACTTTGTAGGGGTGCGATTTGTTCTGTCCAACAGCCATTCTGCCACCCCAGGCCAACCCAACCCCCCTTCACTGCTAATCAAGCAGTCCCTAATTTGAGTTCCAAGTCCAGCACCAAGGGGAAGAGAGGGCAGCTTGTTACTTTGAAGAGTCCCAAGTGAATAAGGGAGATAAAAGATCCAGGCACACACTAGGAAGAAAGAGGAAAGGGGGCGAAAGAGGGAAAGACTCTCTATTCTCTTCTTTTCCTTTGGTTAGGACAGCTGAACCATTATGACTAAATTTGAATGACTTTTTTCCCCCTCCCTAATGTCCAAATACTGGAATTTCTTTGTCTCTCCATCAGTTGGCTTTTGTGGATGCTTCCATATGCTGTGAGCCCATCCTAAGTAAATTAAGTGGGCTCTAAAAGCAGAGATTGTGCCCAGACTATGTTCGGACGCGGGCTGCGCATAGCTGGCGTGCCTGACGTGGCTGGCGGCTCGGAGGCTGTGAAAAGATATATTTCCTCATCTAACCCAAGAAAGAACAAAAACAAAAAAAAGTCACTAATGGTTTTCTGCCCAGCACTACACATACGCAAAGACTAGCATTTATGGTTCCCCTTTTGAACTCCGAAGGTTCTTTTATTTGAAGAATCTGTGTCTATTGTTAATACAGCATAAAAGACATCACATCAAATAAAAGGGAATTAAACAACTATTTGATTGTGTCTTGTCAGTGACCTTAAAGTTTGCGCGGTTAAATCACACTTAGAACCTTGTTGCATCTAAAGACAAAACCCAAGGGTGAAGATCAAACTAAATCAAAGATTAAACACAGAGAACACAGACACACACAAAATCATTAGAATTCTGCTCAGCTGACATTTATAGGAACCTACATGCAAATACAGTAAATACAACAATTGCATGAAACTATAAACCATTGAACAGCAACTAATAAAAAAAACTATCTATTAATCTATCGATCTATCTAAAATATTATATATATAAAAATATATTTATTAAAAATAAGAAAAAAAACTTTTTTTTTAAATAACTAATTATGTAATTTGTAAAATATAAACTGGAACTAAATTGCAAAATAATAATACAATAATGCAATAAAGCATAATTTTAACTAATATATTAACTAAAATGGTTCCCCTTTCTCCTGAATTGAGACAGAATGGCCAACAGCTGTTACCTGGCCTGCTGCCCCATGCGATGATCGAAACCCTGCTGATCCTGCCAATAAAACTTCATTAACTAGCATGCATCACGACCTGCTTGCACATGTAAGCATATGGCAGCTCAAATCATCAACTCAAAAAAACCTTTCAATACTGCATTAAAATTTAGCATAATGCTAATTTACAGCTCTTGTCCAGGCTATAAAAAGTCTTGTCCTCAATATTCACTTGTGCCAAACTGGATAGAGCACTGTAAGCTTAAATATCATTAGCTATATTCATGTAAGGAAAAAAACGATGTCTTGATAAAAGGTGACATTTTGAAGTTCAAAGCCAGATTTTTCAAAACATTTCTATTTACAAAAATTATTTTCATAGTGCAGGCTTAAAAAAAAAAAACACTTCAAATTTTTTTTTTTTGGATAAAAAAAAAAACAACATTCATTAAATGGTGCAATTTGATAAATTTAATAAATGTGTTCGGGATAATTTGTTTACATATAAGTGTGTATGTGTGAGAGAGAGACAGAAAGATGCCAGAACACCGGATGTACTCAAAGTATGTGAAGTAAATTAAAACGCTCTCCATTACATCTTACTGCACGCTCTCAACAAGGATTTTTATTCCCCCCCCACCCCATCTCAAAAACACTTGATTGACACCAAAAGTCAACAGAGTGGCTCTTAAACAGACACACACTTCATGTTCTTGACGTTCATGGGGCACTTTAATGCAGCCTAATAATCTAATGACGACAGCAGCGATGCTCACAAGTGTAATTAAGATAATGCAAGAGCCCTGCTCTTCTCCCAACATCCTCAGCATCACACAAACCTCTCCATTAAAGAGTCTTACTGAGATAACAGCTCAACCTGACCACATAACACACACAAACACGGGACAGAGAGCTCCTGGTGTGCATTTCAATGTTCCTCCTATCAGAGTTGATCGGCACTGAGGTCACCGCCGAGAAAGAAGCCGCCCTTGAACACACTTTTATAATCATCCATTCATCACTCGCTCAGATGCCTTGACCTTTTCCTGTTTTATTCTTATTATCATCATAGAGAATAAAAACCCTGATTAGACCGAGCAATCATTCAAGGCCTAACTTGTTTTCGTGCTTGTTTGCCTGTGCAGAAAGATTTCATTAGTAGCAATGTACATCTCCTTAGGGCCCTGAGGCTCATGGAGGAGAGGAGACAGAGTCCGGAGACTCTACTATAGTCGGAAATCCAGCGTGACACGCGCTAAAGCGGCCCGGGCATGGCCCTGCCAGCTCTTAAATAGCATTACACGGCCATGAGCAGAACATTAGCTCTGCGACCCACCCTCTAATAAACATTAGCTCTCCCGACACTGCAGCACACAGAATTAAACCTGTGTTTGCTAGTGGCACACATCACGCAAAGATGTTTCTAATTTGTGAATAATTGCATTATTGGGTTTCAACCACCTATGTAGCACGGGAACAGTGTAGGACATTGTGAATCTTCTTAATAAATGAAAATATTTGCCTAGTAGGAAAGCTTAAATGCATGCCCTGTGGTTTAGTGAAGTGATTTTCCTCAGGTCTGAACAGTGCATGTGTGTGTGTGTCTGTTAAGTGCGTGTTGGGCTGCTTCTATGGCTGTCTTCCCCCTCAACGCGCTCCTGTTCACAAGCACTTTCAATAACACCATGTGAGGAGAGGCAGCAAACAAGGTGTGCCTTTCTACAGCCAAACGCCACAAGCTAAATTCCTCAATTCATTAGGAGAGAAACGGAGCACAGCTTTCCCCGCATTCATCTTGCAAATGTGGCCCAAAGAATAATAATTTACAGTGGCTCATATTTCACTTGTGTACATAAGGGCAAACAGTTTGACTATTGAGGCGTTAGGGAGAGAAAAATGCAGAGCGTGCTCCTAGAGGATGGGGGAGACGGAGGAATATTTCAGACGCTGTGATGGGTGGAGAAGGTTTCCTCTCTCTCAGTCAGGAACAATGTCTAAAAGGAGTAATGGAAAACAGTTTCGAATCTGGCACAGATCAAATATCAGTAAGCTGCCAGAAATCTGTTTTGTTTTGACTCGTTTCAAAAGATGCTTAATTATTTTGGTAACATATTTGTGCTAAAATTATAAATTGAGCAAAATAATACAATTTTAATTAATCTAATTTTTGGGTTTTTTGTAACCTCTTTCTCTTTTTTTAAGTGTAATAATTATTTAATACACTGTTCTGTCCTATTCTATGTTCAAAATAAGAAAAAGTAAATGAGGTTTTCAAATAGTTTTAAATGTCATAAAATATAGTTTTACATATACATTTTTAAAAAATTAAAAAAAAAAAAAAAAACTAGTGAAGAGAGACTTACAATAAATAACTGAAATTTAATTTTTAATTTCTAATTAAAATTACGTAAAATAAATAATACTTAATATTAATGTTTAGAATTTTTATTATAAAAATAATATGATTAACAAAATCTATTTATATAATAATTATAATAATAATGACACAAAATATAGAAATATATCAAATGAACTAAAAAATAATTAATGCATATGAGGACATGTTTCAAAACACGTTTTTGATTGTTTTGTTAAATGGAACTGCAATGCATTAAAAAAGACATGTTACATGTTGTTATGTAAAAATGTTTATGCTTATCCCTGAGTGTCACATACTGTATCTACACTAGCATAGGTTCTCTGTCTTTATTGGAGGCATTAAGGTGACATTAAATTGAATAATCATGTTTTCAAGTAAATCCAGCTGCTGGAACAATCGGTGCTCTGTACCCTCACAGTCCGCTCTATGTCCGGGAGCGGCTAAGACAGGTACGAGTCACATCGAAATCACACTCAGCCCTGCCGCTCTTTTAAAAAGCTTCTACTTATCTACCAGCCACAGGACTTTCTCTCCACAAGCACATAGACGGTCAGAAATTGATTAGGCAAGGAGCGTTTTTAAAAACAGCAGCTCTAGTCACCATTTTCACATGGCCGCACAAGGCTGAGATTTCAGACTTTCTGATACTCCGACTTTGCAAGTACAGTATGATTTCCAGACATTCTGCCTCGTTTTTTTTTTAATAGTCAGGGACACCTGAGCGTTCAAGGCGATAGAAACAAAAAAAACCCGCAGACCTCTGATTTACTAATCGAAGCCATTAAAATGACAAAGCCGAACTATAATTCCCCCAGAATATTCATTTAAAACATTTTTGGGAAATTTACGTCCAATAATGAAACATGCACGGGTGCCTATGTCTTTAATTGTATGATTAAATTGTATATTAAATGTAGCCAAAGTGAATCAAAGCTTCTAATACACATACAAAAAATGAATGTCTTAATTGCACCAGCCGCACCTCTTTGCATTAAATTTGGTGATTAATCCTCTCTGGCATATATCTGATGTGTTGCTCTGTATTGTTCATATATCTCTCCCTCTCTCTCTCTCTCTCTCTCTCTCTGACAATCGAGCAGGCACTGCTGTGGTTTGGACGTCCTCCAGACATCCTGCTTCTCCTGCTTTGTGGTTTTGTTTTGCAGATCTCATCTCTCTCTTCACCGTTCCTCCTGATTGACAGCTGAGCTCAGGTATGAAAACAAACACACCACTCCAGTGTCGGCGGGTGGAAAGCAATCCGTAGCTGACTCCCCCATACACCCTGTTCCTGTTCCCGCTACCGCCACCCCTCAACCCTGAGCTGGTGTCAACATGAGGCTTAAAGAAAACACGCAGGATTCTGCAACACTTAAGAGCACTTAAAAACAATTCTGGCCCGCCTGATGGCCTGATACAATTTCATTTTCCTAGTTAAACAAGGCTTTAAAACTACCTGAAACGTCAGCTGAGTTAAACGTGTTATATGCAAACCAAAAAAATCTAAAACAAAAAGAAAAGAAAAGAAAAGAAAAACGATCTGGTTTGATGACTTTGTTTACTTGTTTTGTGCAACAGAGTTGGGCAAGTCTGGACGTGTTGCTGCGTTTCAAAAAACAGGTCTAAGTGTTCTCTGAGTTTCAGCTTTTTTTCCACTCTCTCTCTCTATTGTTCTTCATTCCCTTAAGCAATCGGTTACTTTTTTCTGATCCTAAACTCTGTTCTTTACCACGGCGTAGTGTCTCGACAGGTTCACAAGGTAAAAAATATGTAAAGGCTTTAAAGAACAGCTGTGGAGATTTGAAAAGCAGCGAGAAACTTTATTTTATTCAGATGCACAGTTCAGCAGGGACAGCGACTCCAAGTCGATTTATTATCGAACAAAGATCAAAGGCAGGTTTTTGTAGTGCGGCGACAATGGCACAAAGAACTGTGGGTAGAATGCACAATGCCATCGGTTCAAATATGAGAGCAAAAACAGCAAGGCCAAACAGGCAACAGCTTCCTTTTCATCCTTGTGCCATCTTTTATCCGGCGCTCTCCTCCATTAATTTCAAGCCGGAGGAACGTGTGGTCTTTGTATTGATTTTTTAACCTGACTATTAATGCGCTCTCTGATTTATCATAACACTTTAGATCTTAATCATAAGTTGTGTGTGTTTTCTCTTTTCCAGCTTGGTGCCTTTGTTTGCGTATTAATTAAGCAGACCTTGTGTGTCTCCAACCCTGAGCTTCCTTTTTAATTGCCCGTATTTACATCAGGCCGACTTCAAACGCAGAGAGAGACATTTTGTAAGGGGGAGCACAAAGGAGGCCTTTGAAATGTCTACAGTCATATGAAATGGCAGGCTAATTAGAAACCTTAGGCTGCCGGTATGATATGAAAAGTAATTCTGTCTGTTTCTCTACAGTCGCCCGCAGCCTCGCTGGAAATCACGACGGAGGCCACTGGTGGGGTATTATCAACGCCTTCTACCTGTTTATACCTTTTAAACATGACCTCACCCAATGCCATTTATCCAACAGAAAAATACCCTGTAATTTAAAAAGATCTCCTTTCAAAAGGCTAAATCTTTCCTCGCCATTTTCCTCGCTGCACTTTGATCTACGGTGCCACATAACGGGGGCAGGTACAATGAATCTGGTTTATTAAGATGTGATTTACATTTGGGGGTTCATTAAGGTTATTGCCGATGAATGCACTTATTAGAATGTACGACTGTTTCTTTTTTCCCTTGTACCCCCCCACATCGAACCCTCCTCCACCCACACGCTGCAGAGAGTAAGTCTAATCCAATAATTTAAACCAAGGACAAACGTTATTCATAATTCTAAATAGCGCAGGGAAGGAAAAGGGAACCATTAAGTGAGTGAACAAAAAAACAATAACACTTCTCTCCAGTGTTATTACCCTTGCAATCTCGCTATTAACTGCCTCCTAAATGTCTTCTCCATTAAAAGCTCCCTGGCATACTGATGCCATAACATCGGATATTCTGACTGCTATGACACCTGTATCTCATCCCATTGAAAAAGCCGTTATAAAAACACGTGGCGTCACAACAACAGTCAACCTAATGCTCGGAGGATATGGGGCGGATTGGTGTCGGCAGGAATGGACGACACCGACAAAAACAGCGTGCTAGAGAAAGAGAGGAGAACGAGGGTTAGAGATAGTGAGGGAGGAGTGCGTGGCTGGAGCCGAGCAGAACTAGCGCGTTATCAGAGAGCCGGTGCAGTGCCGTCTCCTGCTACATAAACACGTCTCTGTAACACCCAGTGCTAAGACCTGCTCGTGCAGAAAAAAATAAAAAAAGCACATCCCATGAACACCTTCACTGGGTGTAAACAGTGCATGGGCTGTACTGTCTTCCAATACAAACACTCGTGCATTCTTTACCTCTCTTCTCTTTTGTACCAAGCCTACCTTTCCCTTAAATTCTATGTCTAATTCCAGAAGCTAAATAACAAAATACAGCCGCCACAATGTGAATCACACTCAGCAAGCAGAAAAGGTTGCTTTCTGGAACATAAATGTAAGAGGCTTCAGGCGTCTTACCTTTAATTTCTCCTAACAGATCGCCGGTGTTGAGTCGCTCCATCTTCTCTTTCCAGTCTTTAGAAAGGAGTTTCTCCATGCAGGAGGATTCTGAAACAAAAGCAAAACAGAACCAAACTGAATGCATATACGAAGAGAAAAAATATATAAAATACCAGTAAAATGATAAAAATCGCCTATTAGCTATAAAAAGAGAATTACCACAAAAACACACCACTCCATAACATAGACGACTGCAGTAAAGAGGCATTCATACGACAGTGTGCATTGAAATCCTCTGTATTTCTCAAATCCATAGCTTTGAGTGTGACCCACAAACCTTGAGCAACAAAACAATTTGTGCTCATAAAGAAAAGAGGCCTCAAAGACAAAGAAAAAAAGACAGAACGAAACACAGAAAAAACCTTCCCATTGAAAAGGTGTGCTGAGCAAACTGAAAGAAATAAATTCTGTCTGCTTCTCTGGAAAGTGAATGTTACACACCTGTCTTTCAACAGCCACAGCACACAATAAATGTCGAATGTGTGTTCTGACGGCTGGACTGTGGTAATAAAGTGAAATTCTATAGAGATCAGTAGCTGAGTGCATTACAGTAGAAAAGCGTGTCAGCTTAGTTCATTAAGCGTATTAGGGGTGAGGTCTAAAGGTCATAAAATAATGGTTTAATCTCTAAAAGAATAAATGCATCGGGGTTTGTAACTGAATGAAATGCTCTAATGCAATATTTTCAAGTTAGTTCAACTACATTCAGTGAAAGTGTCAAGGTGAATGTTTCTACCCAGGAGAGGGAAAAAATCTTCTATATATGAAAGGTACTAATTGCTAATTTTTTATTTATAAGGGCAGATATGGTGTTTCTTAATTTCTCAAACAGGCTCATACAGACAGAAACACAGAGATGAACACGCATATAATTTGATGTGACCCCCTGGTCTGTCGAAGGTCAGCTGGAGAGGCTGAAAGAGTGATAAGAATGAGGCGCCTCACAAAGAAAGACATTAAAGAGGAAGGTAGACGGGGTGAGATGGGCCCATTTGACTGGCCACGCACAGCCAGCAATGATGAAAACAATTAACATTTGTCTGGCAGACAATGAATCAGGAGAAGGAATGGCTGGAATCCGCAGAGCCGTGGCCCTGAGGTCGTTGATAAAGAACACACTGCTCACCAGCAAAAGCTTGAAGCTCGCAGCCTGGGTCAGCCTGTTCCCATCGCACAAACACACATACACACACATGGGACAGAGAAACACCCAATCAAATGCACTGGACAGGAAGAATATAAATCGGGTGTAGTGTCCAAAAAGGCACAGTTTAATAGATCAAGATCAGACCTCTACCTTCTCCAGGCTGAGGAGCTCTTTTGGCAGGCCGTGACCTCTGAGCAAGACCGGCTGCGGGTCTCATGTTGCCGTTCGATGACATCATGGACAGGAAGAGTAGAGTTTGTTCCCTGTGTGAAAGGCTAAAGGGCACGGGGCTAAAGCAGAAATTCTTGCACGCCGCTGGCAGCCCTCCGGCACCGTAAGCCGTACTTAAACCGCTTGAGAACACAATGGATCATTTGTGAACACACTTTGCCAAACAAAAGAGCGCAATTCATGAGAATGGGAATGACTCGGGCTACTCTGTTGTGCGTGCTTTGTGTCTGCGTGTATTGTAGTCATACAGTATCTTGAGGTACTCCAGGCCATAGAACATTCCCAGTGAGTGACATCATCACACTCATGAATGTGGTCTGATGAGATCTTCATCTCATGCCTTAAAAATTGATGTTGCAGCTATGCCTCTATTACCACGAGCACCGCTTTATCTTATTCACTAAAAAACCCATTCAACACAACGTATGCATGGAAGTCCTTTTTTTGTAGCAATGTATGCAATGTATTACCCCTCTTTCTCTGTCTCTCTCTAAAAAAGAAAAAAGTCAAAAACAATCTTCTATTTTTATAAAGATATTTCCATAAAATAATACAATAAAATAAAAACTAGAACATCTAGTCACAGAAACACATTCTTCCCACAGGCCATTTCCCTACTGAACTGTTAAATAATTCCCAAGCCCCCATTGTTTAATGAAACATTCTGTAAATTCATATTTCCCTTAACACTGTGAACACATACATAACCTTTAAATATATTTTAAAATGTTTTTATCCTGGGCTTCATGCTTTTATATATTTTTATTCTTTCATTTTATAGTTAATATGTATATGCTTTTATTGTTGAGTTTACGTGTGCACATTGAAGCTATATTACAGATCAAAATGCCTTGTGTGTGCAAGCAGACTTGGCTATAAAGCTCTTCTGACCTGATCTAAATGTGTGTACATAAAAATTGTTTTTAAGAAATAAGTGACATCACTGTGGGCACTGAAAGGTTTGACAGCTTGCAAAGAGACACAGTCTATGGTGACGGCCACTGCTTTAATTGAGTGCGAGGTCACATCAAGAGGAAGTTAAATTTTCTTTGATTCTCTATTTCCTCCATTTTAAAGGGAACGACAGGACACCTCCATCTGGGTCATTCTAGCATTATTTCTACTTTGCTGACTTTCCCAATCCATGACTCACAGTTTGTTTCCTTGACCTTGTGAGAAGCTGCGACCCTGTGTTTTATGTGTGTGTGATTGAGGTCTCTTGAATAAAAGTGCTGCCACAACGCTCTCCTCCCTTCAGATACCAGCATATATATGTATACCAAATAATAGTACATTCTTTCCTCCAGGCTGAAAAAAAGAGCTGGAAACAGAAACTTCCTTTTATGGCACAGGGCCGGGGTGGATCTGTCCTGGGGGGTTAAAAGGTTTTAGGGAAGACTTTTCCCATATTCCTCCTCTGCTTCTTACACACACACACACACACACACAGAGCAGAGCACAGATGCTTCTCCAGCACTTGATCATTAAGGAATGCACCAACTGTTGGAGATAATGCGGTGCCAGCTCCCATTCTGCTCCACTCTGCCTCCCTTGAGAGTGGCCGCTCCCTCACTCCTACACACACACACACAACAGCTGGAATGTGCCAAAGCTGTCCTCCAAACATTTTTACCTGAGAGAGGTGAAGAATGTCCAGCATTTGTAAATGACGGACACAGAAAACAACCTGTCCACTACACTTTGAGACTATATGGCTCTTCCTGCATTTTCATGTGAGGATACTTTAGGCAAACAAGCAGTTAATGAGACAGACGTCTGGGTTTTTTCAAAGTACCCTTATAAAGCTAGAACATTTGAAAGGAATTTAGATTAATAATAAGGGGATATTTTTTGCACAATTTCCCAAGTTGCATTCCATCTTCTCCGGAGAGAGCACTAATGCCAATGGAAACACTGCTTAACATCTGGATAATACTTAAATGTCATACTAACATATTACCGATGTAAAGAAACAAAAGTGGACTATTCATTTTGAAAAATCAAACAAAGCTTCAGCCACATCCATTCATCTCTCAGCGCTGCTGCTACTTCAAATGAGAAACGCAGCACAGCTCATTGAACAAGGTACATTTCCTTCCCACATTTGCATTCAGATTTCAAAATACAAAGAGTTCGGAGACAGTCTGACATTTATAGACTCTGAAAACTGAGGAGGAAGTGTGGAAAAGACTCTTACTTGTCTGGAAAGGCCTGTCAGAGGCCTAGAACGAGCAGATAAATAAAGCAAGCACTGACTTTATTGTCTTTATCCCACGAGGGCCCCAGAATTCTCCTCATGCCCTCTTCTACTCTGCTCGGATAAAGCGTGGCGTGGCTCGAGGGAAACCAATTCAGCCCAGATGAGATTGGAATGAAAACAATAGCCCTTATCTGTATCCTTTTTCGCATTTTCCCAAGGTTCCCCCATCTCAACAGACGGCTTAGCCCCTGCCACATCGGAGCCCTTGGCTGTCCCACTGATAGGACATAGCCTGGGCACTGGGGAGAAGGCATGGAGGACAACCCACTGATCTACAACCTTCTGGGAACTAATTCTAAGACACGCGAAGAAAAGACAATGTGGAGAGAGAAACAGAGAGACTTGTCTCAGAGTGGGTGTTGACTTAGTGTCACCCATCCGCACACTCGGGAGACCATCCCTGTCAAAACACCAGGATTAGCAGGAAGCAGAAAAAATAGCATGTCACAAGCCTTTTCTGGTCTGATAAAGCCCTAGTCTACGAAAGTGGCATTATAGTTGTAAAGTCAAATAGACTCACTGATCTCAGATATAAGAAGTGATATAATCGTCGATCTACACCTGGCCTCTGCGTATTTAACCGCTCATCTACAATCTGATCTCGACAACTCGGTTTGCTGCCAGAGATATCTTGCTCTTCTTCACAAAGCAGCTCAATTAAGACACCTACAGAAAAGATCCGCTGACAAGATTACGCAGATAGTCTT
Source organism: Enteromius trimaculatus (assembly GCA_032361065.1). Classification (NCBI taxonomy): domain Eukaryota; kingdom Metazoa; phylum Chordata; class Actinopteri; order Cypriniformes; family Cyprinidae; genus Enteromius; species Enteromius trimaculatus. The sequence continues at coordinate 8,371,802 of JAUMHP010000052.1, read as the reverse complement.
AAACAGATGAAAAGGAAGAGAAGCAGTGCTCATAAATCTCAGCAAAGATTCAGGAATTGTGTTGCGTGTAAATAGTTTTTTATTACAATGGAACACAGAGCCAAAAGCGCATGTCTAACTGAAACCCTAAACATAGGTACAGTAGCAATTGGCTCTTACCTGCAATACTAGATTTATATAAAGATATTATAGAAGTACTTCATATATATATATTAAAATGATAATTATCCAATAATTTATATTTTAAATGTAATAACTTTTATTTTAAAAAAAACACACATAATAAATACAATGAACAAATACATTAATATACATTGCTTAAAAAAAGTTGGGGGTCAGTAAGACTTTTTTTATTTAAGAAATTATTTCTATTCTAAGTGTCAGTAAATGAAAAATTTTTAATAACTGCTATTTTGATTCTGTCCAAATAACCCTAAAAAAATAAATAAAACAACACCAATAATAATAACAATAATAACTTATAATCAATTGTTAATTATCAATTCCAATAATAACCGTCAAACCAAATCAGTTAAAATGATTTCTGAAGGATCATGTGATATTGAAGACTGATAATTCAGTTTTGTCGTCACAACAATTTAGTGCATCATAAAATTATATAAAATAGAAATCAGCCATTTTAAATTGTAATAATATTTTACAATATTTCAGCAAATTTGATCAAAAATCGACCCCAAACATTTGAATAGTAGTGTATAATATATAATACTATATAATTTAAATGTTTTGATATTAAAATAAAATACAACAATTATTTACAAATATACACAGATGAAAAGACATCACAAAAAGTGGTCTGGATGTAATGCAGTTATGTAGAAACCTACTTCAGTGACTGTCATTAATGACCTCCATGGCTGTGTGATGGAAGAAGTGGGATGGAGCTGTGTCATGCCCCTAAAGATGCAGTTGTGCTGAGCAGAGAGGGAGTACCCCCATCCCGACGAGTCCTGCCCTGTGGCAGACAGCCAGAACATCTGCCAGCACCCCCAGGTCTCACACCGCCACTGTAATCCCCACCACAGGAAGCTGCTCTTCCCCCAATCAATCCTTACACTTGAGAAACGAGAGCGAGAGGGAGAGAGAGCGAGAGCGAGAGCGAGACTCTCTCCTGAAACACTCCACTTCACAGTACACACATCATTACAGCTGTCCTCGGTGAACTGCCCTATTGTTCCCCTGTGCAGTCTATTGTCAATTGTCCACCAAGTACTGCATCCTTAATCTGACTTTCAATGAAGGGTAGCTACAGCACATTACGTTTTTTCTTCTTCTCAACAAACCTCAAAAATCATCACTCTTGTGCTCTCAGAGGAAGAAGCAGATAAACCTCCCCCTTTGGTCCAACACACGAGCGGCTCGCTCCTCAGGGAACACTGGGAAGTACCAAATCGATGATCAACTGACAATGACAATATAAATTTCCCAGGCTTTCTTCTGAATGCACCCTCTAATGATGAAGAACGCTGAGGAACCGCTCCGAGTCCGAATGGAAAGAGAAAGAAGGAAAGAGGAAGAAGGCCCAAGCGAGGAAGAGGTATTATGGTTCCACTTGAAGCCACCCAGGTTGAAGGGCGCTCTCACTGCAAGTGTCACAGTTAGGTTAATAATTATCCTCTAAGCACTCTCATTTCTAATAATGTTATGAGAGAAAAGGCTTGAGCTAAAAGGAGAAGTAGTCAAGCAGTCAAGGTCAAGAGAATATTGACAGTTTTGTGCAATTTAGAGGGGAAAACAAGTTATTCCAAGCATTCTCCTTGGCTCCTGCTAGAAAAACACTGTCCCCCCCCTCTAAAATCACATCTCAAGGCTTTTCTTGCACTGGATTTGTTTCTTACAATAGAGATGCTGCAGTCAAAAGAAAAGCAAAAAAGCTCTCTTTCTCTTTCTATTTCCCTCCATCTCCATAGAAAAACAAACTGGAGTCACAAGCTATGCACACACACACACACACACACACTCGCGCACACGAACGCAAGCGTGCACAGAACACTGAGGGAAAATCTTCTGAATGTCTTAATCACAGAGCCACTAAACAAGACTCCATCATCACACAAAATAAGAGTATAATAATTACAAGAGGCAGACAGGAAAGTGAAACGGCATAAGAAAACATGTTTTGTCGTTCCCGTCGTTAGTTCCAGAGACAACAGCTGTTAGCTGGGGCGGCGGCGGCGAATGCTCCTGAAGTCTCCATAATCACGGCGTTATTGAAGTGAGGACAAAAAGGGCACTAATTGCAAGGGAGCAATCTAAACGTAATAGGTTACACACCCAGGCGACGGCGCACAATGCTAACAGCTAAAAAGAAGAGTCGGGTTGAAAAAAAAACCCATAAAAATCACGACAGAGAGAAAACACGCACACGCGCACAACACTGTATAACAGTAGCGTTTCCCTCATTTTCTGCCAATTACCTTCTTTCCCTGTCAACAGTTTTAATAACCTCGATCATTTCCACAAGCCCCTTTTTTCTTTTTTGCATGTTTTTTTGCTTCGGTTAAATAATTTTGGTTCTTTAATATGCAAATGCACCCATTGGCATGCATGGGTGAAGAGGCTTCAGCTCCTTGAGATGTGTCAGTATATTGTCGAGCACCTGCACCTCGGGGAAGGCTTGATTTAATTGACACCTAATACTATTCATTATTCCACTTAGTGAGCATCTCTGCTAGTCACCTGTAGGCTGCTCAAACACCGCGCTGCCATTTCCTCCTGTCGACAGCTGCTGTAAATAGACTGACTAACCTAAGTATTTTATTTCCTTTTAGTATTATTAGGTATTTATTACTTCTACTTCTAATAATAACAACATTAAAAACAGCAGCGGCAATACCAATAGTGATAATATTTATGATAAATCTTGCAATTTTAAAATTGCAAATATTGTATAATATTATAATGTTTGTATAAAAAAAACATTATTAAATGTTTTTGAGGATGGTTCGCAATAATGAGGAAACTGTGCTATAAAAAGGCATATGTTAAAAATAGCACATGGCTGTAGTGTCGTTGTCTTTATTTGGGAGATCTGAGGTGCTAATCTCAGCGCCAACCCCATCGTCCCAGTCAATCGCACGATTCCTGACCTATCTAAACAGGACACGTGTCTATCAAGCACATATGTATTAACCACTCCCAAGAGGCTTCACCTCTTGAGCAGGGCAGCACACGACCTCTTCTTCAATCCATTTTACTGCAGGACTCGCCACTAATCAGGGTTGAATTATTAAAGTGAGCAGCCACCGATGATCAATTCACACTGGCCAGGCCTTCCACGACAGGGTACTTCTTCAGCACTAATGACACAAGAGAAATTCCATCGGACAATGAAAGACGTCAAGGAAAATAAATCATGCTGATTAGTAACATGAATGGGAGAGATAAAGTTGAAATATGTGAAACAGAAGAAATAAAGAGTTCAAGTTCAATCAAAGCTGTGGATAAAAAAATAAAAAAAGTGTTTTCATGGCATGTTTGCCCTGTGAAGACACTCTGGAAGGAGATGAATTCTGGGCACCAAATACAAGAAGAAAACTGAATAATAAATGTTGGTGAAGACAGCGAGACACTAGCAGAGGGTCAGCATCTTCTGAAGGCAAGCCGTCCAAATGAAGACTTGGGCAGGCGATTAAAACACACCCCTGGAGCCTCCCTTCCCCAACAGGAGGAGGAGACGGAGACAAAATTAAAGCCAAGTTGAAAGAGAGATTTCTAGAGAGAGAAGTACAACTCAAGGATCCTACAGATTGAGAAGAGGAG